>WAAD01004850.1:67346-113296 GCA_013389945.1 Fregata magnificens
TTGAAGGAAAATTGATAGAACACAAAAAAGAAACTCTAGTAAATTAACTATGAATGTAATTTGGCTGAATATAAAAGGCTTCCAGCTACCAAGCACTATGGTCTGAAACAGCCTTCCGGTAAGAGTAAAGGGAAGTGGAAGCTGAGCTTGCCTCAAGGTGTTGGTCAGTGATTTTATAACTGAGGTTCCAGGACACTATTTTCTGCAATAACAGTGAGATGAGCTCTGCAAGCTAAGAAATCCCTTTCCATCAAATATCATACTCCTAAATAGACCTCTGTCTCCAAATCATAATTTGATTCTTATTGCATCTCAGAGCAGTGATCTTTTCTCCATTCAGCAAATCTCTTTCAGATGTTAAAAGAAAGGTCAAGAATAGGGAAAAAGACTGAGAGCGGAAGCTAATATTGACTATTTATAAAAATGGTCACAGTCAGCTATGAGTGAAGAAGAAAGAATAGAAACATTCACAGTTGGCAAACATAACAAATTTCACAAGTAAGTTGAAATCTGAGATTTGCTTCAAGAGAAAAGTAGGATTTTTTCTGGAACGATATTCACGGTTTAAGTTTGCAAAATACATGAATGATTTAGCTGAAGTCCTGTCTTCAAGTAATTATTTGAAAATCAAAGTTCCATTTGCCTTCAAAAAGATCCATAAACCTACTTCATTCAAATACCTTAGACAGAAATAATTTCTCATTTATGCTGCTGTCTTTCAGAGCACCTTGTATCAGGGCAGAAGAGCTCTGAATATGAGATGCTGACTTGAAATATTCCTAATCCTTTGCCACTAAGAAAAATTTCTATTTACAGTCATTTCAACCCATACTAGTGCAGTACAGTATACAAAGAAGAAAATTACTATGCTTGCTGAAAACACATATATGACTGCATGGTACCGTGGTTATTGATCTGTCACTTAATGTGGACACCTTGGACATTCAAGTTTCAATCAAATCTCATGATCTGAATGTCTAACTTCCTTCTTGAATCAATCATCTATGAGGATATGTAATTTACTGCCCATTCATGCATGTAATACCATTAAAATCAGTCTCAAAGAGCTGAGTTTTGGACTCATTGACAAATATTATGCCCAGAAGGAACCGCTGAGACTCTACAGTGAATATTCTACCAACAGTAGAATTTCACCTGCTGCTGAAATGCATTATGTCCTAATTTCATCCACCTTTGGACCCCATTGTGTCATACACTGCAACCTAACAAAGTTACAAAGAATAACTGGCAGTTTCTGCCCTAGAGTCCCTGCAATTTCAAAGTATGACCAAAAGGTAACCGGGAACTTTCAGAAATGGAACAATCTATGCAGGAGAAAACTGTCAGCTTTCATGTGCTGGACATGCAATTGAATTACCTTCTTGAGTTTGATTTCACTTCACTGGGACCAAAACAGGATGCAGTCTGTAGTTGTTGAGAGAAAAGCCTCATCAGCACAGTGAAATGGGAAAATAACCCTGAAAATAGTGCTGAGGTAAAAGCCCTTCCACTCCTGCTTATCCTTCCAAATGGCTGGGGGTGAGAGAGAACATGTTGCTAACTTTGTAATGAGGCACAGATTGAAAATTGCTTAAAAGCCTGTGCACAGTAACGGGAAGGATTTTACCCAGTGGCACTCTGAGAAAATTATTGTAATTGCACTTTTTAGTTATTATCAACTTGGTCTCCAGGACCTCAGTAAGTGCCATTAGGCATCTGCTGTGGGACTATTCTCAGGAAGCAAAGAAGCCGCCAAGTTCTTTAAAAAATATAAATAAGTGGGGAGCACATATCGTGATTTTTTCCTGTAGATGTGCCTCACAAATAACATTATAGAGATCTTTTTTTTTTTTTGTAAACTTAAATATTATTATTGGGGTAGGTTGGCATATGCTATTTGCTGTAATGAGTGTTTTCCAGGTAAGTTGGATAGTATTTATTCTACTCAATTTAATACTTATAATAGCTGAACATCAGATTAAGGTGAATTTTCTAAACAATCCAAGAAAGGTATGTTATAAGTTGATAGAAGTTGAATATCTAGACTCCTCACTTTCAGAATTTCATAACTCATATTTGCTTTACTTCTGCCACAGTTCTGCAGGGTTACTCTTGCAAAAAGAAGGGGAAATAGAGAGAAAAGGGATTGAATCCAGAAAAGAATGGATGGATTTAAAGAAAAAATCATTCTCTATTCCAACAGTTAGGAATTAGGTGCCCAGCTCCAGGTGTGGGATTCACAGCACGGAGCCTGTGGTAGGGTTTCAGGTCCTGATTTCACCTGTGTTTTGTAAAATTGTTGTGGGTTGTCCCCGATGGGCGGATAAGCACCACACAGTCACTCACTCACTTCCCCCCTCTAACCCGCAATGGGACAAGGGAAGAGGAAAAGAAGATTAAAAGCAAGAAAACTTGTGGGTTGAGATAAAAGTTGTTTAATAAGTGAAGGAAAAGTGGAAGAAGAGAAAAAGAAAACTAAATGAAACAAGTGATGCACCACCTCACATGGGAAGAGTGATGCCCAACTGGTTCCCGAGCAAGAGATGGCTAACCTCCCTGAACCTCCCTTTTTATTGCTGAGCATGACATTATATGGTATGGAATATCTCTTTGGTTAGTTCAGGTCGTCTGCCTGGTTGTGTCCCTCACAGCCTTTTGCGCACACCCGATGTATTCACTGTGAGGGCAGAGGGAGAAACAGGGAAGGCCTTGATTCTGTGTAAACACTGTTCAGCAACAGATAAAACATGAGTGTGTTATGAGCATTGTTTTAGTCACAAATGTAAAACACAGTGCCATACGAGCTGCTATGAAGAAAATAAACTCCATCCCAACCAGACCTTGTACAAAAATATTCAGAAGGGAGAGCTTAGAGGGGCAAGACCTGAGTCCTAGGCCCTCTTTCACTGGAGATCTCCCATATCCCAAGGCAGAATCCCAAAGCTATTCCAGAGTCTGGGCAGAGCCTGGGCAGAGCCTGGGTAGAGATGCTACAATCCTTCCTGTGGAGGAATCTGGACTACTGCAGACTTGGGAATGCAAAGTGTATGGCTGCAGGAGGAAAACAGTCATGAGAGAGCAGAAACTCGTAGTGAGCATAATCAGCTGGGATGGAAGCATCCAGTTTTCATCCCTGCTCTTGGATTATTTCAGACTGGTAGCCCATGCTTGTTTAGCAAAAATAAGTGAAGGCTACATGTACACTATTAAATGAAATGCACTGGGGCTTTCCTTTGGCACTGATACTACCGGCATGGAGTGGTCAATATCTATGCTATTAAACTCTCTTGCCTTCCAAAACAGGATTGCTGCATCTAATATACTTCTTGGAAATGGCCTGTGGCCTGCATTGACTGGTTAAGTGCCTGGGAATTGTCTGGAGAGTGCTAGTTGGTCCTGACCAAAACTGTGCCAGACACTATTTTAACAAATCAACAGTATAATACAGCAAGTTGCTGTCACTGCCTAAGTAGAATGTAGACATAGTCAAATGGCCTGCAAGCAGATGTATATTTGGCCACTGGTGGCCCAATTATCTGCTGTAGCTCTTTAGTATTGCCAAGCATCTGGGGCAACCAGAAGTTACCCTGCCCTAAATGGACCCACCTCAGTGGAGGTGGCTCTTAAATGGACCCAACTTCAACAGTTCTTACACTTCAAGTGGTTTATCAAACCAATGCTGAGCAAAAGACAGGAATCTTCCTTTGCAGATGGAGTCCTCCCCTTGCACTAGTGACACTAGAAAATGCAGAGCTGGAATGACAGGAGGACAGGGAGGGATTCATCCTTCAAAAGAGTCTTGTTCTTTCCCCATGTACAATCCGCTGCTTACCCAGGCAAGACAACAAGGTAGGGCAACAATAAATAATTGCACAGTGATTCTTACAGGTAACCTTGCTTTGCTCCCCTCTGCTCTATATTGTGTCTGTTTTCACGTGTCATTGAAACTAGGACACTACATATAAACAAAGAAGCTAACTCAAACCCTCTCACAGAAGTAGACCCTCAGCCTCCTGTCTATTCCTTGCTTTTTCTTTTTTTTTTTTTTTTCCAGGAGGTCTTACCTGGGAATCAAACACAAAGCTGCTCTTCTCCATCCTTTGAAACTTGGTAAGACAAAAGGGAGAGCCTTGAAAGCAAAGGTAACAGCAGAAGAGCAGACAGCTATTCACTTGCAAAGCAACCCTCTTGGGCCGTTTCCTGTGCTTTTTCTTCTCAGTTTCCCCCTGATCAAAGAACAGTATCCACAGCCTGCATAATACATGAAGCCGAGATATCTAACAGCATGTTCTGGCTGGAAGAGCTCTTGAATGTGTAGGGAGAGTTTGATGTCTGCATGCTCTGAATGGCCCTAATGGCCGCTCTTCCCCTGTTTGCCCCTGCATCTCTCAAACCCCTGCTCAGGAATAAAACTGAAGAATTACAGTTTCCTTACTTCTTTCACTAGGATGGTTTCTTTTTTTCCCCCTGAAAGAAACCACCCCGACTGGGGCTGTCTGATGCTTAATGAAGCAAGCAGAAGACAAGGTTCCTATCAGCGCAGTGAGGGATGAGAGGAAGAAGAAAACTTCTTTAGTGAAACCAGCGGAGATGGGTAAATATAGGGCAGTATCTCAGAGTGGAGCAAAAAACATCCCCTACCACTGCACGAAGGAAAGGGATTAGCTCTCAGTGCTAAAGCCGTGCTTTATGGTAGGCTTCTACATGCTTTGAAGCACAAGCCTGAGAAATTGAAAAGGAAACAATCCTTAATCCTGCTTTTTTACGATTTAGTGATAAAGTCAAATCCACTTTGCTGTAAGTAGCTCAGCTGATTTTTAGAAGCCAGGCTATTTCCTGAGATACAAGGCTTTGCTTATATAAAGAGATTGACATTGTTTATTAGGGCGAGGGGAGGGGAGGAGTAGGCAGTGGTGTGTGGGAGAAGTTTGGATGATCTTTGTAGAGGGCTGCCTTTTTTTATTTCGTTATTGATAGTTACTATTTATTTGCTGTATGATTCAGGGAGTGGGGGATAGAAAAGGAAGAAGAAATATGAGGAAGGAAAAGTGTTTTGTCAATTTTTACCGAGACATCCTGAAAGTCCATTCTACAGGTGCATTTTTTTACTTCCCATTACATGAACATTTCTTTCAGAGAAAAAAAATCTGCTATTCCCATCCTGTCCAATATGAATGATGTAACCTTAATTACATATGTCCCATCCTGCTAAAAATGCCCATCTACTTATTCTCTGCATGGCTGCTGAGCACACAGAAGATCTTTAAAGCATCATGCCAGCGCATTTCAAAGTCTAGCCCAATGAAAAAAGCTAACTTCAAAAGAATAGATAGCTATAAAACAATTAAAATTGTGTATAAATACCATTAACAATATCTATCTTTTAAATCAGGAAGCTTTTACTGATCTACCTTGACAATAGAGGCTTAGATACAGGAAACCATAGCTTGCAACAAATGTGAAAGGAAAAGTCACTAGATTAGATGCGTCCCATGGTCACTCCTACTGATGGCACTAGGCTTATGTTATTCATTCTATAGAGAAGGTTATTCAAGCTGACTAATTAAAAAATAAGTTCATATTGGTTAAATAATACCACCTTTGTTAGTAATATCTATCAAAAGTTTTAAATACAAATTAAATGTGGAGGAATTAAATACACGGCATTTTACCTGCCTGGCAGCAGTCTATATTCAGAAATAAAATAAAAGGTTGAGTTATAAACCATAAATATGAACATCTTACATTTTCACATTTTGGCAAATGATCTTTATTTAAAAAAAAAAGAACAAATTTATCTGCTTGTTTTCATTTTATAATTTGCAAGGACCTTGGTTCAAGATTTCTTTCATAAGCAGGAAGCAAAGCATTTCAAATTTTCCAAAGTACTGACTATCCAATAACCTCTCTCAGTGTAACATGCAATTTCTGGAGTCACCAAACAGCCCAAAGTGAAGTGAAGCAGTAACTTTTTACACAGCTTTCTATGTTCATGTTTATTCCTATCAGGAAACCAGTCCAATCTCTTTACAGGTTTATGATACTGCAAATATTAATTCAATAGACTTCTCCAAAGCCCCTATCAGTTTCCATCCTTGATGTCACCCTATCAATACACTCCTAAATTCTCCCCCCACCACCACCCTTGTACCTCGTCTCTAGCTGTATGTAAATCTCAGGGAACTGAAAAGATCAAGTGGAGCATCTCACACTCCAGAGATCTATAGCTCAGAGTAAACCCTTTCACTGGTCTTTGCATCCCTTATGCCCAAGACAACCATTTTGCTTTGCAAAGTAGAGGCAACAGAAGATCACTGCATATCTGTGTCCCCTATGGCAGGCAGCTGGACAATGCACTTTTCTCTCTTTTGTTACTTCCTCAGTCCTGTATGCCCTTCTCCCAACAACGTTCCTGTCCTGGAAGTCTCTCTAAGATGGTGTCTTACTTTTCTACATACTGCTTTGAGGCAACCTGCCTATCTTTTATAGAAACCGTTCTTTATCATTTGCTAAGTCACATCTAAAGAGAAAAAATAAATTGCAACTCTGTAAGAAGCATATATGCCATCATAAGTAAATTCAGAAAATCAATAGCAGGACTCTCAGAGAGAGTGTAAATACAGCAATGGATATTCATTATTATTTTTCTGAAAATTCCCCCTACAGGGATGGTGAAACCAATAGTGATGCATCACCACTAAATTTGATTTGTCATTTGTCAAGACCAATAAGAGGTATCCCAGACTTCTGTTTTGTCTTAGGAATGGGAGTCACCCTGAGAATGATCTGCCATTATTATTTTTGTTGCTTTGCTGGATTTACTAAATAGCCTACTTCAGGATGAGACTCAGTTGTACTGAATGAAGTGTGCACTGTTTCTGAAAGTCTGTCATCTAGGCACATGAGAAATAGGTATGTGAGATGTACCTGAAAGTTGAGATACACATACCAGAACATACCTTAAGAAAAAAACAAAACAAAAGAAAGTAAAACAAAAGACTACTAGATGGTAATGTCTTCCTTTTGACAGAGAATAATAGTAAATGAATACAGAGCAAAAGTCAGGGGAGGGAGAGGGAGCTTCTATTGGAGACTCAGCTTGCTGATAAACTGCTTTTTATGTGATTCAGCCAAAGAGCTGAAATGAAGAACTGAAATATGTCAATACAGTAGGTGGGCTGGTGCAGTGGCTGTTGTGTTTCCTGAGGGACTGGGGGAAATCTGTTAAAAAACAAATAGTTGCAAGAAAGATGTTGACCAGGTTGTTGGGGGTATTTTTGCTTGCTTGTTTGTTTGTTGTGGTGGGCTACAGAATTCTCACTAATTAAAATAAATGAGTGAATATTGCAGAGAGAAACTTGGTAAAGAAAGACTTAAAGGAAGCAGCTCTGGAAATCAGATTTCATAGAATCATAGAATCATGGAATGGTTTGGTTTGGAGGGTACCTTCAAAGATCATCTAGTCCAACCCCCTTGCCATGGGCAGGGACATCTTTCTCTAGATGAGGTTGCTCAAAGCCCCATCCAACCTGACCTTGTACACTTCCAATGATTGGGCATCCACAACTTCTCTGGGCAATCTGTTCCAGTGTCTCACCACCCTCATTGTAAAAAATTTCTTCCTTATGTGCAATCTAAATCTACCCTCTTTCAGTTTAAAACCATTTCCCCTTGTCCTGTCACTAGAGGCCCTGTTAAAAAGTCTCTCTGTCTTTCTTATAAGGCCCCTGAAAAGCTGCAGTAAGATCTCCCCGGAGGCTTCTCTTCTCCAGGCTGAAGAACCCCAACTCTCTCAGCCTTTCTTCATGGGAGAGGTGTTCCAGCCCTCTGATCATTTTTGTGACCCTCTTCTGGACCTGCTCTAACAGGTCCCTATCTTTCTTGTGCAGGGCACCCCAGAGCTGGACGCAGTACTCCAGGTGGGATCTCACAAGAGTGGAGTAGTGGGGGAGAATCACCTCCCTTGACCTGCTGGACATGCTTCTTTTTATGCAGCCCAGGAAGCTCTCTCTCTCCTTAATTCTTACCTTCAAGTGAAGATCTGTCAAGAGAAATCTTGATGGGTGAAGGAGAAGGACAGAATGAAATAACAATGGTAAATTAAATTAATTAGGGAAACTCAAGCTGGACCTTCAAAGATAGGTCAGAGCAATCCTGTAGAGATGCACATATTCAAAGAAAAGTAGGAGCTATCTTCTTTCACTTCCTTTTCTCCACTTTTGCTTTCTGTCTTTCATCCTTCTTTGCCCCTATATGCCCTACCGTTCAAAGTGTGTGGTCAATCATCATCTTCATCTAAAAGAGGAGACAGGTCTTAATTGCAGATTAGGCCACACTAAATGTCCCCACCCACCAAGAGTAGTTTGTTCAGGGGCTGTACTAGTCTTTATGCTAAACCATTAGTGTCATTATTTTCTCACTATGACTGCCTTTCTCCTACCCAAATGCTCCCATTATACCTTTCCAGCTTAATCAGGACACACAACACAGAGTGGCCACAAGAGAGGACAGAGCTCTACCTCAGTAGATGTTCTGCCTTCCTATAAAGACTTAGAGGCTGTTTCAGGGCAATACTGGTCTCATAATCAGAAACAGTCTCCTACATTAATTCAGAATTAACTACATATTCATTTCTTCAGTCATTAATCATGTCTTTTCTCATCTTGTGTTTTGCAGGGACAAACAAAGTCTCCTTCAATCTTCTTTGATAAAACAGAAGCGATCACATCGTGGTGTCTGCTTCAGGATGGTCTGAACTGAAACCTAGGTGACATTGAGTAACACTCCACTGACAGGAAAGAAAACAAATGCAGAATGATTATTCTGAAATATCACTACCACCAGAGAGTTGTAATAAATATATATGTAGAAATGTTTTATAACTGGAATGTGTTAATTTCCAAGCCAAAGCTGAATTCAGGGAAAAACTTCAGTCACTGCATATAGGAAAAACATAGAATCACAGAATCATAGCATATCTCAAGTTGGAAGGGACCCATAAGGATTATCAAGTCCAATTCCCTACTCCTCGCACGACTACCTAAAACTAAACCATATGACTAAGAGCATTGTCCAGGTGCTCCTTGAACTCTGGCAGGCTTGGTGCCATGACCACGTCCCTGGGGAGCCTGTTCCAGCGACCGACCACCCTCTCAGTGAAGAACCTTTTCCTAATGTCCAGTCTGAACTTCCCCTGACGCAGCTTCATTCCATTTCCTTGTGTCCTATCGCTGGTCACCAGAGAGAGGAGATCAACACTTCCCCCTCTGCTGCCCCCCTTGAGGAAGTTGTAGACTGCAATGAGGCCACCCCTCAGCCTTCTCTTCTCCAAGCTGAACAAGCCAAGTGACCTCAGCTGCTCTTCCTCAGTCTTGCCCTCAACATCCTTCATCATCTTGGTTGCCCTCCTCTGGACACACTCTAATAGTTTGATGTCCTTCTTATATTGAGGCACCCAAAACTGCACCCAGTACTCAAGGTGGGGTTGCACCACTGCAGTGTAGAGTGGGACAATCACCTCCCTCGACTGGCTAGCTGTGCTGTACTTGGTGTACCCCAGGACACTGTTGGCCCTTTTGGCTGCCAGGGCACACTGTTGACTCATGTTTAACTTGCCATCAACCCAAACCCCCAGATCTCTTTCCGCAGGGCTGCTCTCCAGCCTTTCGTCCAAAAATTATTTATCTTTTCTGTAATATGTATCATTAGATTACATCATCAGGTTAATGTCTTCTCCATTTTATATGTGGAAAGTATGCGGAAAAAGGCAATAAAGAAGTTTTCTCATGGTTATACAAGAAAATAGAACCATGCATTTGACAAACAGCGTGCACTAAGCCTATGACCGAATCCCTGGTCTATTCAACTAGGTCCTGGCATCTTCTTTTCAAAGGACAAAAAAATCTGCAATTCAACTGAGAAATGTATACTGCATAAAAATGCATTTTCACTGCATATTTCACTAAAATATAAGATATTTTATTTTCAGGTAGGTGTCAGTGCTTTGAAATGTCAAAGAATTTCTTTTCTGTTACAAGGCTTTAAAATATTATCATAGCAAAACTGCTGTTTAATTAACATTCCCTTTACTGTCACTCAGGACAAACAGAAGGATTAAAACATCAATTAAATGGTGATTATGACACTGTGCTACTTCACAGAATCTGAAATTAAATGCTTAAGAATAAGCTTTTGTGGAAGAAGCTGTTGAGGAACTATTTGAAGAAGCAGTCCTGAGTTTAATATCTGAAAATCTTATTTTTGAAATAATATTTTATATATACTTTATGAAGAAAATAAATGCTTTTGCTTCTATTTTTGAGACTACATGTGTACCAAAAAAATATGGCATGTTAACAAAAAAAGGACAAGACTCAGGAACCTAGGTTTTCCCCTAAAACTTCTATGCAAATTCAGGCTCTAGCCCATCAACATCTGCATCCAGAACAGAGATGAAAATCGTTGATCACCTTTGCAGCTCAGGGAATCTGCTGAGAGCTAAGTGTAGCTACTGGGGACAGTGAAGATGCTGAATGTCCATTACAGTTTAAAGTATGACTCTTTTGCTCAGTGTACATAAATGTATGCTTTCATAGTCAATGTCAATCCAAAATAGATGTGGTCACTGCAGTACTGGGATGCAGAATTCCCAGCTGACATAAAATGA
The DNA here is from genome assembly GCA_013389945.1 of Fregata magnificens. Lineage (NCBI taxonomy): Eukaryota > Metazoa > Chordata > Aves > Suliformes > Fregatidae > Fregata > Fregata magnificens. Next base: position 78,013 of record WAAD01004850.1, read on the forward strand.
ACTTAGTCTCTTCCTGAGTTTTGTGTGGGTATATTCGTGACTATGTAGGCACAACTTCAAAATAAAAGAATTTCCTAAGAAGTGGCTAACTCAATGCTTGAAACATAGGTGCTCAGTTTGCTAGGCTGAAGAGGGTCTGCTGATGTAAGGCAGGCTCTTCAGAACACCGGAAAACTCAGAATCACCAGTCATTTCCAAAATTTGCCATGGATAATCTTAAGAGCTAAAAATAGGGAAGATGGGGGGAAGGTTTCATTTTTGAGTGAGCACCAAGCCACGTATCAAAAATTTTCAGTATTGACTGTTTGCTGTGGAGAATGATCCGATCATACATTAAACTTTATGTCATTACAGTCACCTGGTACCATTTGATGAAGCCAATTAGAAATTTTGGAAATAACAGGTTTTCAGCACTTTTATCAGGAAACCTCGGGTAAAGCACCATTTCCCGAAGGTGATAACCCCTTCAGGCAATAACCCCTTTAGTCTGCATGTCTTTCTGGGGAGGGACTGTCTTTGGCTGGCTCCTCATGGTAGGTTCCACACCAGGACAATGGTCTAGCCCTTCTCCTTTGATGGTCTGAGGAGCAGCTGGCTCAGTGCTCTGGTTTTCACTGATTAGGTTTTCACTGATTAAGTTACTAGTGTTCCTTCACTTATCATTTTCTTTTGATCCTTGCCAGGTCCTAAAGTTCAATTTGCTTAGCCTTTAGTCAGATAACTTAACAATATCAGTGCAAACTCTTTGAAGAAAGCACATCTTATGTTTCTACACAGCTGCTAGCCCAGGCTTGGGTCTCTGGTAGCATAATATTGTTACCAAATTACGCTCCTGGCTATGCCACTGGCTTGCTGCATATTCTTAAACAACTTCTTAAACAAGTTATTTCAATGTCTGCTCTCAACTGATAAAACATGATTAATACAAACACATGCAGTTGTCATAATGAAGAATGAAGTAGTTCAGTTTCTAATCCATTCCTAATGTGTAAACATCAGTATTAAGGTAAATTTCTAATGTTTTGAAGACTTCAGCACAGTCTTTTCATTGCCATTGCCTCTCTATTTCTCAGCAGCTTTCTGGATTCCTGGCTTACATTGTGCTGTCTGTACTATTTCTGTGCTACACTAAGAGAAATCGTTTGCTGTTTCTCCAGAATTTTACATCAACTTCTGTTCAGATTTGATAAGCACTCTCTCATAACGCATATTTTGTGTACTGCATGGGTGACTGGAGGTATGGTAATTTTTTTCTTGCTGGAACGAAACAGGGGTGTGTTCTGAGATGCGGATATGATAATGAAGGGGTGGTGCCTGCAAGTTCTTCCGTGTTTTCACTCCATCCACACTGTGTCTGATAACTGTGAGAAAAAAAATCATTTGGAAGTCTCTGCCTCCATTTTCTTTGAAAAGAAACATTGTCGTGGACTTTTTAAGTTTATAAAAAGAAATATGCCTTAAGGTAGAGTGGTTGTAGTCAATGACTTTAAAGTCCTAAAAGTCTAGCAAGATCCAGTTCTCAGAACCAACTGTGAGTCTAAAACAGGGGAAGGATAAAGAGTCAGTGAGGGGAAGATGGGCTCAGGAGGAGAGCACCCAGTCCTGTGATTCCTGTAGGGATTTTAATGACATAAATGAGTCAGAGATGTTGCTACAGCTGATCCTTCCTAAGGGAATGGTCAACCCTGAGGAACTTTAAAGGAATGCATGCTTTTTTTTTCCTTGCCAACACAATTCATGTGCTAGGTATTTCCATGTGCTAGGTATTTCCATGTGCTGTGTTTCCATAACAACACAAATTTACTTAATGAGACAGTTTGCACAAAAGGAGGCTAAGGGCTCCAAGTCTCTGAGTACGCTGATGTAGATAACTGTGCGAGCCATCCAGCGTCTACTACACAAGGATCAACACATAAGGTATATATGGATGAAAAAGCTGTAGTTCTTTCTCGTGATCCTTCAGGTAAGTTAAGCTATGATTTCCCCACGTATTTAGTGTTTAGGATTTAGACCGTATCAGGACCCGAAGATGCCAATACTATTGGCATGAGGTTAGGCACTGTGCAAAGTAATGAAGGGGGAATAACCCCTCCTGAAGGGCTTTGAGGAGCTGTAAGTAGAAGTACTACCACCACTCTGTGGTCTATTGTTGGAGTCCAAATTTAGCCAAACCATTCTTACAGGTGCACAAACACACATTCACGTGCAGACACACATACACACTCATGTGAGCAACACGAAGCACAAAGCACATACAAGAAAGGAAGAGGTTAAGATAAAAGTGGTCTGCTTAGTGTTCAAACCTGTCATGCTGCATGGAGCCTCTGCTCATTTTTAGAAGGGGCCATGACCATAGTCACAGACAACCAGGCTCCCATATAGTTTGGGTTCATTCTCTTTTTCTGGAACATTTTCAATTATTTTTCAGATGACAGCAGTTGTTCTCTAGCAAAACACGATCCCACAGCACACAAAAGGCTGAAAGTAAACAAAGACTTTGGCTGCTATCTGAAAACACATAAGCTGGAGAATTTAAGGAAAATAATTTACTCACCTAAATTAGCATTTACCTATGAAAAGAGAAATAATTATCATGCTCAACTGAGCATAGATGACTGAAATATGTTAAATTCTAATAATTTCTGATGATTGTATCACAAATAACATCCCATAATGCCATACAAAGAATTCATGTCAACAAGAGCTCTGCCTGCCTTCTGCTCATGGAAGTCAAGCCTTTTGATTAACGCAGAACAGAGGTGCCCATGCCTAAAATCATCCCTAAATCCATCTACATGGGTTCCCTATTTCTCTTGCCTTTTTCTCTTTTTTCCCTAAAAAAAAAAAAAAAAAAAAAAAAAAAGAGGAAGNTTTTTTTTTCCAAAAAAAAAAAAAAAAAAAAAAAAAAATCACTATTTTTCGTGTTTTCAAAGGCAGTGAGTGACTGTGAAGAAGGAGAGACTCACAAACATTATCAAGAAAGTGGAATTTCAGTTTCCCTGGGACAGAAAAGGGAATCTGGCTCTATAATGGCCTGACCTCTCATCTTATTTATTTTAAAAATAAAATACCCACCCTGAGAGACTGATATTTGTTGTCTTTGCTGCCACTAACACCTGGCAAAAGAGTTATAATTATATGCAGAGCAATTCCTATTCGATCTGATTTCAGAGTGGTAGCCTGAATGAAGAGTAAATATGTGGGTAACGCAAACTGTTAAAATTAGACAAACAAAAGCAAAAATCAACAAGCTTTCCCCTACAGTATCTGGCCAACCTTTCCTTTTAATGACTTATCCACTGTTCTTCCCATTTATTCATACCAAGCACAGACCAAAAAACAGTAGTAGGGACCTATTATTCGATACACTAAGCGGTACATGACCAGTTTTATCCAGTTCCCACTGAACCAATGCTCTTGACTTTAAAACCATCATCATTTAAAACCATCATTATGTCTTATGAGGAGCGGCTGAGTGAACTGGGGTTGTTTAGTTGAAACCTACCTGAAAGGAGGTTGTAGTGAAGCGGCTGTTGGACTCTTCTCCCAAGAAACTAGTGATAGGACGAGAGGAAATGGCGCCTCAAGTTGTGACAGGGGAGGTTTAAACTGGACATCAGGAAGAATTTCTTTACCGAAAGATTGGTTAGGCATTGGAACAGGCTCCCCAGAGAGGTCGTGGAGTCATCAACCCTGGAGGCATTCAAAAAAGGTGTAGACGTGACACTCCAGGGCCTAGTTTAGGAGTCATGGTGGTGTTAGTTGATGGTTGGACTTGATGATCTTAGAGGTCTCTTCCAACCTTAATGATTCTATGATTCTATGATTCTATGATTATGCTTGTCATGAAGAGGAGCATTTAAGTGTATCCTTGTGTGACTCTGGTGAAATGGGCAGAGGTGGCCGTTTTAATGCTGATAAAGTATTTGCTTATCATGGATATCTTCAGTTCTTTTCCTTTGAACTCACAGAGTTTATGCCTGCTTTCTCTTCTCTCTCCCACTGGCAACCCATTTTTTACCTAGGGGTATTTTCCAGGGCACAAGATGGGAACATGGGTACTAATCAGAGAAGGTGTCTTTTCCTGGGGATCTGGGTCTGAAGACATGGAAGGAAAGAAGAGAGACATGAAACCCTGGCTGAGTCTTTGATCATCTTTCCTTTTCATTTTTTCATTGGGTCCTATTTCCTTTCCACTGGCTTGCTGAATTTTCAGCAGCTTGATTTTCCTTTCTAAACGAATTATAACGAATGCTGGATTTTCTGGTAACAACTGGCCCAATTCTGTCTACAACGTGAGTCTAAATCTGTAATTGCATTAATGGTGTCCTTTTCTTTGTTCACAATATGCTCTTTCCTTAGTTTTAAATTAAAAAAGCTCTCTGGAATTCCCTTCTCCTTAAACTTTACTTATTCATTACTCTCTCTTTTTCACACTTGGCTAAATAATTATAACTCCTCCCTTCTCTAATACTGGTTTGCTAATTTGGAGAAGCGTCCAGTCCATCTACAGAATTTTAGCTCAGCGAGGGATGTGTTGAAGGGTATTACCATCATCTCAGTACTGCTCACACATGTTTGTAGATGCAAGTCTCTACCCTTACTGTCTCTTTTTTAGCTGTCCGTCATGGTCACCTTACTACTTCTTCCTTCTAAAAGGAGCTTGCAAGTCCTTCCTTGTAGAGTCCTCTAATATGGTCCTAGTTAACCCATGAGGCTTTACCCTGTTTAATTATATTCCCATTTGCTATGAAATTTCTTGGTGATTTCAGTGGCAGCAGACTATGCTCTGAAATGCCAATTCCACTCAAATAAATGGAAAATAAATTCCACTTGGGACTTAATGCAGGCAGCATGTCATGCTTGTGATTTTTTTTGTTTTTCTGTTACATGCACTTTGGTTTCAATTTCCCTGTATCAACAGCTTTCTTTAGGGAAGTCATTTGCTCTTGGTGATCCCTTTTTCTCACGTTTTCCTTCCCTTCTTCTCTATCTTTCATTTTGTACTATCTTAGGACTAAAGGAATAAAGAGTGTCCTTTACCATCCCAGCCAGTGTTCTAGGAGAGACGTGTAGGTTTGAATTATATGGTGTCACTGTAAATGCATGTATGTGCATACACTGTACTGTACATACCATACTGTTCTTGAAGGAAAGATTGGAAGAAATATAAAGATAGTAAAATGACAAATATAAACGGCTGCTTTGGGTTTACATGGATATTCTGAAGATATTTTGGTCTAAAACCATTACTAGTCTGTAATAGGGTAAAAAAGCACTGAGCCTAAACACTAAGGTCTTTTGCTGCATTCTTGATCCGTAACAGTTCATGCTGCTGCTTTCTATTAAGTTCTGTACAACTACTTCCAAGCTGCTAGGAAAGAGTTTGAATTAGGGAGAGTTGTACCCTTGCTTGGCTGTAATTCAGTCTGGTATCATAGCTGAAAATGAGGATAAGAGTCTTATGAAAGCAAGACTTATGCTAGTGAATGCTCTCTTTCATGAACTATCAAAGTGTAAAGAAATAGTAATATTTGTAATATTTGTTAGTTCTGGGCTGAAGGTGTTTCCTATAAATGTAGGTAAGAGTAGAAAAAAAAAGACAAGGTATTGATGGCGTGAATATGTAAAATAACTTATTTATGCAGTCTGAATGTGTCAGAGATTATTCCAAGTAGATCTCTTTTTTTTCCAAAGAATAAGCAGAAGTGTAAGTTTTGTAACTGTAATGGCACATACAATCTTAATGAGCTCAAACAAAGGCAGCAACCTTTTTGAATGTATTCTCCCATGAATAAGCTGGGAATGTGACAAACCCATTGCTAATTAGACTAACAACATTCATCTGAAATGGCTCCAAAGAGGGTTTCTTTTAAAAAAATGGATTTGATGATCCAAAGATACTGCATTATTGAAAGAGCCATTATTGTTCCAGTCATAGAAACAGATTCAGTGTTTGCTCAGGTTTTTACTTATTTACAGTTTCACTTTCTTTATTTCTTTTTTTTTTTTTTTTTTTTTTTTTTTTTTTGGTAATTCATGCTGCCACTGAAGTCAATGGGAAAGGATGAGTCATAACACTCTGCCATCTTTGTACATGTGTTATATATAACTCACCCTCTCCATAAAGCATATGAGGCAGCTGCACAGTCTAGTAAAAATGTGAGCTAAAGACCATTGTCCTGCCTAGAGCTTTCTGCTTTAAATATTTGGGCTCTTAGATATGGTTGCTGGATGATCACGCAGAGTGGGATTCTTCTCACCTAACATTATCCATTTAAAGATGCGGGGTTTAGTATAAACTAGTGCAGAGTTCATCTCATCCAGTGCTGCGTGTTTACAGTTCAGGTGTCTCCATCTGTACAAGGAATCTGTGTTGTTATTATACTTAACAAAAATAATTTAATGCAGTCAGTGAAGTCTAGGAGGTCCCTAAACTCTACTGACTCTTTTGACCATACAGGGAGCATAGTGTGACTTGATCATATGGAGATACCGGCATGGTAGACACACACATTCATTCAGCAGATGCTGCCTAGGTGTCTAGGATTCCTCAGTAGTCTGTGAGAGACAGAGAGATGCTCCTCCAGAAGGTGAATCATCTCATCCTAAGACTGATACTGAAAACAGGTCAGGTGAATCACCCTCTTAAATTGCTATCTTAGATGGATACCTAACTTCAAGCCATGCTAGTGGATGCCACCCCTCCGAACCCAACAGACCTTCTGTGCGAAAGACATTTTTCTTTCTCATCAGAGCATGATAGCATGACTTGCGAGCTACAATGGCTAGTAGTCTACTGTGAGGATGAGAAAGAGTCCTTGCTCAGACCTGTGAATGTTAATTAGTGTGACCCTCCCAAAAGAGAATAAGGTAACCTGTGACATGGCACTGCCTGCCTTACACTCAGAGAGACCTGCAGGGTGCAGAGCAGTGGTGGCAAACCGCAGGCTAGGATAGGAGTGGGAATGTCTGGGTATGAGTTTTGGCCTTTGAGCTGCTCCACCGCTGGCTTGCTCTGACTGCACATTTTTAGCCCCCCCTGGCCTAGAGCCTATGGGGGATTGCTGTATGTACAAGAGTGTGCAGAGAGACCACATTCAGTCCCTTATCTTTTAATTAATACAGAAAGCAACAAGCCAAAACACAGGCGTAGAGGAATCAAGTGCTCTGTATTTTAGAGGACTACATCTCTGTAGACATGTTTCACACCCACTGCTCCAAACACAAGTGTTATCTCACTCAGTTCCATGAGAGCACATTACTGTTTTGAAACCTGACACGAGTACTTTGAGAAAGGCAGGGAACAACAGTTACTGAGCATACGCGTTACACTCAGGGATAAGAACAATAAGTGTCATCATCACAGAGCTGGCATGCTTACCGGCATTTGCCTACCAACCTATTAGTCTGACGTTCGTTCTGAAGAGCAAACAGAAAGTGGCATCCCATCAAAAACCCCTAGATAACCCCAAGTCCCAAGACCTTATAATCTATATAACTCCCCCCTTCAAATCCTCACATAATGGATTTGCCACTGATCTTGACAAAATAGATGGGAATATGGGAATGGAGGTTGCGTGGGGCAGGGAGCAGGGTCTGGTTCTCAATTTAGACTTCAGATAGAAAATCAGCTGTAAAAATCTGCAGGAAATACAGCCAGACATTTATCTTTATACATCTGTTCACTGGGGACAGATGAAATGCTGATCCATATTGGGAAGGGAAAGAAAAGGCAATCAGTGTGTTGCTGCATGGCCTTGGCCACAACACAAAGCACTACAACACATCATACAGATATGATCCTCTCCAAGATCCCACACCAGTATTTTTTCACCTGGCCCAAATACGGACCCTGTAAAGACAGGCAACCTACATCCAAAGGCTGTAGAAAATCCAGATATGCAAATCCCAGACACCTGAACACCAGTGTGGGTTCTACCTTCTCTGTTCTGCAAAGGCAAACTAAATCCTGCCTGATGTCTCCATGTCACGGCAGGTCAGTCAGTTCATAATTGGCTCTAATTGGTACAGTGACGTACTTCACCCGCAGGCAAATGGCACTCAGAATGGTGTGAAATTCTCTCTCGCTTCTGAAAAAACATCAGAGCTTTCAAACTGATCTTTACATCCAACAAGACGCACTGATCAGAATAATTGAGAGGCTTTTTTTTTAGATGTTCATAGCCATTAAAACCCAAGCCCACTGTGTAATAAATTATACACATTGGGGTGCATGAAGGTTCTTCCGCAGGATCTTTAGAGGCTGCAGGACTGCAGTTAGCCTTTGTGTGTCGCATATATACATAATTTCCCTGCCTGAATCATGCAAAGAACAGTTAGACCCTGCAGCTCCTCACTGTAGCCATGTGCTGCTTGTTAGACAAGCCTTTCAAACAGTCTTCCAGGAGTGCATTTCCTTTCTGCAGTCTTGGGCAACAAATGGTGAGGGGAGAGACAGAAAGCAAGTCCCTGGATATATATCTCCAGGCTTTCTTTGATCATATCCTAGTTTTTCAACGTGATTTCAAGCTAGATGTTGTAGCTATTTTAAGATTTAAAGAAAACAATGCTGCAAAAAATAATAGGAAAGGAAAATGATATTAGGAGTACAAGGCAACTTTTGGGGTCATAAAGTCCAGTCCTCAAACACACAGGAAACAATGCAATTAATGTTTGGTCCACAGAACAGGTACTTCAAACCCTGGCGCAGAAAATACTTTCAAACAGTCTACACGAAACTTAAATTTTATAGTGAAAGACCAAAATCTCCAAATATGATGTGTCAAAGGAAAAAAATGCGAGACATGTTGGGCATTGCCAGTATAGTCACCTCCTGCAAAAGCCAGTGATGATTTAGGAAAAAATTCATGTGTGATTCTAGAAGCAAACCGTACTTTGCAGGTCTGCAGAGCTTTGTCCCACAAATTCCCTTCAGCCTGCAGCCTGCAAATCATTCCAGCCCTGAGTGTGTGTTGAAGAAATGCCATCCAGATTCTGGAGGACTTTCCGTATCACTCCTGTCATCAGCACATCCCACCCTGAACCCCTGGGTAGACTCTGAAGTGTCAGAGGGAAACAAACAAACAAACCAACCCCACCAGTAATTAAAAACAGAAAGAAATGGTGAGCAGGAAAAGGAAAAGATGCAGACTTTTTTGCCCCAATTGTTGGAAGTCATTAGGGGAAACTGCAAAACATGAGGTACAGAATAAATACAAGCCAAGCAAAGAGCAGCCAGGTCTCCTTTCAGACCTTTGACACAAGCATGCTGGTACAAATCCCTGCAGACCTTCTTTCAAGAACCACTTTTCCTATCTTTTATTCAGGAAAACGGGAACACCTTTGTACCCCATGTCATTCCCTCAGCTATAAGAAGGCACAGAAATGTGTCATCCAGCATACTCTTTCAGCAGCTGGGATGAATGATTTTCTTGGAGTCTGGCGTCATAACAGTGCTTTGCCTTCTCATTAAAATAAATCACAGAAAGTGTTGTCATTGCATGCTGTGGGCTTAAAAGGAAGTCCTCAGGTAGTTATTCATATCTTAAGGGACAGGCATGAAAGCAAATTCTGAACGGCACATGGAGAGAGTATAGAGAACAAGTTTCACAATGGGAGTGAGAATAAACTGTCATTGTACCTACTCTTGAAAATTCAAGTTCTGGGGTGTTATTAAAGAGTCCCTGAGATTTTACATCCATTTGGTTACGTTGCCATACTGAAATACTTCAAATGATCATGCATATATATATATGGCTGTCATTTGGGATTGGTTACTCTGTGTGTGTGTGTCTCCACGTGCCTTTTTCCCCTATTTGGAAATAGATTACTGAAATACAGCCTCTGGGAATCAGGTTGCTAAATTTTGAGGATTCAACAGACATTTATATGTGCTGCTGGGGAGATATAGATGCATATATTCACAAATATCCATATATATATGTGGAATATAGGTGTATGTATGTACCAGCAATATTCAAGGGTATCACAGGACCAGATTTGTTACTTTCTCCCACTCCTGTAGGTGCTAAGCAGAGTATCCTAAAACCTCACATACAGATCTCAATGGGTTTCCTTCTTTCCCAGACTCTGGATACTGTCTCCTCACCTTTGCTCCCACCTCCAGGGCAGCTGTCAGAAGTGTGTGTGTGTGCCTCTGGGACAGGTGACCCTGATGCCACAGAGACATTATTAAATATTATACAGGATGGTTAATTCCTGGGCGATACCCTGAGCATTGCAGCTCTGCCTGGTGACTCAGAGGCACATGTGTCCCTTACATCACTAGATGGCACTATTAACTTAAAATCATGGCACACTTTCCCAAGACCCTCCCTCCAAGACTCAGACATAGAAAAGAAATAGCAGACAGTCTCTCTGGGGAGAAAAAAGGGGGCCAGAGTGGAGACCATTGGTAAAATAATCTACATTTTTAATTTTGCCAGGTTCTTATAGAGTTACATGTCTGAAAAAGGTCCAGGACTGTTAAAACCACAACACAAAAAAGCCCCAGGCTAATTTGTCTCTGATTTGGATGCTGCTCACAGAAAAGGTCTGAGTTATGTCTTGAGTCCTAGGTGGGCTGGCTCCATTCTCAGCTCGTGCCCGCGAGCCCGTGGAGTGTTTGTGCCTACAGCAGGAGGATAAACGCAACATAAGTTGTCTCATTAAATTGTTATTGTCCTTAAAGCCTGGAAGCCTGTGGGATCAGCCCCGGGTCCTTTTCTTTCTAGTAATGAAAAAGAAAAAAAGTGCTTGTTAGGTAAATCACAGTTAATGAAATTATGATCTGAAAGAAGCAACAGTTTCCTGTCTTTAGTGAGCTGATATTATCTGCTTCTTATGGTCGGTTAGTGGGAGAAATTACATGCTGGTTGTTGCAGGATCCTTGCCAGTTTGGGTCAAAAAAGCAAGGGGATGCATCAATTTGTTTATGTAATTATGTGTGCTGCTGCTCTCCCTCCAGTTGACTGTGCTCTCCCTCTGCCTTCGTAAGCTGAATCTACATGCACATTCAGTCTCTCCATGCCCGCTCTGTAGTGTTGGACTGGTGCTGGGGTCAGTGTAGCTGTGAAACGGGTGTGAGAGTCCTCTCCTAGCCCCTGGGGTGGCAGTTTCTCAGCACTGAGGAGTGCAGGGCCAAGATGACCTGCTCCACGCACATATAAAGTCAGCAGCAGACTGCTGGGAGAAGCAGAAAGCATTGCTTTCCTGTGGGAGCCCAGAAAAGGCAGGCTGGGTGCTGGTACCTCTTTATAATGGTGGTGGTGATACAGGTTTGACATACATTTCTGAGAAGCTTTGGGATGAGTCCAATGCTCACTGCCCTCTTCTAGACAGACGCCAGTATCAGACATGTCTTCTCTTTTACTCTCACTGCCACAAACCAGTAAAATTCTGTCAGAAATTATGGATGAACTAATATATCGCACTGCTCTAAATACTTCTGGTACACTCTGAAGTCTTAGAGATTATTAATTTGGTGTGTATTCCTGGTGAGAGCAGAGCAAAGGTGAAATCACTCCTCCAGGATTCAGCACAAGGAAATGAACATTGAGCACCTAAGACATTCATGTTCCCCAGCTCCTAGATTAATTCACGACCCTGAATGAGGTGCTTGGACTCCCTGCACAGTGAAGATGAAGAGGGAGAAACATAGAAATGGGACCTGCAAAAGACATTATCCTGAACAGAGTAGCAAAAGCCAAGTGCTGAGAAGGCAGCTGAAAATAAAATTCTGTCAAAGATTTGGGAGTTTAGCTCTGGGCTTCCCAGACACTTCCACCTCTTCTCAGGATTCACTTATTTTGACAATTCAATGTCCAAAACTCTCTAACAAACTGCAAGGAAGGCTCAGTTCCCCCCCTTTCCATGTCTAGCAGATACAGGATACCAGTCATGCCAGAGTCCTGCTATGCCTTCTCATAGAGAGAAAGACCTTTACGATGTGGTTAAGACTCACCTTGTGAAAGAGAGAATGGAAATTCAATTACTATGTAAATATTTTATACAAAATGAAAGAGTTTCAATGAAACAACGGAGTTGCCCGTGTCCTCCTCCCCTCTCCCCCTCCCTTCCCTTCAGGATACTTTGTTGCCTGATGATTAAGGCTTAATCTTAGGAGATTAAAAATGGGATATTGAAGTGTACTTGGTCCTTCTCCATCCAAACTGCAATAATGTCTGACTGAAGAACACTGTGTGACAGTGAATTGCTTTTGGGGGGAATATAAAAGGTATTATATGAAGGGCTTTATTTGTTGAGTTGGGGTTTTTTTCCCCAAGAAAGCTCTTTGATTCTGATGTGCTGGAGGTTTTGTGCTATTTCTGTTGAATGCTGCAGACCACAACCAGAGCAAACTGTGAGGAAGTGAGTGTGTGAGCGAATGAATAATAAAAAATCAAGATGGTTTAATAAAATGTGAAAATATTGGCGTGGTAAAGGCACTAGCTCAATAAAGAATGGACAATGCATGATTGATGATGAGTGCTGTGCTGGTAAGAACTAATTCTGAGATCTCACTGTGAGGGAAAAACACTTTTCTTACAAGATTCCAGGTGTGGTTGGGAGTGAGTTTTCAAGAGATGTGTTTAAGAAAAGATTTAAGCAGAAGAAAGTGTCTTTTTTTTTCTTTCTGTCTTTTTTTTTTTTCTTTCTCTCTCTCCCTTGTACACACACACAGACACACACACAAAGCTGTGGTGAAAACAAAAAATGCCTGTCATCTTCCCATTTCTAATTCCTTGACAGATTTTCCCCACTTCTTTTTCTGCTGTTGTTGCAGCCAAAATTTTCTGACACTTTTGTATTGCCATGACACCTGCCAGGAGAGGGGAGACAGGGAACAAATCCTTCTTTTTCCTTCCACACATCTAATGTCAGTTGTTGCTTTAGGAGCGTGCAGCTGCTGCTCATGTGGCAGGACAAATCAACCTGTTTTACCTTCCTCCCCAAGAAGTCGTCACCGTCACCAGAGCCGCGACACCTGCTTTCAAGATTAGGCTGACATTTGGGTATGTTTTTCTTCAAATTGGGTCAGGTCAGGGGTGGCGACTTTCAAGAAGAAAGAGCACACTGCAGAAGGTGGAATGCATTAGCACCCTGAGTCGGTCATCAGCCCTGAACATTTTCTTGAATGGTCAATTCTATCTTAAGAGGGTCAATTACATTTCACTTTTGTGGTTGATTGAAGATTGATTTAATAAAGCAGCTACATCTGTGAATGGACCAGTTTATTTTCTCACAGTCTTCACAGAAAGACTTTGGGGGAAAAGAAGAAAAAGAGGAAAAAAAACAGTTGCATGTCCAGATTCCCATCCCAGTCCTGCAGCATCTTTTAACAGAACTCAGTTTTGGAATCTCTCTGTTTTGGGTTGTGTGTAATTACTTTGCCACAGATATCACTAAACATACAATAACTATGTGGCTGTTTCTTTCTACAGAAACTCAACTGATAGCTTACAGCACGTTTTGCAGGTAGAATAGACAATGCAGCTCATACCTCTAAGTCTAGGATGGAGGGAGGGAAGGGAGGGAGGGAAGGAGGGAGAGAAAAAGGGAGGGAAGGAGGGAGGGTGGGGGAAAAAGACAGAGGAAGAAAGAAAGACTGATTTATTTAGTAGAGTATAATTTTCTGTACACTAATTTAAATACAAGAGTAGTCATCTTGTTTCTGGGAAATGATGATTTAAGTCAGATTTAGTACTTGTGCAAGGATAACAGCCTGGTTTTTCTCAGGCATGAGAACAAGATAGAAGGCAGCCGTGTGACAGCTGTTAATCCTCTACTGGAAGGCATCCAGATGCCATGGTGACGGGGCTGGCATAGACCCTGTGGAAAAGAGAAGGGAATCGCCCTAGAGGAAGTGTGCCCAGAGGATACAGTGCAGCAACAGTGGAAGTTTCTCACCATGCTTAAGCTAGTAGCAAAGCTTTTATTTCCACCCACAACACTAAAATCCACTGGAGCAATAAGTAAGAGTTTAATGTGCTCTGTTTTTTATGTTAAAAGAAGGCATCAGAGACACCTTTTCAGAGTCAGTAAGCTTAATGTTCTAGGAGTGAGGTTCGCTGAGCCATGTAAATGCTTAACTTTTATGTTTCTTGCCATGTAGGGGAGTGCATGAACTAGGCATCAGAGGCCTAAAATTGCTCTACAGTGAGGGAAGAACTAAGTCAGCTAATAGGAAGTACTGATGAGAGCATGCATGAAAGCCATCCTTTGGGTATATAAGGTATCTTTGACTTAAAATTAACTGGAAGTTCCTTGGGGGGGAATCTAGCCAGGGATGCCTAGTTTATTAATCTGAGTTCCAGAGCTGGGAGCAGCCCAGGGATGCTCAGCTCAGCCAAGATGGTGGCAGTTCTGGGACAAGTATGACAAAGCAGGGCCAGGCACAAAGCGCTTGGGATGGGATCAGTCTTGAACTGTGGCCTGGACTTCCACTCCAGGTGGACCTCTGGTATCTAATGCTCCTTTGGAGCAGGCAAACTACAGGGATGATGTGAAGTCTTCTGGGGATGTTATGGCTGTTTTCTAGACGAGTCTATTAGTGCAAAGTGCTGACGTGATGTTCAAGTCATAGACACACATAAAACTCTGCCACCGCAAGGCACCATCGCTCCTGCATTTCCTCAGAGGGAACCATGGTACACACTGTACTTCAGACCAGGTTTTGGAAACCTCCTAGTTAAACCCTGGTCTGCATGAAAGAGAGAACACCCAAAGCCATGCTAACCTGGCTTTAGTCATATTTTCACGTTATCTTATGTTAGTATTGGTTAACAGGAAAAGAAGGCCCAGCATTGTGCTCCCATTCCAGTGGCTCTTCTGACAAGATAAATCAGAGCCCACTTCCATAGCATGGTGGAGAGAGGATGAGGAGGGGGAAAGGGAAGGACGGGGAGAGAGGAGGAAGGTGAAATGAAGCCACATTGCAAAGAATAGTTTTTACCTTCAGGATAGGCAATCCAGAATTACTTTGAAAAACCTTTGCATGTAAATGATTTAAATTGTATCAGATGGGTTTTGTTCAGTTGGCTGGCAGGTATTTAAGAACAGAAATGACTGAATGGATTTCTTTCTGTTTCTAAATGAAATGACTGCTTATACTTTGAGACTTTTGTGGGGCTTTTCTTTTTTTTTTTTTTTTTTTTTTTTTTNTATTGCAGGGAACAGATGTACTGGTTTTATTCACCAACCAGGAGTGTCCCAGATTGTCTTGTCAATGACCTCAATCCTGGATTGCCATGATTTTTCTGGGAAAAGAGCACGATTCCACCTCTGCACTTGCCAGAAATGTTCTGAATTCCACCAGCCCACTGGGACCAATCCAAAATCCTACTTGCAGCATTTGGTCTGTTGGACAACGCATACGTCCCAGATTTTTCAAATTTCATTACGTTGTCCCCACTTCTCTAACATACTTGTAAACCCTGCCCAACTTGATTCTCAACTCTTCTTTTCCGACCTCCTACTTCAACATTTTATTAAGACTAGAACGGTGTTGGAAAAGGGAGCAGGTTTCCACACACTTTGCCTTTGATGCACACTGGGAAAAACAGAGAGCTCCTTCTGGGTTTATGAACACCACATTGGTTAGCTTAAGACAAGCACAGAGAGTCACAAAACAACGTAGCTGTGATTCAGATATCCTGTAATGGTTCTGAGATAACACTGGTTGCCACCAGTTTGATTTGCCACCAAAACCAGTCATTGGTGATTACTTTTCACCTATCCACCAGAATAATGAATACAATGTGCAGGAGTTTGGAAATGGAGCTGCAACACATCAGTGAATACATGCCGACTTCCCTTGATTTGGACGCAGCTCTGAGCCACCATCTAGATCAGGACTGACAGATGCTGATGTGTATCCTACGGGCTAACTCCATGTCAGGGGGAATCTAATACTTGGACAAAGCTGAAAGAAAATGAACACATGAAAACAGCAGAATGGAAGTGGTGGCAGATTTAATAAGAGAGAGTATGGTAGGGTCATTGAGGGCAGGTGCCAGTAGTCCTTCGAGCAATGCATCCAAATCAGACATTCAAATAAGCAATACTAATAGCACCATGAAAGGCAAAGAGACCTCAAAGGCCAGAAGAGGACTAGATGAAGTAAGTGATCAGTCCAATTGGGTTAAAGATAGGGTTAAAAACTGGAGAATAGCTTTGCTAAAGGCACCATTTTAAAGGATGGTGCCCACGTCAGAGGCACAGAAGACATTCACATGGCCAGCAGATGGCTTGAAGTCCAGCATGTTTGATAGATGAATTAAGGCAATGGCATTAACAAAGAACCTGACTTAGAGAGTCATGTAAGCACCAAGAGGCTGTGAGGTGCTCACCGGAGCATTGCTCTAACTGTAATGTTCACAGAGGATTTTAAGGTCAGGCCTGAATCCTTGGGGCCCAGTTAAGTTGCTTACTCTTCTTACCCAGAATTGCTGAGAGGTTTTCGGAGGCAGAGACAAGACCCTGGCTTGGCTTCAGTCTTTCTCCTTGTCCTTCTCCCCATTTCCTTGTTCCAGGATCATCTCTGAATAAGGATTGATGCTGGAGCTGGGAAAAGAAAGAAGGATAAGGAGAATCCCTCTCTTCTTCTTTTTCATTTCTGGCCCCTGGCATGGGCCGTGCTGCTGGCAGACCTAGACAAGGACAGTTCTCTCACATGCTACAATACACTCACTCCCCCTTCTATCGCTGTAATGGAGATGATATCTACGTCTAAACTTCAGGATCTCATTGAGACTTCAGGGTCACAAGGAACAGTCAGCTGTATCTGAGTGTTAGGACTCATCCACCATAACTACAGATCTGTTTCACAGACCAGTTCCCCCCCTCAAAATCCAGGAGTTAAGGATATAACTTAAGCACTTTTACAACATGATAATGTTCCTATTGAACGGTTTCTTGGTGAGTGCTCTGCTCAGTATATCATTTGGGCTTTCCAGGACCACAGTTTTTGGCCATTAGAGTTGTTTCACCCTTTCCAATGAATAGAAATAGTTTTAGCTGTGTTCGACACCATCACGAAAGATCTGAAATGTCACTCTGTCTATAATTCTGGCCCAAACATTCCCTGTTGGATTCATGAATGGACTGATAGCAAGGAGCTCCTTGGTAAATACAAAATCAACGGGTATTATGGGAGGACTGGGTGAAGTGCAGGGTCGTTCTTCAGGAGGTAGAAACCAGCCTATGTGTCAGTAACCTGAATGACTCCCTTGTGTGGCCCTTATAGTCTCCCCAGGATGGGAAGCTCTTCACTTAGAGCTTTGTGAATGAGAACATTTCTCAAAAGGATTTTTAAAGCTTTTCCAAAGTAGAAGCTTGATCTTGTCACTGAGTTTTTGGTGTTTGTTAAGGAAAGCTCCATGCTTGTGTGCAGTGACAGATTCTGCTACAGACACCTACTCCAACCAACATTCGAAAATGTGAATTCCTTTTAACACTTGTTAGCTATGTCAGGGTGAGAAGCCATGAAGGTATGGATGGAAAAGAGGTGATCCAACAAAATACATGTTCCTCTTGCGTTACGAAAAGCTCTCCCACCACACCAGGAGTGCTAATGGAAGGAGCTACATTCACTATGGCCACCCGGGAAATCCTTTTAACCAGGCATCAGTTTATATAAAATCCTGAAATAAGCTATTGTTTACACAGAACAGATGTGTTCTTGTATAGGGTAAATTGCTACTTGTGATTCTTTTTTCTCCAGCAAAACCCATCTGATGCTATTTAAATCACTAAAATATCACTTCAGTATAAATTTCCCCTGTGAAGGAAGCTGAATCTGGGAGAAAGACTGAGGACTGTAGAGTGAAAATCACATCACCCTCTCCAAGGGGTGTTAGTATAATTTCCTGCCTTGAAATCCAGGAAAGAGGAAAGTTAAATTGATTACAGCAAATGACAGTAACTTCCATGGAAACAGCAAAACAAAAACAAAACAGAAAAAACAAGCATGATGCTACACGAATGATCACCTCCTCTGTGACTCTGGTACTCCACCCTGCTCTCAATTTGGAAGTTAGTGCTGTCTTAGGATATGATCGACTGAGCCCAGTGTCCCATTTCAAGAGTTCTACAGCCAGTGTCTAGTGTCCTCTATATTTGCCCCATGCTCTGGCCCTGGGCAGGTGGGAGACTCTTCAGAAGGGTCATCAGATAGCCCTGAAGGGAATCAGTTTATAATGCTGCAACCATCCATACTCTGGAAGGCTGCATCCCCCAAGCAGGTGTGCAATGGCAAAGTGTAACCTCCCTACATGACAATACACTGCGTTGTGATTGAAACAGCTATCTCGTTTTGAATTAGGAAAGAGGAAGGCAACCTGCTCGTTCTTTAAATCATAAGCTCTTTGGGGCAGAAACAAGGGAGGGTTGGGTGTTCTTATAGAGAACCTGCTAAAGGAAGCCATGGTGAGAGATGTTTTGGTACTAACGTAAGGACTTAACAGGTGATTGTTTTCATTTTAGAGGTAGGAAGAGCTAAATGAGCTGGTATAAAATATATTTTTCCAGAAGCCTGAACAAGAGCAAACTGATCTGCATCCTCATTCACTTTGTCAGAAAAGTGGTGCTTTTCTATGTTCAGAAGATGCCTTGTCTTCTTCAGAGGAAGCTCTTGTCTGCCAGTGGAGCATCATGGCTTACTCAGATCTCATTTTTCTGCTCTAGTGTTTTGCCTCTGGCCAAAGGCAGATGTGAGTTTAATTTGGATTGTGCAATTTCATGTTATGCACACTACAGTTTTTTGCTGTTTTCTGCAGCTACACTACTATATCTCAAGTATCATAATACCATTAACATTTAGAAATGGCTTATAAAATAAATTTGGTTTCACCTCATTGTGGTAGGGATGCAATTGTAGCAAATTGCTGGCATAGTGAGTTTGGTGGGTATGATGGGAAGAATCATGCCTTTCAGCGAAATGGTTTGAGATGGCAGAAGTCAGTCTGCATTTCCAGGTTTGCATCTCAGATGGCACCAACAGGGAATAAAATGCTCAGCGAATTATTTTGATGATGACAGGCTTTTACCACACAAATAGACTGCTGCAAAAAAAAGCCTAGTGGAGTAACCACTTTTACATGTATGAATCTGCACTGAGAAAAATATTCTGATATCTGCGAAGCCCCCTGTAAGGAGGTTCACAAAACTGCATTTTTGAGACAGTCAGCTGACTGGTAATGAGTATTTAAAAACCATGCATACTCCTTCTCCACTGCTTCAATTTATGCCTACCCATGGCCTTCCAGGTAAGAGACACTTGTCAGCTAAGACTAAAAAATGCAGACAAAAAGCCTGTCTTTCAAATAGATGCCTGTGCTTCCCGTTTAAGAAGCCTCCCAAGCTCATGCTGCAAACCCAGGTAAGAGGAGCATGGAGCCCAGTGCTTCCAAGAGTTTTTTCATTGTAAATAGCTTTTATTTTTTCTTAGCTTCCTCATCTTTCTAATGGAACTAGATCAAGACCATACGATAGAGACAACTTCTGATTTGTTTTGCTTGTTTTTAGTTTGTTTGTTTGCTTCATTTTTGAAGCAACCTGGATTTGATAGCAAAGCTTTGAATGAACCTGACCTAGCTGTTCATCCCCCATTTCAAAAGTCATTTTGGTCTGTATTACTAGCCCCAACAAGAATAATTGTCCAAAATGCAGCAATGCTGAGCAGTCCAGGCTGTTCTCAGGTAAATAACAGGGATAAATTAGTTTCCTCTTGTATTTCAGAGTCCCTCGAAAAAAATCCCAGCCTATGGGAAAGATACCTTGAACATACTATACCCCTGAGAATCTGTTGCTCTTGTTTGTTTTCTCTATTCATTAATGCTCAAAATTAGCTCTATTAGGCAATAATGCCATATACCCAGTAGATGGTGCTGTTAGTTTCAGCTTTTCCCTCCATCACACCTGCTGAGCTTTTAGAAAGAAGTGGGTCAAAAAAAAAAGGGAGAGCTAAATTGCAACAGATTTGGGCTGTGTGCAAGTCCTGTGCAGCCAGGGACAAAGGGACCAGTCTGTACAGAACCGATTTGCACGGATGCTTTGGGTTCCCCCGGCTGGAGCTGGGACCACTCCATGCATCTAATAATAACCCCCTGCGACTGTGACTTCTGCCTCTGAGCTGTTTAGCTGGACAAACATGTAATTTTGATGGTAATTTCTGCACTCCTGAATATATATCTGGCATTTCCCAGGTACAGAAGCCACTCTACAGCCAGCTCTTGGCTGGACTCCAGTGGGATTAATTCTGCACTTCCTATCACTTCCCCCTATGCGTGGCTGCCTTATACGAAAAGGACAGTCATTATAGAGAACATGCTTAAGAAGAAATGAGCAATTTCCTGCTCTGTCCCTGAAAAACCCTCCAAACAAATAAACAACAAAAATACTGTCTCAAATCCCCCTCTTTTCCTCAGGAGTATTTTGCAGAATACTGCCAGTGCATTTCCGTGAAGGAAAATTGGTGAGTTAGAGCAAACATCTAAAATATGCAAAAGCAGATCGAACAGGAATATTTTTGGCAGCTGCGTGAAGGTAGAGTGGGCTCCATGACAGCTGATTTAAAAAGCATTTTGTTTAACAACAAACAACAAAATGATCAGAAATAAATGGCCATCAGTTCTCAGCTTTTCTCACAGGAGAAGAGAAATTCCTTTCCCTTATACTTTTTATCTTCCTTTTTCTTTCCTTTTTGTTTTATTTTTACCACATTCACCAGAAAAAAGGCAAGAGCAAAATGAAGAAACATCATGTTCTAGTAATGCTGCTTTAAAAAAAAAAATCAAGCAAACTGAACTCCGGTAGTTTGTGAGATGCAGAGTTAATGAATTCTGGTTTCATGGACTTGTGTTTCTCAGCTGATCAACTATTTAACTATAAAGAGTTTCTTCTCATATATCTCAGTCTCTTAATGTAGAGTTTGATGGTGAAATGCAGGCTGCCATGTTTGATTACAGAAGTTAGCACATGAAAGCTTTTAAAAACAAAGTTATGAACATTTGAACTGCCTCCTCTACTCAGATTGCTGGTTTTGTGAAACTTGGAGGAAAGTCATTATCTTTGTGATCTCTGCTTCTCTGTTAGATTTGCCTGACTGCAGAGAAGAAAAGTTTTGCTCTTGATCTGCAGAACACAGTGAGGTGAGGATGCCTGAGAATGAGCCAACCTACCTCCAGAGAAGGGACTTCCCAAGTCTGGTGAGAGAGCGAAGAGTAGGAGTGAGATATTCCTATGCTATTGAGGAGGAAAAAAGCTCTGAAGATCAGAGCACGGACATGGGCTACTCAAATGACGGAGCCCTGGCAGCATTTCCTAATCTAAGCAAATCCTTGTGAGTGCTATTCCTGGGGGAAACATTGCTTTTTGACATTTCTAGACTTCTCATAGGGCTTAGAAAACCCATTTCCAGTATGTTTTGTAAATGTCGATAAGGTAAATGATAGGAGAGGTCACATCCTTCCCATTTTTTTCTTCAACTTTTTCACTCAACAGCCTTGCTCATGCAAAAGTAAGGCTGCCTCATACAACATAATCTAAAATATTGCTTCTCCTACATGCTTTACTTGCATTTGCTGGTGACCAAGGAGGTATGAACTCTGACCAAACCTCTTCTTTCCAGAGGGGCATTTAGAATTTTTTCTGTTTTATACCCAGCTGCCTATAAGATCTGTAGGACTGCAGTCATATACGAATCCTCTACCCCTTCAGTCAATTTAGATGCCTTCAGCCATTACTTTTAATGTTATTGCTGACATGAGATTGAAGCCACACATATCCTTTACATCGGGACCATATGAGTCTGAGTGCTTTGGTAGTACACCTAAAAACCTCCGTTTAAACCACACATAGATTTGAATTGAAATGTTCAAGAAAGCTGGGGAAATTTTCACTGCGTTCATGCTCATTTAGCACTTCTAAGTGAAATCATTCCTCTCCTAATGCCACATCTTACTCTGTGGTCCTCCTGATGAGAGTCAGAATTTAAGCACTTATGCATAATTCTCCCTCCATGCAGTTTCAATCAAGCTGCTTTTGGTAAACCCTTAGAGGATTCTTAAATTTAACTCAGTCTGCATCCACTGTGTGAAATCTCTTCCTTCAGCAGCTGCTGCAGTAATGGACCCTCTTCAGGGACACCTTGAGACAACAGCATCCTCAGAACCGTAAGGTTGGTTTAAATTATATGTTTTGATCTCCTGAGTAGCTCTGTGATGGCCAGGATGGAAATGTCAGTATTCCCAGTCTAATACCATGGAGAGCAGCTATTGCAACCCCAGAGATGGGACTAGACGTCTTTGCAACTGCTTTCCCAATTGCTGTCAGTGGCAATCATCCTGGTAGTCAAATCTGGCCCTGTCTGGGGAATTCTCACACACAAACACATACTCACAGACACACAAACATATGTACAAGAAAATATATGAGAAAAAACTATATTAACTAATATAACTTCATCAAATTAATATAGGTACATTTAGAGGCACTGGGAATAGGGAAATATTCACTATAATTGCTTTTCACTACAGTTTCATTTCAGGAAGATGAGGAGATTGAAATAAACTACTGTTGTAAAGAGGCTATTCACTGGGAGTGAAAGAGCTAAATTTGTAGTACAAGTAGCTGTTTCATCACTACACTTTCTGCCTTTCATACATTTATTTATTTATTTTGTGGATATGGCAAATACGGTGAAAACTCCCAAAACAATCCAATGGTTCATTTTTCATTTTCTGTAGGATAAGCCTGTAGGCTCTATGTTTAATAGATATATGACGCTGCTTCAGCAGAAGTTAAAAACTATACTTTCTTTAAAGAAAAAGCAAATAGCCATTATCTGTACTGCTTGGAATCAGCAAGAAACAGGATGCTTCAGTGTTCCTTACTCTGACGATGAAAATGCAGGTTTGGAGTAACTTGTGTGGCTGCTGATTCAAATTTTATTTCATGTGGGCAGATGTGTATATGGCATGCAAAGACAGATACACAAAATGTGTGACCATCTCAGAAATTCTCACACTTCTTCAATTACAGTAAGTAATCTGGTGGTAAAGCTTTCAAATACCCATGGCCACTTTTAACGTCAACTTGATAACACACAGAGTGAACCTTAATTCAGGAAACTGCATGTTTAAAGATAAACATTTGCTGTTGTCCTTAATATGGTGGACTTAAAACTAACTTGCTCTTTTTCTCCTCTCATGGTATATGTGAATAATTCACAGGGACTAAATTCACTCCGTAAACTTTTCATTGTTGTGCAGATTTAGTTATTTATGGCTATTGCTGAAGTATAGACATTCATTAACTGGTATAGATACTTGAGAGGAGCACAGAAAAATGAACTAATGGTATAAAGTTGTACAAGGAAATGAGCAGCATTAGGCTCAAGGTTTTGTTACTGTGCAGTGCCGTTGTATGCAATGTGCGGAGCTGGGGCAATACCATGTCCCATGCCCTGTGCACTCCCTGGGAAGATCAGACAGTTGCAGCTCGATGACTGGGGAGCTTCCCCCTTAGCTTTGTACCTTCTCCTGTTCCAAATGGGAAAAACTGATTGCCAAGATAATTCCCATAAGTCTTTTGAATCATGGCATGGGCATCCCCAGCCTCAGACGTATATATGATCTTTAGGTGCTTTTCTCCCACTTCCAAGAAGACTGAGGTGGATTTTTAAAGTTTAAATCCTGCTCATCAACTGAATTTGATCCTATAATCACTCCCTTCTTTCCCAAATGGGTAAATGTGCATACCTGAAAGAACCAAATCAGTGGCTAGAGCACTCCTCGATGGCCCTGTGCTGCTGTGTAGGAGGACATTTACACAAGCCTCCATCCAAGCCTAAATGGTATTTCAGTGGCATGAATTCATGCAGGTTTTAACCTAGAAAGTCAGTTAGTAGCTGAATCTGGAGACATGCTAAGCAATAAGCTGGACCCAGCAGTAAAAATATTTTAACTGGAGGCTGTACAGTTCTTTTCACTGCAACAGCACATTACTGACATTAAATGTGTGTTTTAATTGTTTGCTTGACTGAGGCAGATCCAGCCCTGAATAAATCATCATCCTTTGGGTGCTTACAAGGAAGTCCAGCTTTTGAAATTGTACTTATGTCTTATCAATCATGTGAAAAATTGTTGGATGACCATGATCAGAATGTGTGGCTTTTCCTAAATTGGGTGCTCTGAGTCATACAGTGAAGGTGTCCAACTCTTTCCATCAATTATATAAGGAGTCTAAGCCCCAACATTTCTAAGGCATTAATTTAATCTACAACAGATTGAACTTGTATTTCTGCATTTCTTTGAAATCTTGTATTTTCTTGAAAGTTTAGGCAGCCACTACAGACAGAGGAATGACACCACCTTTGTGCCTTCAAACTAATAACAACCATACACTCCTTCCAAATGAGCAGAGATACAGCACCCTCAAAGCTCTACCTTCATTTTCCCTCTCTAGACATGAAGGACTTACTATTAGCCTTACTATTAACCACTGTGATTTCTGTAGTATTCAGGCATGCAGCTCTCAGTGAGGAGGAATGGAGAGCTGAAACATCTAGAGACAGAATATGACCCTAAAGGACTGGGGAAAACTTGGTGCCAATGTTCATTTACTGTCGAGACTGACGAGCTGATAAAACTACAGAAAATTGTGTACTCAGTTTTCACAGTGAGACTACAATTTGCTGACAGTTTCTGGAGAGAGTTCTTACTGTTTGGAGATATTTAAACAATTACTCGGTGTGAGGCACAGCACAGCTCTGTTACCATACTGCATCAGTAATTATTTATTCTGATTGTGCTTGAGTGGAGATGGAGGGACTGATAAACTATACACTAAGAGGCAATATTTACTCCCCTATTGGTGCTGAAAAATTGCATGAAAGGAAGCTGAGAAAGCAAATTACCACCTCTTGTGCTTGCCATTTGATGTGGTTACAGTTAGAGATGGATCAGCAGATAGACTCCTTCAAGAAAAACCCCTTTGTTGATTTGGTCAGGAAACATAATTTCATTCTGGTTTATTCTTTGGACAAATCTAAAAAACACAAAGCAAAACTCAACAAAAGCCAGCAGATGTTGGTTCTTATTGTTTTTTAATTGTATCCCTTGCCAACGTTTCTAGAAATAAGATGTTGTTGGAGCAAGTTCCCACACGTTATAAGTTTAACCATGGAAATGGTGCATGTCGTTAGATTTTTGCTCAAATATGCATCCTCTTGAGTTGAACGATGGTATGCCAGGATAATACAAGGTTATCCCACTCAAGAAATCAGTAGATCTTTGGACTGCTAAATTCAGACCTCCTATGTGCTGGAATTTGGTCATATCTTGAGAATCTCACAGAATCACATGTATGGGAGATATTACTTAGAAGTAAAAGGGGCATTGCAAAAAGGAGGGAGGCCAAGGACATGACCCAGTCCTTACTGATAGCTCTTGGACCACCAAATAGAGGAACACAGTTGTGGTCACAAAGACCAAGCGATGCTGATGTGCCTACAATTTCATATACAGACTATTCGTTTGCTTAGTACCGATGCACAATGTGAAGACTGTTTTGTACAGGGCCCTCTTTCACACAAGCCCTTGGTGCAAAGGGGTTACTTTTGGGGAGCATTTTGATACTTCCAAATACAGGTTTGTAACTTCTCTTTTCATTGTCAGCTAGCATTTAGGCTATTTTCTTGTATATGAAATGTTTGCCATGCAGCTGCAACAAAATAAATTTGTAAACTGTATTTTCTGTTAAGATAAACAAATCCAAAGGAATTACTGAAAAAGCCAGGGGCTTGGCATATTTCTAAACTCTTAGGCCCAAGAGCAGAATTCTGCTCTTAGTTACACCACCACAGTCCAGAGTAACCAAATCAGGATTCAGTCTGCTCTCACCCAAACCCTACCAACAAGACAGTGCAATTATGGGCTATTATTATGTGCTCAGTTAGAGTGATTATGTAGGGGACTGATTCCAGTTTAACAGCCAAGGCTAGATTTTGTTTATTTGCTTGTAAAGCTTCTAGCACATTTCAGCCATGGTATAAAGAAGAACCACTACCAAGTCTTACAGTAAAAGAACCCTGTGCAAATTGAAAGTGATATGATTGCTACAGCGTTAGGTTGTTCCAAAGTCCAGAAATATGTCTACAGACAAAAAAAGGGGAAAAAAAAAAGAAAAAAAGTGAAAGTCAATAGTGAAATGGACTTCGAGCCCTTACGGTACTTGTTTATAAAGCCATGGTATCCACATGACTATTAAAGCAAAGGAGGATGCCAAAAGCACAAAATTATGATGTGTCAGTTTATCTGCCTGGCAAACAGCTGCATGCTCTGTTCAGACTCCTTGATACACACAGATTTCTGTGACTGAATCAAGAACAAACAAAAACCATCAGGAGCACAAGCATTTGAATCTATTAACAAGTGAAGGGATGTGTTTGGAGCAACAACAAGAGAACATCTGTGTATTCAAACTGGTGAACACAAGTTCTTGGGAAAAAAAAAGAAGGAAGAAAAGCAAGTCAGCAAGTGACCTGAAATTCTGGGAGATATATAGAGATTAAAGGAAAGAAATATGCAAGCAATTTCATATTAATTTTAGCACATTCAGTTTGATATATATTTCTAGCCTCTCAGGAGAATGGCTTGAATTTCAAAGGTGCTTCAGTTATAGTTCTGGCTGAGCCACGGTCTGGAATATTATACTGCGGAGTTATTGTTTGCACAAATGTATGTATTCTAAATGGTGGTCAAAAAAAACCCCACAACCCCAACAAAACCCAAACCTCAAAACTGATTATTGTACTACAGCACTTAATTATCAATCCCTGACTCCACCTCTGAATTGTTTCTCAGAACCTGCTATGCATTTTCAGTTGACCTTGCTTCTCAAGTCCACCTATTTCTTTACCTATGTTGGATATTTCTGTAAGTGAGCGCTCTTTCTGCGTTGTTGCTTTTCCTATTGAAAACATCCCTATATTTCTGGAATGTTGTGGTTCCTGTCTCTCTGTCTTTCCTGAGGAATAGTTGGACTTGGACTAGTCCTAACTCTTTGATTTTGAGTGGGAAGTTGCGAGTAATTTGTATGCTCTATGAACCACAGTTCATCCATTCTTCCATTTTATTTAGATTCAGCTGGGAAACAAGTTATTACATTACTCCAAATGGCATGCATTGCTTCCGTTAGTGAATACGCAGATAACATTAGAGAGTAAGTCCTACACTCTCCCCACGCTCTTTCATACAAAGAAAAATACACTGAGACAGAATTCCAGTATGAAATCTGTGCAAATATTTGTATAAGTTGCTAGTAGACCCTGTTCTTTCTAGGGGACAGACTTTCCTAATTTTATTCCCAGTGGTCCTCAGAAAAATCTATCAGAGATGATGGGATATGACTTTATTGCAAAGGTAAGTGGTGCTTCAACTCATACAAAAACTCAAACACAAGCCTGACAACAGTGAGATTTTCCACTTAAATTGGGAAGTCTTTAGGGATCTGATGACTGAAATCTGAATACTATTCTGCTGTGCACAGTGAGGATGGCAATCTATCTAATTCACAGTGCAGAAAGACAGTAATCAGCTAAACCAGATGAAATTTCTCTAAAAGATTTCTGTTGTTCCCCTAGAGCCAAATTTTCTTAGTGTATCTTCAGAAATCACCTATCATTCTGTATATACCAATTCAACATTTAAATCCCTTTTCATGTCATCCTTGCTGTAATTCTGCTGTGCTTTCAGATGATGTGTCTGAGATCACACTTATACAGTGCTACCAGAGGCAAATTAAAGCTTGCTACAGGTGGGCTTTTACTGCCCCTTGAGATGCCCTCAAGTAAACAGGCTGCCCCCCAGTTGCTATTTCAGAAGATCACAGGTGTCCTGAAGATATGACAAAGAAACCTACAGGAAACATGAGACCTTCTGGAATGGCAACTTGGGAGCATCTCATATGGCGCTAACACCTACATTTGGGAAACTGAATCAAAACTCAAAGCTCCCTTTCTGTAGGAAAAATTGTATAAAATTGAGTTCACTGTTGTCAAATGGTAATTTGAGATTGTGGCAGGTGTCTCAGACATCTGCATGGGACTAGCAGATATGGCATAAGACCTAGAGGAGAGCTGTTCCCTTTTGAAATAGCAACAGGAGGGCAGCTGAGATTCCTAGGTGGTACTACACATCCATGTTTAGGCAAAGGTGTATGTGTGAGCCAGCACAGGCAGGATGCAGGAACAACCACAAAATCATGGATGAAATGCAAAGAGTAAATTTATTTTCATTACCTCACCAATGGGGGGTTCCCCAAAGCAGCGTCTGGGCAGAGGCACACAAGCAGGGACGCAGGCATTGCAGAGCTCGGTCCTTGCTAGAGGATCACTGAACCTGCTGTTTTCACCTGTATGTCAGGGATTCACACAGGCAGAATTTACCTCTGTGCTTTGATCTTTGCCATAGCAGGGCAGGAATCTCAAGCATGTTTGATAGGGTACCTCTAAGTCTACCACAGGCCTATATTATCTAAACACAGATGTTGTACTTGTCAAACATGCAAGACTAAACAACGATTAGTATGATATATGCACTTTTCTACACCCCAGCTGCAAGTCACATGAGTGTGTTTACAGTCCTCCTCACCAATCTTCCATTGTTTTCCCGCAGTATATCTTAAATGCCTGTTAGATATCCAATTCCCTTGTAGACACCTGCAAGCAGTAACCTAAACCCAGATTTCTTTCTCTTGATCAGATTTTTATACAATTTATGTCAAAATCTACATATCTATGAATCCACCACCAAAGACCCCAAGCAAAGGGAAAATCATATCCTTCAGGCCCCTCCCAGCTCACTTTTTCCCCCATCCAACCTTGCCTCATAGATATATTCCAAGAATTAAATGAGGTAATTAACAGAAATGGGTTTTATTAATGCAACCAGTCATCTACTGTACCTCAAGTTTTAACTTTCATGGGTTTTCAGAGTAAAGCAATTTCACCAAGTATAGATAACCTGGCAGTAAAGGTGTCTCTCCTTCTTTTTCTACCATAGACATTCAACACGTCTATTTATGTATGGGTGCGTATATATGTATCAGTGTCTTTCTTTGCAGATTCATTATTAGCATTTATGGAGGCAATCCAGATCTTAAGAACATGAGATGAATACAGGTTTTTTCTTCAGAAAAATAGCCTTTAGCTGGGATACCCAGATAAGGATTGCAACAACAGACAATGCTGGTACATATATATATACACCACCCTTAGCCTTTCTGTATTGGCTTGAGTGTTATTCAAGAGGAACTCTAAGCAAACTATCACATTTTCAGGCCGATCATGTTCCCCACATGCTCCTTCTAATCTGTCTTTCAGTGGTTCTTCTGCAATCATTACTCTACTTATCAGTCATCCTCATGGCCAAGATGGATGGGCTTCTCAGTGGCCTAGGAGTACTCTTATCTTTGTCACCTAGAGATGGCAAGAAGCTCCTACCTTTTTGTGACAGCACAGTGTGAAGCAAAGTTATATACAACAACTGTGAGATTTTTGGAATTACTTTTTCCCTTCTTCCCTCCCAAAGCTTAGAGAACTTAATGCTGTCTTGTTTCCTGTTTCCTTGCATCCTGTCTGAGCTTCCTCTGGCTTGATTTATGATGACTGTCTCTTGTTCCCACCTCAATAAAGAAGATCTATCTTCTCCATAACTCTTGTGGAGGTACTGGGGACTGCTGTTGGCTCCTGTGGCAGGTGCACCTGCCCTGACAAAGACCGCGGCTTTCCAACTGTTGAAGCAAAGCTTCAGGTGGGCTTGTGATTGAGAAGCCACAAAGCAGCTGGAGAATGTACAGCAAGGAAAAAAAACCACAAACAAACAAACAACAAAAACTCAGCAATCTTCTTTCCTGTGATATCCAATATTAAAGACAACCCCACCCCCACCTCATTTCTTTGCTTTCCCAAGCTGGTCGGAAGAAAGAAGTTGTCCAGGGTGGCACTGAACGTCATTGAGAGGAGACAGAGTTTCCAAGGAAAAAGGATGCGAGGATATATGTTTTTTTTTTTTTTTCCCCCAGGAGGAAGAGGAAAACTTTGTCAATAAGGCAGGAAAGCCAGGAATCTGCAGCAGGATTTCCAGCAGCTGATAGGACTGGACAAATGTGGGGACATGACTACACTGAACACAGAGACATCTAAAAAGGGAGTTTTGGAAATGTGTGACAGCTATTAACTGCTTTTGACACTCCTGCCTTCAGCTCCTTTTGTAGTTTGGCTCTTCTCTTGGCTGCTTTGTCAAGCAACCTTGTCCTCATACTAACAGTAAGGAATGTGCAACCAGCAGAGATAGCTGAGGAAGAGGTACATGTCCAGGAACACATACAGTACTCCAGAAGTGATGGCAGGGCAGAAGTGGTGCATCAGTGAATTGCAGTTACGTCAGCAGAGGGGTGGAACTCTTTGGGTTTCTCTCTCCTTTGGATTCAGAGTCAGACAATTTTTCAGGCTGGAAGGGACCTCAGGGGATCTCCAGTCCAATCACCTGTTCCAAGCAGGATCAACTCTGAATTCAGACCAAATTGCTCAGGGCTGTCTCCAGTTGGGTCCTGAAAACATCCAAGGGTGGAGACTCCATCCTCTCTGGGCAGCGACCTCCTGTTTGTGACTACAGTCATCGTAAAAAACTGTTTCCTTGCATCCTGTCTGAGCTTCCTCTGGCTTGATTTATGATGACTGTCTCTTGTTCCCACCTCAATAAAGAAGATCTATCTTCTCCATAACTCTTGTGGAGGTACTGGGGACTGCTGTTGGCTCCTGTGGCAGGTGCACCTGCCCTGACAAAGACCGCGGCTTTCCAACTGTTGAAGCAAAGCAGCCCCTGATACTTTTCACACCTTTATTGCCTTGCTGTGGCTGTTGTCACATACACAGTTGCAGACAGATGGAGCCCTCGGCCAATAAGAAATGGACATGACCATCTATGACCACAGGTCAGATTCAACTAGGGTATAAATGGAGTCCCGTCAGAGGGCAAATTGAGTCCACCCTCCTCGGAGCAGAGGGTCTGCAGTCAGGGACTCTCCCCTTGGGTCAGGACATCACCCAAGGTAACTCCTCGAAGTTGAGAGCACTCGCCTTATTAGGTGAGTGATTGCACATCTTGAGTCATTGTTCTAAAGCTTAAGAATTCTTGTTGGTTGTGTAGTATTAAGTTCAGTTGGCATCCTGAACCTGTGGTTTACTAACGTTCATCGGAGTACCAAAGCACTTTTGATTAGAATAAATAGTATTTTGGGTTACATTACCTGCCTAACTTGACTTTGTGTACCTCCGCGACAGGTGCCTCTGAAGCCATCCCTTCTCCAAGCTCAACAAGCCTAGCTTCCTCCACCTCTCGTCATAGTGCTCCAGTTCCTGACCATCTCAATGACCTCCTCTGAACCTGTTCCAGTTTCTTTCTTGTACTGGTGCCTGAAACTGGAGACAGTATTCCAAATGCAATCTAATAAGCACCAAATAAAGGGGAATAATCACTTCCCTTGATCTCCTGGCAATGTTCTTCTTGATATAGCCCACTAAGCTGCTAGTCTTTATCACTGTCAGGGTGCACTGCTGGCTGATGTTTAACTACTGTCCAGCGGGATCCACAGCCCTTTTTTCAGTATACATGTTACCCAGGCAGTCAGCCCTCAGCTTGCAAATTTTTTTCAACATTCTCTGGTTTGTAATGGCCCAATTTTTTTTTCAACAAATTATTTTATTCTTCAACCTCTAGGTGTGTGAACTCGTAGGAAATGGGGAGAGATGAGAAGTTTACTTATTAATAAAATCTCACATATCTATACTTAGTTCAGATCAACCTTTAGCTTTTTAATGCTTTCAGAGCACGTTGTCTTTTGTAGCCCAGATGCAAGTCCATCCTTGCCACAAGGACTCCCCTGCAGTTAGTACCATACTAGAAAGAAACAATTCTGAAGAATATGATTCACATTATAACGAAAAATCATGTCTCGGCAGATCTAGAGCAGTATGCTCAGTCTTACGGAATTGGAAGGTGCTTGCCAAGCACAGACAGGTTCTTTCTAATGCTTCTTGGAGAGTAAACCCATGAAGATGAAACCTATAGATAACTGAGATGGAATTCAGTTGGAGATTCAGACAAATTGAAGCAGCTACAGTACGGATGTCTACACTGGAAAGATTTGGCAACATTTCTGTTAGTGACTGAGAATACAAATCATGTTGCTAATCCTGTAGATGGTATGAAGATTGACATCATGGTAATGAGAATGAAGCTGGGGCATTTATGAAGCACTTGACTGCCTGGCAAGTGGGATTTCTTCAAACAAAATGTGTTTTAATACACCAGACTGAAAGGTCTGTGTTGAGGACAAGAAATGTGTGCAGTTCTTAAAAAATGGAAGAGCAGTGAGTCTGCAAAGGAGCAGAGGCAACAGCAATACACAGTGCCTAGTGAGCTCCCAGTGCAGCGCTGCAGAGGAAAGAGACTAATACAGCTCTTGGATATATGCTCCAGAGCAGTGTGAGTTGCAGTACGGAGGTGACTTTTATGTCTGTGTGCTGGGTTGGTCAGACTGAGAGTCAGACTACAGTCCTGAAGGTAATGCTATTATTTCCTCCTCCTCTTCAGCCAGAAGCTTGAGTTAGAAATGCCTCCTCTGTCCTAAAACAAGACAGAAGAGGTATTCCCTAAGTTTGTATGAGCATGCATAAATACGAAGTTAGAACAAGGCAATGCTTCCTCCTGAGACTAAATAAAAGAGTAAGAAAATTATCTTCCTTTACCAAGTGTACCCACCAAGCGGTTTTCTCCTTCTTCATTCTTTCCAACCAGCAGTCATCAGTGATGGACAAATTCAACACCACTCACAAAGGATTCTTCCTCCTTGTCAAGTCCTTTGCTGTAGGGTCTTTTCCTAGCACAGTCCATTCTCCTCCTGCATTTGTGTTGCAGACCTCTACAAGGTCCCTTTCATTCCTCCCCCACCTAGCTCTTCTCCAGCTACTCCAAGGGAAAACCGTTTCCCTCCTTCCAGCAGTTTCTGCAGCAGGCAGAACAGAGACCCAAACAGCATTCTGTCCTCCTTCCAGGAACTCTCTTTTTAATAAAATATACTATGTTTAGTATTCACTCTAGCAAGTCATTTGAGAACAAATTAAACAGACCACTTACAACCAGTGTCTAGAAGTGCTGTTGTGTTCTGGGTTCTTCCTAGACAAACAAGGTATTGGACTAAAAATGGGTTGGAAGGTGAAATTGGTTGTCTATAAAGAAGGGGTTCCTTCTGGTCTTGGACTCAGTGAGCGCTTGTTCAAGATATCTTGCCTACATGGATATAAAGTCAATCAAATCAAGACAGGGACAAGTCTTCTACAGTGTGAGTTTGCAGGCATAACATTTTCTTTTTAAGTTTCTTTTCAATTCTGTACACTTCACTCCTCCCTGTTTACTGAAATATGAACATTAATATTTTTGTTCTTGTTTGTCTGGCACCCGTACTGCAAAAATCAATGTTCTACTTAGGGAAATTATTCAGCAGGTATTAATGCTTCTTCGTACAACTCCATATCCATTTTCTGTGGGGGTTTTTTCAATTACAAATTTAAAACCAGTATGAAAGTGTTATCGCTGCAATCACAGTTAAATCTACTAAGTTCGTAAAAGGAGAGAGAGAAGAAAAGAAAGAATTGAATTACAATAATACAAATATGAATGCATGAAGTGCTGAATGCAAAATTGGGTAGGGTGTTGTGTGTCTGTGTGGGGAAATCAAACTAGCCTTGTATTAAGGCAGTTTGCCTCTGTCACCTGAATGGCACAAGGTGATAGAAAGACAAACAAGAGAAAAGCATGAGCTGTAGTTCTTCCAACATGAATAAACTTCTTTCAGGGCTCCCTGAAACCACTGTGGGTCTTTGAATTGCTTCCATGAGAGACTTCTTCAAGCATAACATGCTTCCACTTCAGCATAACATGAGCAATAAACAATATAACTAGAACATGTGGCTTAAAACAAAGAACACCCATAGAGCAGGGATCCGGTATGCTTTCTGTGAGTAGACAATATCACACACCAAGTGAAGAAGAGAAGCCTTTCTTTGCTATCAAGATGCCAAATTTAAATGCCAACACTTGAGCTTTATTGTTTTAAATTTTCTCTCAACTGAAAGGTGCTAACTACTACTCCTTATTAAGAGCAGTAGTAGTAATACTGCAACTCTTTGTCGTCTAACCTTATTTCTTTGGACAAAATATATTTCTGGTATGCCTTCTCAGACAACAGAGGTGATGTTCAAATCATTCAGACCTAAAGATGGTGTCTTAAATCTCTATATCTAGGATTTCCTGAACTGCTCTTTTCTCCCCAAGAGGGCACTCTGCTTTATAATCACCTTTTCAGGGAGACATGGCATTTCTCGTAAAGAGACAAAAAGTTCGAGATAAGTTCTTTATACAAACTTGAAGCAGATACACTGTACTCTAGGTAGCACAAGGAGTAAGTTAATCCATGCAAAATAAGAGTTATGTATATGCAACTTTTCTCAGCATTTTCACTAAGATTTGGTTAGGAGGGAGCTCAAGATAATTCTTTTCTCCTTGTTTCCACTCCACAATTCATTTCTGGTTCTTGTCTCTTCTCTGAAATGGCCAGAAGCATTCTTTTTATAGGTTTCTAGTACATACTATACAGACTCCCTACCCAGCCTCAATTCATGTTCTGCAATTCATTTATATAATCCAGATTTAAACTACCTTGCCTAGATCAATGCTAGCACTTCATTCAAGATGTACTGCATCTGGAAGGATGCATATCAATGTGTAATACAACATCTATTAGTTTCAAACCTTTTGTTAGTTGTGGTAATGTCTCTGACTACTGGTTTTTTTTTTTTTTTAGGCTCAATATGGAGGTTACAGAACTGAAAGAAAAGGACACAAATCCATTAAANTCCTGACTACCACTGAATCTATACTTTTTCCTTAGGCTTCCCTACAGGTATCTATACCTGTACAATAAGAAAAGTCATACTGATGTCAGTCTAGTGGTCTTAGGTCCTAGTGAGGTGTTGATCTAATAGATAATTAATATCACACAGAACATGTACATAAAATACTTACTTTTTCAAATCAGCCTTAGACAGCAGTCCTTTGTTTCTAATGAGTATTAGAAATGTCTAAGCATGCAAAACCTATGGAATTTGCCGATTTTTACAGATTTAGTGTTGGGGGTTTTTCTTTCTTCCCCCCCCCCC
>WAAD01004850.1:113307-131121 GCA_013389945.1 Fregata magnificens
CCCCCCCCCCCCCCCCCCCCGAGCAGAACTTCCATTAAGAATCAAAACACAGCTTCCAGCTACTCATTAACCTGTTTAATTTCCTTAGTGGAAGTCAGACTAAAGAAAAAAATAAATTAGCACTAGTCAAAAAGAAAATTCCTGGTCATTCATCTAAATGTTTCTAATTTTAAAGCCTAGCTTGACCATTTAAATGCTAGCAGGCTGGAGTAAATTTGTTTATATAAAAGGCACCTTTGGCTTTTGTGACTGAAAATGAATGATGAAACAATTACTCTCCTAGACTACAAAACACTTATTTATAAACAAAGCCCAAAGCATAGTACATTAGCACTAATGACTAAGTAATTAATTGCTACCAGCACAAACTGTTGGGAGATGTCTACATTGAGACACATTATTATCAAATATTTCAGCTTTTTTCCTAATTTTAGAATGATTGTATGACCTGTTAGTAATAATAATAATAGCTTTAATTTATACTCAAAACACTTACAACTCTACGTTAGATAGAGTTGTAACTCTGTGGGCAGATGCATCTTCCTCTATCCCAAAAAGTCTCTTTATCTGTAGAGCTTGAGATACTATTGCAGTTATCTGTTAGCTGGTTTCTTAACACAAGTGACAGACACCTGCACATTAGAGATAAAGCCTCTGGGATCAGCTGCCTGTTGTGAACTGTGGCAAAAGCTGTATCTGAACCTCACTGAATATCAGATGCAGGAAGGAAACTTCCAGTGAACAAGGAAGATGTTGCTTACCAGCAAAGTGTGGTTCTTACTGTCTTCTGTATTTCATATAAGTTAAAATAACTTAGTATAGCTACAAGTTAGTGAAATGTGTTGTTTGGCATTGGTGATGGAGAACTTCATTACAACAGTGCTCCACAGGTCTGTAATATGTATGTTTAATGGAGGCATAATTATATAGCAAGCTCGAGAGAGTAATCCCTATTCTTCTCTACCACACCTGTGTGACAAGTTTCTCCACTCACAGTTCCGTCTCCCTACCTTCCCTTCTCCTTGTCTCCCCTCAGGTCATAAGCCTTAGGAGCATCTAGTTGCTAATGAGATTTTGGAATTGCAGCCCGCTCTGTCTTCCAACTGAGGTGGCGTTTGGTGGTTACCACCCTCTTTAGGTACCTAGGGTACTACCTACAACCTTCTTTACAAAGGCAAACAAAATAAGCCCATCCTCCTTGATGGCACAGTCTACTGAGAGGAAGCAGACATTGCTGACCAAGCCAGCCTTCAGTGTAGAAGAAATGAAATACAGAAATTTCCTCATTGTTATGTTCATTTGAATGTTAACAACCCCATTGGCAATAGTGTGTTCCAGAAGGCAGCAAAACCGCAGTCTGGGAATGTCCAGGTGCTAAGGTAGATGTCACCTCTAGGATGTAGATAAATGTAGACAAGTACATAGGCAAATGGACATTGGTGTGTGGAGCCTGGAACTGATGGAGAAATGTTTGAATGAGTGCTGTGGTAAAAGGGGGAAGCCCTGAAGACTACTATAATTTGGTTAATCAGACTAAATTGACAGAAGAGGAGGAAGATCAGAGCAACAACAACTTTGTTGGCCCATCCATATGCAAGATAAACCTCTGGCAACAGCTGTTTTTGTTTCACTAAGTACCAGCAATGTGTTTGCAGTTTACCTGTTATGCTACAGAAAAGCTAATTCTGGGGTATGCTGAGGAAAGCAAATTAAGGTCTTCATTGTCACTGTCTGCCCGCCTCAAGAAGAGATTGGCTATGACCAATATGGTATTTTGGGAACAGCAAAGGAACATCCTGCACTGTGCTGAACAGAATCTTGTTTTTCTTTATTAATAAGAACAAGAAGTGACTTTGCTGAACTCTCCTCTGCTTTTTATTAATTACTATTATTTACTGTTTCGCACAATACATAATAGGGAGAAAAGCACTTACTTTGCTTAAATGAGTTCAGAATTGTATTATCTTGTGTGGTAAGAAAGAAAGCAGCACACTGAAAATATGTAATTAACTTGTATGGTGACTGATGTGGTGAAAAACAAAGGCCAGTGTAGAGCTAATGTGGTGGATGTAAAATAATATGTTCTCATGCACAGCATTCTGGAGGTGTACATTATTCCCACCATTTATTGTGTTTCCTGAGTCATGGTGTTATTTGGAAAATAACTTGAACCAAAACAAAAACAGAGCCTAAATCATATGCTTCTGTGCAGGAAAGAAATCTCAGTAAAAAGGCAAATAGTGTTACCCCTGCCCCCTTTCTTTGTCTAGCAATGCAAAGAACATTATATGTCAAGGACCGTGGCATAGCAAATAACCCATTTGCAGCTTAACTGCTTGACAGTCCCAGGAGCAACTTTGGAGCCATCAACACAACTGCGCTGGCTGCATCCCATTGGTTTGCTTTAGTCCAGTCACTTTGTATTAGCAATGTCACTCACTGTATTGCAGCAGGACAGACAAAGCATGATGTTTTGTGTCATGCGAAGGAGCTGAAAGAAAACGTTCCCTGAAAACAGTGGTGGTTTTCTCTTTTCTTTAAATATCTCAAACCAAAATATCTTCCCCATATATAGCAATTTTTCTTCTGAGGATTCCCGTGGCAATTGTCAACGCTGCCTGTGAAGAAATCACTTCACTCATCCATTTAATGCAGCCACCTCTGGGATGGAGAGTGACAGACAACAGGCAGCAACAGCACGGGAGTTGGAGAGGGAACTCTGGGACAGGGACACCAGGGCAGCTCTCTGCCAAGCACTTCCTACAGAGCATTTCAAAATAACCTGGGATAAATAGGGCTTTTTCCTTTTCTAACCCTTGTCCAAAGGGACTAACTCTCTACAGCATCTTAGAATGGGAAGAGCCAATCAGTTATATATACAGCCAAAAATATTTTAAACCTTAAGCTTGTAACACCTAGGCCTCAATGTAATATCTTTTGAATAATTAAAAATAACAATAATAATAAAAAAACCCAAACACATTCAGGCAGGAGTACTTGTGGAGAACATTTTTAAACCCTAAGCATTTAAATGTTGACACTTAAAATAAAAGTAAGTTTAGCTGTCTAAACATATTAGTACCATTGGACATACCCTGGGGTGTCAAAGACATGCACATGTGCCTCGCAAATATGACACTTTAAAATATCTTAAAAAGCACTGAATATCTATGTTTAAGTAATTGAATTGAGCCACTATATATACCACCACAGGTCCGGAAGAAAATCAGCCTTTTCTGAATTTCAGAGAATGTATTTAGTTGTCTAAGTGTGGTTTTCATTGTGTAACTTTAGACATTACAGGTTTAGTCATTTCATCTTGTCACAGAAAGTGGTGTCACAGAGAAATTTAACTGGGTATTGCATCTATCAGGCAATCCATCACAAAATGACAATGTAGTTCTTTTTTAAGAAGCTCACTCCTGTCCTAGATGTACATACGCCCTCTTAAGCTCATTGCAGAATAACTCAAACTGTTTTTGTGAGCACCATCACATCTTAAAAGCCATCATAGTTGCCTTTATCAATAGCAGGAAGAAAGGAGGCCCTTATTTAGAGATTCATATAGGAGTTAGTGTTAATTCTGTTTTACCCTCTGTTTTTGTTAATTGACCTTTGAGAAAACCTAAGCAATCCACTCAAATGTAGAAACTTGCGTTGCAGAGATCTTCATTTGGTCAGATG
This sequence comes from Fregata magnificens, assembly GCA_013389945.1. Classification (NCBI taxonomy): domain Eukaryota; kingdom Metazoa; phylum Chordata; class Aves; order Suliformes; family Fregatidae; genus Fregata; species Fregata magnificens. The sequence continues at coordinate 116,992 of WAAD01004850.1, forward strand.
AGTCCTGCCCTACACATGAAGATGAGTAGTGGGGCAGAAGCAAGTCTTTCATCTGGTAATTTCTTGAACAGAAAGTGACTTCCTTCTGTGTGTGTGCACATTGCATTACACAGAGGATATTTATTTACTTATTTAGCTATCTATCTATCTATTTATTTATTCAGTGCAAACTCTTTCACCATTCAGAAATAAAGTGGAGCCAACAAACTTTTTATAGAATAGAACAGAACAGACTATTTCAGTTGGAAGGGCCCTACAACAATCATCTAGTCCAACTGCCTGACTAGTTCAGGGCTGACCAAGTTAAAGCATGTTGTTAAGGGCATTGTCCAAATGCTTCTTCAACATTGACAGGCTTGGGGCATCGACCACCTGTTTAGGAAGCCTGTTCCAGTGTTTGCCCACCCTCTCAGTAAAGAAATGACTCCTCATGTCTGGTCTAAACCTCCCCTGGCACAGCTCTGAACCATTCCCATGCGTCCTATCACTGGATCCCAGGGAGAAGAGATCAGTACTCCCCTCTCCACTTCCCCTCCTCAGGAACCTGTAGAGAGCAATGAGGTTGCCCCTCAGCCTCCTTTTCTCCAAAGTAGACAAGGCCAAAGTCCTTAGCTGTTCCTCAAAGGACATTCCTTCCAGCCCTTTCACCAGCTTTGTTGCCCTCCTCTGGATGCATTCAAGGATGTTCACATCCTTCTTAAATTGTGGGGCCCAGAACTGCATAGTGTTCAAGATGAGGCCACACCAACGCTGAATACAGTGGGATAATCACCTCTTTTGACCGGCTGGTTGTGCTGTGTTTGAATACGTCTTCATTAATGATATGGATGATGGAGCAGAGAGTACCCTCAGCAAGTCTGCAGGTGACACCAAACTAGGAGGAGTGGCTGATAGGCCAGAAGTTCATTCTGCCATCCAGAGGAACCTTGACAGTCTCAAGAAATGGTCTGATAGGAACCTTATACAGTTCAACAAGAAGTGCAAAGTCCTACACCTGGGGAAGAGCAGCTCCATGCACCAATATATGCTGGGGGCCACCCAGCTGGAAAGCAGCTTGGCAGAGAAGGACCTGGGGGTTGTGGTGGACACCAGGTTGAACATAAGTCAGCAATGTGCCCTTGCAAAGAAGATTAATGGTATCCAGGGCTACATTAGGAGGAGCGTGGCCAGTAGGTCGAGAGAGGTGATCCTTCTCCTTTATTCTGTGCTGGTGAAGAGTACTGTGTCCAGTTCTGGGCTCCTTAGTACAGGAGAGATATGGACATAGTGGAGACAGTCCAGTGAAGGACCATCAAGTAGTCATTCAGGGACTGGAGTACCTGCCATATGAGGAAAGGCTAAGAGAGCTGGGACTGTTCAGCCTGGAGAAGAGAAGGCTCAGGGGGATTCTTGTAAATGTGCTTAAATACCTGAAGGGATGGTGCAAAGAGGGAAGAGCCAGGCTCTTTTCAGTGATACCCAGTGACACCCAGTGACAGGACCAGTGTCAACGGGTGCAAAATGAAACACAGGAGGTTCCCTCTGAACATCAGGAAACACTTTTTTTACAGTGAGGGTGACTGAGCACTGGTACAGGTTGCTCAGAGAGGTTGTGGAGTCTTCTTCCTTGGAAATACTCAAAGGTCATCGAGAAACAGTCCTGGGCAACTGGCTCTAGGTGGCCCTGCTTGAGCAGGGGGATTGGACCAGGTGACCTCCAAAAGTTCCTTCCAACCTCAACCATTCTGTGGTTCTGTGATTCTGTGAAAATGAATTTCACAGATCAAGGAAGACTTTAAGTCTGATACACTCCTTTCCTCCTCACACCCCTTACCTGCATATGCCCATTTCCTCCTCCTATTAGACGAAGTGTCTGCTTTGCATGTGAATGGTGACTACATAGAGTAACGTTACCAATTTCATAATGTTTCTTATTAAAAACAGTGTTGTTCTAAAAACATTAAAAAGCAATCAGAAAATATTCTTCAGACACTGACAGGAATCTCCAGAGTATGTGTGACGCAAAAGACCTACACCAAAAAGAAAGTGAAAAGCTACAACATGCCTATCTAATTACTGAAATACTCCCTGGAGCTATCAACATACCAAGTATAAACAACAGTGAGAACTGGAGCCATTCAAAATGAGAAGCAGCTAATTTATTAGGATACAAGACCTATAGAAGAGGAAAACAGAAGGATAATTCTCCTTCTCTCCTTTCTTTCCTCTTTTATAAAAATGACTATAAGGTTGTAGCTGGCTCATCTGCTGTGAAGACACTTGAGGTGGAGCAGAGATAACCCTGCACTGGTTTCTTCTCTCCAATTACTTACTCAACAACAGTTTTTTGTTTCTGAGACCAGAGGTTCTTGGTATAACACTGCTGTTACCATGCTATTATAAATAAAATCCAAGCCCCAAAGAGGAAAGGGTGCGTCCTTCCTGTCATATTAGATTTGTGTCATCGAAGACACTACTTTGATAAATAGAGGCAGTTCTGTGCTAGACTTCAACAAACATTACAACTTTCGCACTGAACACTTATCAAAATACCCCTCAGGAGAAAAAAAAAAAACAAAAAAACCCAAAAAACCCAAACCAAAACTAAACAAAATAAACTCCCCCCAAAATAAACAGATTTCCACCCCTGCTCCAGATTTTGTTTAAATATTTCATTTGCAACAGAAAGTAGAAGAAAAGCAAAAGACAGAAATTCTGACAAGGCCAGTGCTAGTCATCCTCATTAAGAGCATGTGCCCATTTTCTGGGTGCAGAAGCTGGGTGTTTGGGACCATGTTTTCCCAGTTTTTCCCTCTGAAATAATCAAGGTCTGACAGCCTTTGCAGGCAACAGCCAACAGGTAGTCAGCAGCAGGGTCACATTAAAAGAGGTCTCTCATTTGTGCTAGAAGTCATGGAAACAATCCCAGTTCCTTCCTCCTCCTCTGCCTGTGCTGCCTTTGGCCCTTGCTGAAACCCGTTTTCCCCCCGGTGCCCCCGGCTTGGCTGAGGGGCTCAGCTGTGTCCTGCCCTGGGGCCCTTGGAGCCGGCTGGCACCGGCTGGCACCGGCTGTGTCCGGCACAGGGCAGCCCCGCCCCCCCCTCACAGAGGCCACCCTGTACCCCCCCTCTGCCAATGCCTGGACACGGACACCCAATCCAGTTTTGAAAACCAATGCTGAAAACCAGTGGCCCTTGCTTTGAACAGGTCTAACAAACCACTATGTACCCCTTCCACTGGCTGCCCCTTTCTCTGCCGTTACACAAAAGTCATTCGCCTTTGCCTTCAAAGCTCTTCAGAGTGTGTCTACACCTATATGACATCATTCATCTGGTATTGTAAGGACTTTTGCAGTTCATACTGTACAGCCTCCTTTATTTTCCACTTAGCTTTCCGGAGAAGCAATCCAGTGCTTTCTCCCATACTCCACCGCAGGCTGTGGATCAGCCGATGAGGTAAACCTCAGCAAAGTCAATCAATTTAGTTTATTGTGGGGCTATTTGAAGTGAAAGAGGCACTCTGCTCAGACAGCCCATTTCTTACGAGCACGTACGGAGGGCAGCACAAACCTTTAATGCGTGCAAGAAAATACAGGAAAATGCATCCAGATTTCTTTTGCTTGTTATGGCCTTAACCACTTCCTTGGGGAAAACACAAAAGGCTGTACTCAGGATTTAAAGGTCAGGCCTGAAAACGCGCACATAGACATGTAGTCTCCTGCCTTCCTTAGCACCACTTAGCAAATACTTAACCCTTACAGCCTAGAAGGAGGTTTTCAGTACCAGCTTTTCACAGAAGGATGAACTGTCTTCAGACTGGAGATTTGGATTGCCATAAGAAGCTGAGTAAAATTAAAGTTTGAAGAACATCTCTCTGTTTCTTTCTCGTAAAAATGTGCATTATCTGTATAAAGACCAGCGATCCAGATAGTTCATTTTCCTCCCCTTTTCATTAATAAATACTTGGAATGACACAGTCTCAAAACCTCGAACACAAAGAAACTTATTGTCTGTGAATCCCTGGACATTAGAACAGTTTTTAGTCTCTGGACAAACATTCCTCTTGCATTTGTAGAAGGAAACATGGAGTGGGAGCTTGAGAAAAAAAAAGAGCCTTTGCCTTAAGGATTGGGTTTGGGCTGCTTGCTGATGCTACTTTGCATTTACTTCATTACCAGCAGGGTTCAAATTGGGTCACAGACTGCATGTCAGTACAGTGCACTGCTGGCACTGTGTGTCTGGCTGTTTTGTTTTCTTCTTCTCCATCTAGTCACACCTTTCCCTCTCCTCTCAGTAGCTGGGCAACAAAGCAAAAGAGCTGTACAGAAGATGAGCAGGGTGGCAAAACACGGCCTCCTCAATTACGATTGAGTCATTACCCATGGTTCCCTCCAAGGCTTATAATGAATATTTGTCCAGACTGACATCTTGTTTCGACAAAACTTTGAATATCTAATAATAGAACCTGGGTTAGAAGATGAGCAGGGTGGCAAAACACGGCCTCCTCAATTACGATTGAGTCATTACCCATGGTTCCCTCCAAGGCTTATAATGAATATTTGTCCAGACTGACATCTTGTTTCGACAAAACTTTGAATATCTAATAATAGAACCTGGGTTAGAAGATGAGCTGACCTTGGCTCCTTCTGTAACCAGTGAAGGACTAATTCCTCCAGAAGGGTATTCTTTCCTTTGACTTTAAAAGGAGCCTGGAGTGACTAGACTCTGCACTTCTGTTCTTCAGTTAATTAAAAAATAGTAAAAGGTAGATTGGAAGGAACCTCTGGAGGTCTCTAGGCCAACTCCTCCATCAAAGCAAGGCTAACTCCAAAGTTAAGTCAGGTTGCAGACAGTCTTGTCAAGTCTGGTTCCAAAAATCTCCAAAGACAGAGATACCACAGCCTTGCAGGGCAACCCTTTCCCGTACTTCATCATTCTCCTGGGGGCAAATGTTTTCCTCATTTCCAATCAGAATTTCCTTTCTTTAAGTTTGTGACCCCTGCCTCTAATCCTGCCTAATACCTCTAAGAAGAGCTTGGATCTGTCTTCTTTAAAAGCTTCTTTTATGTAATGATGGGAGTCCTTACAGCCACCTTTACCCTTCTCTTCTCTAGGCTGAATAATTCCATTTCCTTTAGCCTGTCTGTATATGCTATGTGCTGTAGGCCCCTGGTCATCTTAGTGGCCCTCCACTGGACTGTCACTGGCTTGTTCACAAAAGTAACGATAATTAGTAGCACGAGATCACTCCAAAGGTATTGGCGCTATTTAGCAACACCCATATATGCTGGCAAGTTCAATGGTACACAGGGAAACTAGGATTTGCCACTGTCCAGTTTCTTCCATTTCTAAGCCATGGCTCATTACTGATCAAATTCTCTGAAAATCACTGCTTTTCAGAATCACACTAGGTCATTCTTGCCAGGACCATCTAGTTTATCCTCCAGCAAAATGTTGCCTCAAAATTTCCAAAATTATTCTTACTAAAACTAAAATAAAATCCAACCAAAAACTAGACAACCTGCTTTAAGATCTTCAAAATGCAACTGAGCTAGAGAGAACTCTGAACATTGACTTTTGCATAACTCCCTTATGTATATCTAATCTAATTTTTCACCATAGCTATGTCTGTACAACCAAACAGTCAGTATTAATAATGCAAAGGATGAATAATCAGGAAAAATCTCTACATCTGCATAAGAATTTTCTAATTGTCTTTAAAGAAATGCAGAGGANTAGGAGTATATTGGCAACTCTTTAAAATACTTTGGAAGAAAAGTAATATGCAATGATTTTTATTTCTTTATATGACTTGTGAGTAGTGATTCTCTATTTTTTAATTATTTACACATGGGAGAATAGTTTTACATAGGATTTTGAGCTATACACATGCAGACATGCACTGACATAGACATGCATACACATAAAGACAGACTTCACCAAAGAACTGAATAAATTGCATTATCNGGTCATTCTTGCCAGGACCATCTAGTTTATCCTCCAGCAAAATGTTGCCTCAAAATTTCCAAAATTATTCTTACTAAAACTAAAATAAAATCCAACCAAAAACTAGACAACCTGCTTTAAGATCTTCAAAATGCAACTGAGCTAGAGAGAACTCTGAACATTGACTTTTGCATAACTCCCTTATGTATATCTAATCTAATTTTTCACCATAGCTATGTCTGTACAACCAAACAGTCAGTATTAATAATGCAAAGGATGAATAATCAGGAAAAATCTCTACATCTGCATAAGAATTTTCTAATTGTCTTTAAAGAAATGCAGAGGAAGCCCCCTCACAACAGACTATGTAATATAGGTCAAGTATGACCTAGCTAACTCTTTTCCATCCAGGGTCTAGTCTTGAAAATCGTGGTTATCCAAACAAGCTTTACTTACCTGTCCTGTTCCACTGCATTTAACAGACTTAAATGCATGAGAATGAGTAAATACAGGAATGCAGGTTGTGATACTCAAGCTTCAGTTAAGATTGGAATTAATTCCTCAGTAAAATCAAANAAGAACTGAATAAATTGCATTATCTCTCCCTCTCTTTTGGATTTCAATGTCAACAAATTGAAACTCAATTATTAGTATGCAGACAAATTTCTTTAAATTACACCTTTAGCCATTTTTATGACAATGCTGACAGTGTTATTACTGAGTAGAACACCCTGCTGAACAGTATTTTCCTGCTTTTAGTATGAAACAAAGACAAAAGCTAGAAGAAAAAAAAATAGAGCTTTTCTGTGTATCTCTTCTGGTGATGTGCCTTTTATGCAAATATCTCATAGTTTTCTACAGTAATGGTACCATTAAATGCCTTGAGATTATTTGTAAGAGAAAAGTGTTACCTTGAGATTAAGACATAAAGTACTAAGTGCATTTTTAGGAACAGAGAAGATTTCTCTGTAAAGAAGTTAATGTTCCAAAGAAAGCTTTGTTTATTCGAAAGGTTTTATGGTTGTGCTGTTTTCTTCACTTAGCACCTTAATTCTCACGAACCATACGGCTGTCCAGATGTTTAAAATAAAAAGCCCATTTGGGTATTATCAGAGATTACTGAGAAAGGATATACAGACATGATGTTTAGCTATGCAACGTAAATTCTCAGAGTGTGTAGTACCCAATAAACGCCATATCCTAGATCTGATGAAACTGAACACATAAATCATAAAAACTAGACAAAGGTCTCATAATACAATTTACCTCTAGCCAAATGCCATCTGAAAAGAATCTACTAGCCAGGGTGATAATCCTTTCTTACTTCTCCTCACCAAGGTATTATTGGGAAATGTGTTTACCAAGGGTGAATATGTTTCTGCCCAACCCAGATGCACTTTTCAGATGTTCTTGCTGCTTGTAATGCCTTGAGAATAGGGTTGCCTAACATCTAAAATACATACATTCTCCTTATTGCTTGAATCTTTCATCTCCTCTCCTCCGGGGTTGCCTAATATGCTCACCAAGCTATTATTGTTTTGCTTCAGATAGCTTGGCCCACTTGCCGAGTTTCATTTGCTGTCACACAGTCACAAATTACAGCATTTACTTCACGCTACCTTCATCCCAAAGTATCGGTTTGCGCTTGCTGAACTGGAGAACATGATGATGGATCAAGGCGCATTTGCACTAATCCATCGCAAGTTGATTCTCCAAAGAATGCAGCACAGTAGTGGTCTGTGGCATTTCCTTTCCATTTTAATTTGCTTATGCTGTTTCCTAGTAATTGTTTGCTGTCCCAGGCTTTGTTTCCGTCACAGCAGTTTGCTCTCACTTTTCTTCCTTGGCTTTTGACAGATCATAAAAAATAAGTAAAGAAAAAAAAGGAAAACAGACAGAAAAGTTATTTTTGTTTTTTACCTTCATAAACAAATCTTTAAAGCTAGCCAGATTTTCTTCGGGTGTAAATCACTCTAGCTCCACTGTGCATACCATTTTATGCCAGCTGAGGCTGTAATACAATAATTCTGAAATGCCAGTGTTGTAGCTGTTGTCTAGACTTCAGTTTCAGCCGCAGACTCACATCTCCTAAAGGAATCAATTGCACCATGTTATCTGTATTCACTGACAAATTGCATCTTCTGCTTCAAATCCTTTCAAAAATATTTGCTCCTAAATGTATGAGAATTCAACATTAGAGTGGGCAGTGAATGTACTTTGCATGGAAATAGATTAGCATGTGTTCAAAGAACAGTTCAGTTGGCAAATCCTGAAGGAACGGGTTGGCATTTATCTTTTACTTTGTATACTTCATTAGTGGTTTAGTCTGGATTACGGACCACGTCCCCATTGTTGTAGCTGCTGTGTCTGCACAGAACAACAGGAGAGTCCTCCCTTCTTGGAGAGTACATTTTTTATGTTAATTTAACATTAGGATTCTTCAATCGAATTCATCCATATAAGAAAATTGAAAAGCTTTAATTCCACATTCTTTTTTTTTTCAATCCAAAATAACCCAACAAAAATATAGTGACATAATTGACACAATATGAGCGTAGTGATTTTAGTTTGTCAAAACTACTTCAAGTTTTGTGTTGTCACAACGGGTGACATAGCATAAATGTCATTGCTGTAAAAATATTAGCTTAGATTTCCTTAGTGTTGCCTGTTCAAATTACTGACGTTCAGTTATTGATGCCACTTTTTCCCTGTGTTTGATTTGCCTTGGGGGTGAATTCCTCAAAGAAGTGCACAGCCTTACTGGCACGTTCTCTCTGATCCTCCAAAGAAAATCCATTGCCATTTTGCAGAAAGTGCCTGCTTTTCTTCTCTCAATAATTCTTAGAAAGTCTAAGCTGATGTGCTCGTTAGAGGGTATGAATGGAGTAGAACTAACATCTCATAAGGAAGACTTGCATGATGAAGGCTTGTGAGTTTGAGCCCTAAAGTAGCAAGGTCACCAGTTCATCATGCCAGTATTCAAAGTTAAAAAGTTATTTAGGTAGAGTCCCCATATATAACTCAGAAATTTATGTTTCACTTACAGCCCCTGACGTGTACCTTGGAAATATGAAGGGTGTAAGAAGGGACAGACTTTCTGCTGGCAGGATAGGGTTAGTTGGGATTCGCTGTGCAGTGCTCTGGTGTCCTATTTTACTGAAGCATTAATACTGGCTTCTAAAGAAATATCTTGCCAAGCTAAGGTGATCAAGGATTGCACTTATTGTTCTTAATTAATAGCAATCATAAGAAGGTGTAGTCTTACCAGTTAAAATGTTTTGGGGTTTGTTTTTTTTCTTTTTTACAAGTGCCAATAACTATAAAATCATCTACTGTATTAAAAAAAAGAGAATTACTTATTAGAATAAATTCTGTTAATTGGAGGATAGGTTGATAAAACTACAGTATGAGTTATGACCTAAAAAGAAGTTAAAATTTCTAGACATGAAGAAGTGGACAAAATCAATAGAAATGGTTTGTTTTCTTTTGAGCAAAGTTAAACTACATACACAAAAATAGCAGGATCTTGGGTTCAATTAGTAGACAAATTAGTTGCCTCTTCAAATTAATCAGATAGAGTTTCACATCTGTTTGAGTTTAGAAAGAATCATTCTCAGTACTGAATGAAAAAACAAACACTTTAACAATCTTTAAAACTTCCTGAGCCTTTGAATGCTGTGTGATTGACAGTGTGGTAGGTACTGAGTGCTGGAGCCCACCACATACATCCAGGACACACAAGGCCAAATTTCTCTGCTTCTCTGGACAAGATTCATCCCGTCATCAGAGGAAGGAGGATGATGACATCTCAGAAAGGCTTTCAGACCACAGGAGACCTAAGCTGACTTTTGTAAAGTCTTGTTCACTGCATTGACAACAGAGAAAGCATACAGTAATTATAGCACTAATTTAGTCTTGTCAGGTAACAAGATTTCAGTGAAATGAATCTGGGCCTCTATGTCTAAAATGTGCAGTGCTCACACACAAAGCTGTGCCTGGCTTTGGTGACTGGCAGATAGGTACTGTGAGAGTATTGTAGGTCTGCAAAGTCATGGGTGGTCTGGGGAAGGTGAATAGGGAATGGTTATCCTCTCTCCTCAGCACAAACCCTGCAAATCACCAAAAGGAAGAATTGTCAGACTCAAAGCAAACAAGTAACGGTGATTCTTCACACAATGTGCAGTTGAACTTTACCTCAAGAGGTTTTACTCTAGGTCCAGAGACATCTAAATGCCTCAGGAACTTTATTTTCTCATTTACCTGAGATTTCTCTAGCTGCTTTAAGTTCCTCTTCAACGTCACAGAATATTTCTGTTCTGGTAGGGCTGTGACATTTGATACCCAGCTCATTCTGCTTCATCAGGATCCTTCCTGGAGGAGCATGGTCCTTTAAAGATTCCCACAGAAAACCTCACACAAGGCAAAAGTTTGGGACATAATAGATTTCTTCTCTCTGCCTTGAGCTTTTCTTCTGTAATGATTCTCCCCTGAGGTGGGAGAGTGCAGGTTGATATCCACCTCTACCTGTAGAGATTCAGTCCTACTTCTCTCATATTCCAAGTAAGCTACTTTAACTGTCTAGATGCAGAACAGAGTTGGAGAATGAGGGAATTTGTGCATATTTGTCATTCTTTACTCCCTCCTGAGGAAAGTAATCTACTAGATAGCAAAATAATTTGAGATGCATGAAACCTGGCAGAGCACAAGTGGGAGTATAAGTCTGTAGCCTAGTGATTACGACCCCCTGGAGACCTAATTTACTCCTCCAACAATACCATTGCATGTAACAACTGTTACAGGATAAAACAGAGAATATTCACTTCTTTTTCACTCTGACGCAAAATGTCCAAGTACCATCTCCTTTCATAGGAATGATATTCTGAGCAGACAATGGCCATACAGATGATTTAACAGGAATGGGGTCTAACATAATGGTTTATAGCAACAGATTCTGGTAGTTGTTAAAACCACTTTTGCTCACACAACCTTTTGTTTTTCAGTAGTGCAAGAGCTCGTTCTGGACTTTACTCAAACCACAAAGCTGTGACTGATCTTACCAAAGACCTGAAAGTGACCAAGTAGTAACCAGATTCCCCAACCTGCTGAAGGTGCTATGTTACCAAGACTTCCAAATAAAAACCAGCAGCAACTACAAAACCAAAAATATGCAAGTTAAATGTGACTTTTAAATCCTAAAGAGGGGGCCTTTAAAAGTAAGTTCTCAAAATTAACATTTACTGTGAAATTTAACATTTCCCTTTCCAAGCAGCTAACAGGGGCAGTTGGCAGACACAACTGTTTGCACAGCAATTTCTGTGCTTTGCTTTGCAATCTCCTGAGAACTTCTGGGTCTGTCAGTGGTCTCCTGGGAGCTCTTTGAAGTCCAGGGTGCCAGCTGAGGCTGGGAAAGGATAGCTACAGGAGGCCCTGATTTCCAGTAAGCTCTACTAACTTCTAATGATCTCTGCCAACTATTCTTAATCTGAGAGTGCTTTGAACTTTTTTTCCACAGCTGATTCTTGGTTAGGATGCGTCAAACACCTTCTCAACAAGTGCTAGGAAGAAGCCTGTATAGCTGCTGACCTTAGAGTACAGATCTCAGATGCACCAGTAGGTACAGAAGGGGGCACTGAAAAGGCCAGAAAGTCTGCCATGGTCGCTCTTTGTGCACTCAGCAATGATGGTGGTATGCAGCGGGGCATGGTCCCTGGCATCCACTGCAGCAACTACACTGTACATGAGAGACCTTGACTGACATCCCAAGGGAGGATACATATTTCTTTGAGGATGGTCAAACACTGGCACACGTTGCCCAGAGAGCTTACAGAGTCTCTGTCCCTGGAGTATTCAAAACCCGATGGAACGCAGCCCTGAGCAACCTGTTCCAGCTGACTCTACTTTGAGCAGGGGTTTGGATGATGTAATTTCCAGTGGCACCTTCCAACCTCAACTATTCTGATTCAGGAAGTATAGAGAACACTTCCAGATAAATCTTGGGAGAAGTAGGTTATTTCCATTGCCTCTGCTCATGGAACTTGCTACTGTTTTTACATCTAAACATCTCTTCTTTTTGTATTAAAAATAAAAGTCTTATAAATCTCCCTGGAATTACATTTTCCAGTCCAGTTATACCTGTGGCCTTTCTTAGGACCTTTGAACCAGTGATTCCCAAGTATACTCATTTTTACCTCGGTGTGTAGTTCATCAACGGTGTTTTTCATGGACCTCATGCCCATGCAGACCCCTAACCTTTACATGAATGATTAACTGTTCAAAAGTCCCTCTTCTTAAGAGAGTTCATTATGGCATTAATTCTATCCAGCATGGCCTGCCGATCTCATACATTTTACTGGTAACCTTCCATTTTATTACACGGTTTTAGCTAACTGAAATACTGACATGTTTATTCCTTGGCTAAGTACATCTCTGTGGTTTTTTTCTCCTCTAAAGCTCCTTATGTTATAAAGACTCCACACCTCCTCCAGGAAAGTTAATGGTGGCAACAGTCCATCACTGAGCAGAAGGTTAGACTAAACGACCTGCAGAGATCTTTTCTAACCAGTATTTCTATGACACTGTGAAACCCATTTCACTGCTTCTAGAAGTTTTGTTCTGAAATCTAACCTCAATTTTTATAGAATTTAGGATGGTATTTCTTATTCTGTCCTCCATGGATATTTCTTTCTTGTTTTCAGCAGCACATTACCTACTTGAAGACTGCTACCAGGTATGCTTCCAGTCTTTTCCTCTTTTGGCTGAATGGTTTCATTTTTTTAAATCTTTCCAAAAATATCAGACCTTTCAAATATGTGATCACTCTCACTCCTGTCCTCTGGCTTTTGTCCATAGCTCTCTGGGATATGTTGTTCTAGAAAAGGCCTCCCCGGTGCTGAATAAATCGGAAGGATAACGGCATATGGTTTTGAAGGTTATACTACTGGATTTACAGTCATGATGGAGGGAGGGGATTGGAGGAGGATGACAGTGTTCACTTGTGACCCACTATAACTTCTAAATACTTTTCTGTGTAATGGCTGCTCAGGCAGCTGGTCTCTATTCTGAATTTTTACAGCTGATTATGCTTATGAAGTGTTATACTTTGCATGAGTCCCTAATGAATTTCATCATATGTTTCCAACCATATCTCCTGTGTCTCAGAATAATTTTGAATTCCAGTCTTGTTCTTGAGCTTCTTGAAGCTTGTTGTCACCTGTAGACTTAATAAGTACACTTTCCATTCCATCATCTGGGTCATTAACAAATTTATTGAATAGCTCCAAAATGAAGGCAGACGCCTTTTGGTTCCTGCCTAGCACTTCCTTCTGTTTTGACTATGAACCATGGACAAATAATTCCCGAGTACAGCTCTCTAATTGTCTTTGCACCAACTCTGTGGTAGTTTCATCTAGTCCAGATTTCTCATGTTTATTTGGGAAAATAACCTCTAAGCCTGTGTCAGAAGTCTTACCAAAGTCAAAATATGATGTTTCCAGCTTCTGCTCGATCCACAAACCATTTTATAGAAGAAGAAAAAAAAAAAAAAATTGGTTTGACATGCTTTCTTCATGACAAATCTCAACTAGCTGTTGCTCCTTGTTATTTCCTAGGTGCTTACAAAGAATTTGTTAGATTTTGTAGCTCATTTTCACTGCACAAATCACAGTCACAAGCTATTGCTTATCATTTCATATATTCTTCAACCAAAGCAATGCTAGCTTTTTAAAAAATGACAGGTGAGTAAAATTTCTCTTAAAATTCTGTTGCAATACACATTATCTGCATGCTAATGAAGCTTTAGTGTTTTGTGGTAAGAGAGTGCTATTCAACATAAATATCTAGATTTATGCATAGAGATGCAAAGCATATTTTTTACCTATGCATATATAGTATGTCAAAGAAATCTGCTTTGCAGAAATGCAAATATCTTTTAGTCATAGAGTCCATCAGTTGGAAAAAAAAAGGGGGTAATTGCACCTTAGACGTATATATGACAGAAGAAAAAGCTTTATGGTTATTTCAATTGCTAGTTATTCTAATCATGGAGACAGAATAGCATGAAGGAAGTGGGTATTCTTATTTTATGCAGATAGTTTTTGTATCTAAATTTGGATGCTAAGCTTTTAATACAGCCAGTGTAGAAAAGTAAGCTCTGAATCACCCCTGAGAGGTTCTTTACTTAGGACTCAAACTAGAAGGCTAAAGTCAG
>WAAD01004850.1:134478-149984 GCA_013389945.1 Fregata magnificens
TAGATAGATCTTAAAATATGCTATTTCATGAAATTGCAGAAGCCTGGAAATAGTAATATAGTTTCCTGATGTAGAACAAGTCAGCTTTCAAGCTGGCCAGCACTTCTGATTTACTTTCAGAGGAAATTAACTTAGTCTCCACTGACAAAATCTGTCAAATCCATGCTTATAAAAAGGGCCTACCTCTTGAACATCTATGAAAAAGACTGTAGAAATAGCTTTGTGACCTATGAAAATTGCTTGCCTAAAATACAAATTAAAAAATCGTACACATACTAAGGTGAAAAAATACATTGTTGTCTAAAATCTGAAAACGAGAAGCTTTTGATTGAGGTAATCTTATTCAATACTTATCATTTCACAGAATTTCATTTCATGTTTAACATATTTTTTTACTAGCAAAACAAAATTTGAAGTTAAAAAAAATCAAGGTGAAGAACAGAACTTTTAATTTAAAAACTTACATTTCAGCCATCCTAAAATTGTCCTTAAGCTGTTATGGGGGGAACAATTAAAACAACCAGTTCATGTGAACTGTTTTGCTTATTAGACTGGCAATATATAGTTAAAAATGTCTGATGAAAAATAAATGAGTGCTTCTACTGATAGCTGTGATTCAACTAGGTATGGTACTTAAAAACTTAAGTTTCTGAACAGTTCTGTTCAGATAATTTTCAAATGTTCAAAAACATTTTACTATTTACTTTTAAAATTAAGAACAACACTAATACTTGTAAAATTGTCAGGTGTCTCCTGGTAAGAGCTGGTAAATAGCTGGCCAGAAGACGGTTTTGAGGGTCCTTCTATTAGAAAGTCCAGTCCTGAATCTAATGAAAAATCAATGATGTGTTGTGATCATGTATGTGGAAGACAGAGAGGATCTCTGTGGTAATTTGCAGGTTGTATAAGGGACTACCTGTTCACAGTGGATGACACTCTACTGTAAATAGAGCTAAATGCCTCTTTCTAATAATCATAAGCTTTTCAAAGAGGTTTCACCAACTATGTGCAGTTTTTGCTCCTGTATACAATATTATCACTGAACCATGAAGTAAACGTAAGAATACGGTGCAGAGTTTTCTGATTCTGAGCCTATCCTGTACCATGACTTAAGTTTTGATCTCTTGAAAGTTTGCCTCTTTACCAATAAGTCAGCCTGCAGAGCAGCCTTCATCATACTCCAAACTGACACCCAAGATCTTGAGCTACAAATCAAAAGACAAAAGGAAGACAGGATCTTTTAGGACAGGTAGAGAAGCTGGTAAAATAGGAGACAGTAGGAGTATAGCCTTGCCTATTGGCAATATTGATAATGCCTCCATTATGGAGTTCACTAATTACAGAGCAGATATAAATTGTTTTGTAAAAATCTATTGGTGAAGCATAAAGAGCAGTGAATGAGCCTTCAGCTTAATCTAACAGACATTACAGTGGCAACCCCTGACACATTAAAAAGTTAATGTGACTTTAATAGGTCATAACCACACTAATAAAGTTTATAACTAGTCACTTTAGTAGCCAGAGTCATTTAACAAAACTATAACTTTTGTTCTTGGCGTTGCATCAGACTCAAAGTACAATTAATCTTTAACAAGGGCAGAGCTCTGCTTTAATGGAGTTTAACAGCAAGACACCATGGGCCATCCCTTCCTAAACAACAGAAATAGAGAAGCTAGGGCTAAAAGATCCTGCTGGTCAATTTAGCCGTGCACAGAAAACTTCCTCTCCAAGGAAAGGGAGAGGTTTGAACATATCCAGGATGCATCTCTTGGTCTGAGACATCATGAACCTCCTGGAGGTCAGTTCAAAGACCTTCGCTGTCTGCAACAGCCAAGCCAATTATTGACGAAAATACTGCATTGCCTTGTTCTGTATGCTTTCTTGCTGGCTGAATAGCCTAGAAAATGTTTCTCTTGAAGGGTAGTTTTTATCCCAAACCAGCTCTAATCAATATATTCACCTTAATCTGAAAGATCATTGAGGTGAATCCTGTCAAATAGAAAACCTTTTGTGTGGCCATTTATTTGGCACTGTAAGAACAGAGAGCAACCTGGCCTAGAAAGGACTGGAGGGTGATATCTCTAAATAACCTTAAAACTTATTTTGATGGGTGGTTAGAAAAGAAGTCAATAACATTATTAACACTCATTTGAGTGACGCCATACTCTCCTTGCCCACAGCAGAAATGTTTATCCTTCAGCAAAGTTGGCAAATCAAAGGTGGATCGGTCCCACATCACTGCACAAAGAAAGTGACAGCAATCCCCAGGTTTCAGAAAGGGTTATACTGCATGAGAAAACGTCAAGGGACTGAAGGCCTTTGAAAGGCAAAAGAGTTCCACTCATTTGAACTTTAGTTTATCTGATAGAAATAGCTGTCAGATATATTCAGCTTCTCTTTCTTCCTTTCAGTGACTCTGAAACCGTCCTTACTGAGATAAGCCTAAGAAAGAAGAAGAAAGGGCAGATAGTCAGCATAAAGCAGTTGTATTGTGTAATGTGACAGAAAAGAAGAGCTGAAGAGCTCAGCTGGAAGTCTGTAGTTAATGTTTTAAATATTGTCCTGTTGAGCTTAAGTGCTAGCCAAAGCAATTTCATGTTAATGACAATTCTGCTTCCAAGGCACTCTACCTAAAAGCAAAGCAATGCTGCTAATGCATTTAGCTCTTCTCAAGAGGAAGCTGTGCCTCTGGAGGACCTTGGAGGATAGAGACGACTGCCTCCCAGGTTCAAAGACAAGGGAAGTCCTTCCCAGTAACTCATGAGAGGTTCGTACCCTTTTCAACAGGTGCTGAATGATGGTGAACAAAATGTTGAGAACAGATTATTCTGTTCTGTTCTGCCTTAATAGCAGGCAGAATATGATAATATCTCTACATCTTGCAGAAAAGCATTAATTAAGACCTTTCCAATCACTTTCAAGACACTCTATGGAAAATAGCAGAAGAAAAAACAAATAAGAGAATACACATTTTCATTTGAAACTCACAAATAAAAATAAAGAACTAGGAAAAGAAACCTGAATCCATCCTGCCACTGTTCTGGTGGCATTTTTCTTCCTTGTACTAGTACAGCTGGTGTGGATCCACATATGTATGTGGGTCAAAACTGTTTGTGTAACAAACATATAAAATTCACATAATTTGAACCTAATTTTTAAATTCTAAGGCATTTTTAGATAAACTGCTGGAGTCAATTCTTTGCTTTTCTGAGTCTTGGTTCCAAAAGTTGCTACCCCCCTGCCAGGGTTAGCAGTACGTCAGTCTGACTGGAAGAAAAACCCTATACAATTCCAATAGGTTAGCCTTAAAGTGTATTCTCATTTTCAATTACAATGGATGGTGTTTTGAGATTTTCTGCCATTTCCCACACACATATTTTTGGGCAACATTTTAATCTTGTTAATATTCACTTACTACTTCAAGGATTGTCAAGCTACTACAGTCAGACTAAAAATCTGTTTAACCCAAGTTCTTAACTTAAATATTGACCAGCAGAAAAGTAACAATAATGAGCCAATACCAGACTATGCTTAAAAACTTAATGATAATATCCATGTAGGGTCTTTGCTTCTTGTCACCCATTCCTCTAATGAAGGCTCCTTGTGTAAACAATGATTCTCTGAATTTTGTCAAAGCCAGTGAACACTTGTTATTCCATTGAAGAGGTGATAATAGAGGCTAGCAAACAGCCCTTACTTCACAACAGTATGCTAACAGTATACTAAGTTGATGTTGCAGGTATTTGTAGATGATTTGCAGTAATGAAATTGGCTTTATTATATGTATGTGTGCTGGTTTTGGCTGGAATAGAGTTAATTTTCTTCATAGTAGCTTGTATGGGGCTCTGTTTTGGATTTGTACTGAAAACTGTTGATAACACAGGGACATTTTAGTTATTGCTGAGCAGTGCTTACACAGAGTCAAGGCCTTTGCTGCTCCTCACACCACCCCACCACAAGGACTTGAGAGGGGACAGAGCTGGGACAGCTGACCCCAGCTGACCAAAGGGATATTCCACACCATATGACGTCATGCTCAGCATATAAAGCTGGGGGAAGAAGAAAGAAGAGAGGGACATTTGGAGTTATGGCATTCGTCTTCTCAAGTAACCATTACGTGTGATGGAGCCCTGCTTTCCTGAAGATGGCTGAACACCTCTCTGCTGATGGGAAGTAGTGAATGCATTCCTTGTTTTGCTTTGCTTGTGTGTGCGGCTTTTGCTTTACCTATTAAACTGTCCTTATCTCAAGGCACGAGTTTTCTCACTTTCACTCTTCCAATTCACTCCCCCATCGCACCGGCGGGGAGTGAGCGAGTGGCTGTGTGGTGCTTAGTTGCTGGCTGAGGTTAAACCACAACAGTGTGTAATGTGTAATTGAATGCGTAAAGCATAGAATCATAGAATGGTTTGTGTTGGAAGGGACTTTAAAGGTCA
The DNA here is from genome assembly GCA_013389945.1 of Fregata magnificens. Classification (NCBI taxonomy): domain Eukaryota; kingdom Metazoa; phylum Chordata; class Aves; order Suliformes; family Fregatidae; genus Fregata; species Fregata magnificens. The sequence continues at coordinate 138,915 of WAAD01004850.1, forward strand.
TCTAGTTCCAACCCCCCTGCCATAGTCAGGGACACCTTCCACTAGATCAGGTTGCTCAAAGCCCCATCCAACCTGGCCTTGACCACTTCCAGGGATGGGGCAATCCGTATCATCTCTGAATACAACTTCAGCCATAAAGGCTAAGAACTTCCTGACCCTGTATGGGTCTACAGTGTAGGTGTCTACATTTAAAATGGTCATAGCTTTTTTTTTCCCTTAGTAGTCCATGGAAGTCTGGTCAATATTGTCAATGAAGTTTGTGATGTGATTCAGTCTATATTAATGTAAGCACCCACAGATCACATGGAGCTGCATTCTTTCTGTTTATTAGCTCCCGATCAGGTATAGTAAGAACTTGGTGTGCTTTCTCAGACTAGATTTTGAGATTGTGAACCTGTGGACTTGTGGGAGATGAATCTCCCACAAAGTGCTGCTATAACTTAGGGTATCAGATTTTCATGCTCTTAGCCAAGTATAAATGCAACCATAAGCACAGATAAATTCACGCAGGTCTCTGGCTGGGTGAGGCTACACGTTTGGGAAGCACATTGACTTAGCTGAGGCAGAACACCGGCTTAGCACACATGTATTCATGGTACTAAGGAGAGACATATTGGATCATGAATAAATGATATGTGTGTCCAGACTCAACTTTCAAAAGATGCCCCTGTAACAATTGTCTAAAAAAATAAGCTATGACACTTAGAATATGACCCTTGTTGCAACAGGTGAGCTTTTCTGAAAATCTGGTATCAATGACAGACGCCCAGTTCTTGACAACATTCTTGCCTTAGCGTTTAAGCCTGCATTCCACCAGAAATCAACCGGGAGAGAGGTGGGGGACTTATTTTTCCTGATGTTTATTTTCAATCTTGTCAAACTGATGCAAGTATTTTGGGACAAAGACTATTCCTTCTTATTCGTTGTTTCATTACCTTGTACAAGGGTGGCCTGGGCTACTACAACAGGACTCTGATCTTGGTTGTGGCATAAAGATGATATTTAACAGTACTGCTTATTAAAAAAAAAAAAAAAAAAAAAAAAAAAAAACAAATTTCCCCTCACTTAACTGAAGAGAAAATAAGAAGGGAACAAAGTCTTATGTCACCCTGATGAGCTTTCCTTGGTGCACAGATGTGTTTGTGGTGAAATGAACAAATTTTATGTAGGACAGATAAGTTGCTTTACTCCTGAGATTGTCTGTGAGATCTAATGATGCCTCAAGCAACAGAGCTTTTGAAAAGCTGGGGAATAATAAAAAGCACTGTGCAAGACATGACTTTTTCCTCCCGCACTTTCATTTCCTAGGAAACAGATGCAAGATGAGTTGGTCACCTGGCATCAGTCTGCATGCCTTGTTTAAGGGAGTGTATTGTTCATAAAATATTATGAATACAGTTACTCCACAGATGTGTGGAACTACATTTGATGTGGCATCAGTTTAATGACAACACATGAAAGATTCAGAAGACTTCCAGTTGTGTTGCCTCATTGTATGTGTGATCGCATGCAAAACCACTTGTAAGACGCAGAACCTGTGCTAATGACCCATGGATTTTGGCTGCTGATTAAATCCACAGTTCATGAAAATCCTAATAAAACCAAGAAAAAAGTGTAAGGGCAGTAATCTAACATTCTCCAACATCATGAGACTTTTTGATGTTTGCTTCGTCGTTGTTTTGTTTTCTATATGCTTCCAGATAATTGTGATAAATTTTAAAACAACAATTTATGGGAGTTTAAATGCATGGTGGATGGGGCCTTTATGGAGCCATTCTCTGCAAGTTCAAAGCTGGTCCAGACTATTAAGGACTGAAATAGTTCTGCTCAAGTTACATATGAAATGAATTGAGTTTCTCAACTGTGTCACAAATTCATTATCCCAACTGGTTGCTGGAAAATACTTACTGAAAAGCCAAAGATTTTGATGTCTGGAGGAAGTCTGTCAATTGCTTCCACATCCTTTATATATGTCTTTTTGATCTGCCAGCTGTCTAACTGGTAGCAAGACGGTGAGCACTTCAGAGCTATCTATGTATTTCGTGGCTATACGTGACTAGCTGGCAGCTCTTTCTTCTCTTGGACAGAATAATAGAATGAATAAGGGCTGAATTGTCTCCCCAGTTTTCTCAGTAGCATCCGCAATGGGATACAAAGCCACCCATTTTTAAAAAATATATTTTAGTATTTTTGTGGTTTATACTCCTCTCTTCAATGTTCTTGAAAGTGAATCCCAAAGTTATCGGGTCAAATAGAACTGACAAGCAGAGAGATGGCAAATTCACGTCATAAACTACATTTTCAGGAAAGCAGGGCAAGAATAATAAAATGCTTGGGGAAAAAAAAATCACAGAAAAACCCCAGACAAAGAAAACAAACAACAACAACAAAACACAAACAAAAAAAAAAAAGAGGAAAACTCCCCTTAAGATAGAGAAAACTTAAAATTCAACCTCTTATAAATCTGTGTTTCCAAGGTCTAAGGGAAGCACTTCTAGGTATACCAGAAATATGTTTGAGCCAACTGGAATGCCATTAGCAAATAACCTCTTACATAGTGGTCTTCAATGGAGACTTTAGAGTACAGTCTCAAACCTTGTGCAGTTGGCAGTACTGTTGTGACTTCACTAGTAGTGGTGAAAAAGAAAACTATCATACAGGTGGCTATTTTGTAGACATAATATAAAGGTTAAATTATGGCTTCAGATTCATAGCAATAAGGTAGTTAAAAATGTCTGCTTACCTATTAATTAAGATAACTGGTCTTTCAGGTAGCATGAAGCTCTTTGAAGACTCAGCACTGTGCATCTATTTTATGCCTTTGGAAGCCTATAATCCAGCTCTGTTTTTTCTACTTAAAAATCCTATTTGCTGCAGTGAAAAGTGATGCTTGAAGCCTTGTATGGATAACCAGGATGCCCCTGACGTAAGGCACATGATTTCATTGCAAGATGGATGCGCAACCTCACAGTAAGTATGCCATAGGAGAAATTCTGTAGCTCACTGATGTTGCAGATAGGTGCACCCTCACAGAGCTGTCTCTGAACAATAACCATGAGCAGGTTGAAAGCTTATGGGTAAGAATTAGAGACCAAGGCAACAAAGGGAACCTTGTGATTGGTGTCTACTACAGGCCGTCTGATCAAGGGGAGCTTATTGACGAAACCTTCTTACTCCACCAACAGGAAACATCACGCTTGCAGGCTCTCATCCTGCTGGGGGACTTCAACCACCCCAACATCTGCTGGAAAAGTAGCATGGCGAGCTGTAGGCAATCCAGGAGACTCCTGGAATTCATTGAGGATAAATTCTTAAGCCAGGTAATAGAGAGTCCTGCCAGAGGGGATGCAACACTCGACCTGTTGGTCACCAATGCAAGTGGTCGGTGACATCAAGATTGGAGGCAGCCTGGGCTGCAGTGGTCATGCACTGGTAGAGTTCACTGTCCTGAGGCACATGGGTCAGGCGAAGAGTAAAGTCAGGACCCTGAATTTTAGGAAAGCAAAATTCCAGCTGTTCAAGGAGTTAATCAATAGGACGCCCTGGCAAACTGCCCTCAGGGACAAGGGAGCAGAACAGAGCTGGCAGATCTTTAAGGAAGATTTCCATAAAGCGCAAGAGCTCTCAATACCCATGTGTAAGAAATCAGGAAAGGTAGGCAAGAGACTGGCATGGCTGAGTTGAGACCTACTGGTCAAACTAAAGAGCAAGAAGGAAATGCACAGGCAGTGGAAGCAAGGACAGGTATCCTGGGAAGAGTATAGGGACGCTGCCCGGTTGTGTAGGGATGGGGTCGGGAAGGCCAAGGCGCAGCTGGAGCTGAACTTGGCAAGGGATACAAAGAATAATAATAAGGGCTTCTACAGGTATGTCAGCCAGAAAAGGAAGGCCAAAGGAAGTGTACCCCCTGTGATGAGCAAGACTGGCAAACTGGTAACAACAGATGAGGAGAAGGCTGAGGTACTCAACAACTTCTTTCCCTCGGTCTTCACTGGCATCTTCTCTTCCCACACCTCTTGAGTGGATGGACTGCAAGACGGGGACTTGGGGAGCAAAGTCTGTCCCACTGTAGGAGAACATCAGGTTTGTGACCACCTGAGGAACCTGAATATGCATAAGTCTATGGGACCTGATGAGAAGCATCCCAGAGTCCTGAGGGAATTGGCTAATGTAGTTGCCAAGCCACTCTCCAGGATATTTGAAAAGTCATGGCAGTCGGGTGAAGTCCCTGGTGACTGGAAAAAGGGAAACATTGCACCCATTTTTAAAAAGGGTAGAAAAGAGGACCCTGGGAACTACCAACCTGTCAGCCTCACCTCGAGCCTGGGAAGGTCATGGAACAGATCCTCCTAGAAGCTATGCTAAGGCTCATGGAGGACAGGGAGGTGATTCGAGACAGCCAGTATGGCTTCAGCAAGGGCAAGTCCTGCCTGACCAACCTAATGGACTTCTATGATGGAGTGACTACATCAGTGGACAAGGGAGGAGCTGTGGATGTCATCTGCCTGGACTTCTGTAAGGCCTTTGACAGGGTCCCCCACGACATCCTTCTCCCTAAATTGGAGAGATATGGATTTGGTGTGTGGACTGCTCGGTGGGTGAGGAATTGGTTGGATGGTCACATCCAGAGTGTAGCGGTCAACGGCTCAATGTCCGGATGGAGATCAGTGACAAGTGGTGTCCCTCAGGGGTCTGTACTGGGAGCAGTGCTGTTTAATATCTTCATCAATGACATAGACAGTGGGATCGAGGGCACCCTTGGCAAGTTTGCAGATGACACCAAGCTGAGTGGTGCGGTTGACATGCCTGAGGGACAGCATGCCATCCAGAGGGACCTGGACAAGCTTGAGAAGTGGGCCCACGTAAACCTCATGAGGTTTAATAAGGTGCAAGGTCCTGCACCTGGGTTGGGGCAACCCCCAGTACCCATACAGGCTGGGGGATGAAGGGATTGAGAGCAGCCCTGAGGAGTAGGACTTGGTACGGGTAGATGAAAAGCTGGACATGAGCCAGCAATGTGCGCTCGCAGCCCAGAAAGCCAACGTGTCCTGGGCTGCATCAAAAGAAGCGTGGCTAGCAGGTCGAGGGACATGATTCTGCCTCTCTACCCTGCTCTGCTGAGCCCCCACCTGGAGTCCTGTGTGCATCTCTGGAGTCTTCAGCACAGGAAAGATGCAGACCTGTTGGAGCGCGTCCAGAGGAGGGCCACAAAAATGGTCAGAGGGATGGAACACCTCTCCTATGAGGACAGGCTGAGAGAGTTGGGGTTGTTCAGCCTGGAGAAGTGAAGGCTCTGGGGAGACTTTATTGCAGCCTTTCAGTATTTAAAGGGTGCTTATAGGAAAGATGGGGACAAACTTTTTAGCAGGGCCTGTAGCAATAGGACAAGGGGTAATGGTTTTAAACTAAAAGAGGGTAGATTCAGACTAGATATAAGGAAGAAATTTTTTACTATGAGGGTGGTGAAACACTGGCACAGGTTGCCCAGAGAGGTGGTAGATGCCCCATCCCTGGAAACGTTCAAGGTCAGGCTGGATGGGGCTCTGAGCAACCTGATCGAGTTGAAGATGTCCCTGCTCATTGCAGGGGAGTTGGACTAGATGACCTTTAAAGGTCATTTCCAACCCAAACTTATCTATGATTCTATGATTCTATGTCCTGAAGTAGTGGGTACTGCTAGCTGGTTTTCTTACCCTGAGTGTGCCTGCTCCAAAGCTATGGGATTGGTCATGAGCAGACTTCTGAGAGTGAACAATGTAGTCAGTTTGTCAATCCTTGTGTGTGGTCTTAAAATGTACAGAAAGTTTTAGGCGACTAGACAGTGGGTATATGTGCTATATTTTCCTAGAAATGAAAGTTAGAGGACCTTTCATAGACCTAGGCTGATCTTCACAGATCTCATATGGCATTGTGCTTCATTAGGCACACCATTGTCTGCCCCATTATGCCTTGTCCATAACTCAGAAGTAGCCAGGGAGTGACTAAACGAGTCGAAGAAGTCAGGACATCCTGAGTTAATCCAATATATGCTTCCTTTTAGAATGAGTCTTGTTAATGATGTAGCTTCTGCAAAAACATAACTTAATAGCTGGATCATTTTCCTCTTAGTTGTGAGTCACCTGTAACCTGTCTGTCGTGCAGATACCTTAAGCTGGGGTATGCAAAAAATTACACAACTCACGTTTATACTTGCTTGAGACTGTTTTCAGCAAACCAACTCATGTACTGATTAGCTAATCTCTCTTTTCTTTATAATCTTTTGTATTTTTCCTCCTTTTCTTAAGAGCAGATTAACTGGTGCTAGCTCTTCCAGCTATCTCCAGTCATGCAGGATATGAATGTGTGGCACTAGATCAATGCTTGCATAATTTGGGTGGGAAGGGACCTTTTAATGAGGACAATATTTTCCTCCCTCTACACAGCTCAGGAGCAAAGCAAGCTACTCTGCCAGCCCAGGCACTCTGTGATCAAGGCCTGTGGCATCAGACTGTCTCCTTTCTAACAATTCAGCTAAACTGCTGGGCTGACCTAGTTGTCTCTTGGAGGTTTTCTTTATCCCAGAGATGGAATAAATTGGGAACTGTACATTTAAAATGTCCACTGCAACAGCTCTTGCTAGAGCTAAGCTACTGTGACTGTGTTTACCCTGAAGATGAAGGAGAAAGAAGTTAGAAATGAAAGAGAATATAAGGCAGAACTGTACTGTACTCTGGTCTCATACAGAATCACATTCAGTTTCTGGAATTGTTCCAAAACCTCAAGAGTCTGGGGCAGGAAACAAGGGTTCAAATGGTGCACTTTCAGCTGATGTTTTTTTCCAACAGAGACTAAAGGAGCATGTGAAAAGCGCCAAGGAGACCCCCTTATTCCTTTTACTCTTGTTTTCCCCGACCATTTTAATTTCAAGAGTTCTGTAAATTGGCAATCCTGTAGTGAGACGTACCTGTCCTTCCCAGTTCACTGTGTTTTCAGAACAATATGATTTTCTAAATCACCTCACCTTCTCTTCTTGCCATTGGAAGAGTTGGCTGTCTCAGCAGTCAGCTTTGAGCAGACAGGTCCCCTTATGGATGTAGAAGTCCTCAGATTGTCTCTGTGATGTATCTTTGATTTTCACACTGAGACTTGATGGTAGAAACCACCCATCATGCTTCGCTGTGGCCATGCTAGGGCACTCTGGAGTCCAAGGGACTGACCAGCCAGTGAGTAGTGCTCATGAGGGATCTGTGTAATAGTTGATGAAATATAGAGCTGCTGTTAAAGTGAGTTACCCTCACTAAACAACACTCCTGGCATCTGTGTTGTGCATACCTGTGTGCAGCCATGGCTCATTACTCATCACATTGTTTTGTACAGCTTCAGGCAATTTTATGCTGTCCACTCTGAGACTGACATTTGCTCCTCACCATAACCCTAGTTCTGTAGTCGGCACATGTTTTGTCTCCTACTTCCACAGCTTTCATGTGATTCAGAAAGTCCTTTTCAGAGCTATGACACATTTTATCCATATGACATATTTTAGGGTCTGTGGCCTGACTTCCAGGGATCGCCCCAGACTGCTGTCTGACTAATGTAATTTCTACAGCCTAAAGGCAGCTTTACAACAACCATTCAGGCTCTCTTTTTGTTGACATTAGCTAGTCCGTTGGTGTTGCATGCAGTAAACAGGAGCTTTTCAAAGTTCATATTCTTTATTTTTACACAATTTAGTGTTACATCAGTACCTCTGAGAGACATCGTTTTTCCTACAAACAAACCTAGATGTCTTCTCAAAACTATCCTACTTGTGTCTTCATCTCAACAGGGTAAGTATCATCTCTGTTAAAGGAAGAGAAATTCGTTGGTCATGCTCATGTTTTACCTTTGTCCAACGGTGCTCAAGCCTGGTTTTAGCACTACCAAGTAGTACGAAACTTCTTGCATGTCTTTCTATGGGGCTGGCACTCCCAGACTTAAGTATATATGCCAGCAGGAGACAGCTAATGAAAGTGACTTTTGGGTTGTGGCCAGCCTGGTTAGCTCTGCAACTGAAAAATACAGATCCAAGTTCTCGTTTGTATGATGCTACAGTTCTCTGAAGTACTGAATGAGCCATTCCAAATGCAAAAGGCAGTTAGGTTTTTAAAAGGATCCACATTTCAGCAGAACCTTTATGTACCATGACAGTAACATCCCCAGGTTAGAAATTATTTAAATTGTTGGTTTCCAAAATATCTTTCAGCAGGAGGTCCAAAACGGCTTTATGGTGTAAACCAATAAACTTACTGTTTTTAGATACTTCCTACTGTACCAATTAAGCACATAAAAAATCTGTCATGCAGAGGACAGGAAGTTTTATTTAATTTTTTGTTTTCACCTACACAGGAGCAAGAAAACTTTTTGTACCTGGTTTGACATACAGTCTGATGCCTGAATAGTTACTGACATCAGCAGTAAGATTAGATATACAGATGGAGCAGTGTTAAGAAAAGAGATCATGAAGAAGAGCTGTGGTGGGTTAACCTTGGCTAAGGGCCAAACGCCCACCCAGCTGCTGTCTCACTCCCCTTCCTCAAGTGGACAGGATGGAAAAGTTTGAGGCTTGAGATAAAGACAGGGAGATCACTTACCAATTACTGTCACAGGCAAAACAGACTCAACTTGGGGAAAAGTAGTTTAATTTGTTGCCAGTTAAAGTAGACTTGAGTAGTGAGAAATGAAGACAACTTCCCAGGACCAACTTTACTCCTGAATCCTCTTCCCCCAGAGCAGCACAAGAGAGTAGCATTATAAAAGTTGGTTGGGATATTGTTATAAAGCTGGTTGAGATAAATTTGTGAGGTTAATTAACCACCTGACTCTGGGACCTGCCCTCTGTGGTGCTGTGTTAGCTTTGCGCTAATGAGGGTGTGGCCCAGCATCTGCCTTTATCAGAGGAGACTGAAAAATCTCTTACACTGTTGCTGCAGGCTTGTCGCAGATAAACCATTAGAAAGTATCTGACTTTTGACTAAAACAAATCAGGTAAAATGGTTTCAGGTTGAATCTGTTTTCTGTAGATTTTCCTCTTTTAAAAAAATGTATATATAATTGAAAGTTAAACTTGCTGCTATTCACCCTATACTGTACAGGTAGTGTCTGCTAAGTGTTATACTTTAAGCACCTAACGGATCTGTGTGTCTCGTTGGTTGGAGTTCCCAAGCAGAGCACATGTCTCATCATGAACCATGGTCAGAAACCGATGCAGAAGGAGGGGGGACTGAAGTCCATTGAGAGAACCTGATGGAGGAACATGGCAAATGAGTTACAGACAAAAGAGGAACTCTTCAGCTGTTTCCATATAAGTTGTTTGACTCTGACTGTACCATTTTAATGCTGTATTTTTTTCACTTAGAGTTACCAACTGCAAGAATTGGAATTTCTCATCTGTTCTACTATCCATGGTTGTGTATCTAACACAAATTAATATCATCTATTTGTTTTAAAAATAAACAAATAAGACCCTGTGCCTCCAGATTAATATATATTATCATGCACTGAGCTACTTCTTGTTTATAGAATGACATTTATTCTGCCACAAACTGACAATAAGCAGTGTCCTAAAAATGAGCTGAATTTATTTGTTGCTTGTGATGGAATGAGGAAATTTATTTAAGGATTTGGTCTATAAAAGCTTAATCTCCTTTTGGGATGTTATTACATAATTTTCTCTGTTAACCAGTTTGCCTGTAAACCACTTCAAATTTATTTTATTTTTTAAAAATTTTTTAGCATTTATAGCCATTTAGTTTGATTTATAACTTTTTTTTAAAATGTGTAACCAAAAAACACTCATAGCTAATTCACATGCACAGAAGTGAAAACAGTGAAGGGAAAATCAGTGGCTTAGGTTAATTTAGTATGTAGTAAAAAAATGTCATTTGACAGATTCCTGAATTTAGTTTAAACTTACTGAATAATTTTGGATAAATAGAAAAGACAATCATTCTGGAAATGCTGAAAACAATTCAATTAGAAATTTTTGAAGGATATTGACATTCCTGAAATAGACACTTGCCAAAAAAATCCAACTAGATTCCCAAAATGGTGGCTGCCAAAATATCTTCATTTATGCATAGTGGTTAGCGTGCTTAGCCAACATATGAGCTAGATAGGCAGAAAGACAGTAATAGAAGGAATGACTCTGTATCCTGGCCAACAGTACACCCAAAGGGCATATTTGTGTTGCAGCACTTGATCTAGTGAATATTTAATAGAGCTGAATATGGAATAAAGTCAGAATGAGATACTGAGAATACCACATAAGATTATAGCACGCTCTGGGGAATGGATTAATGTGGGTTCAGTCTTTTAGAAATAAGCAAGATTTGAACATGGATCTCTCAATTCCATGGTTTGTTGTTTTTATTTATTTTTTTCTTTTTTTAAAACACCTCTTCTGGGCAGTTCTTTGAATTATCTTTCATTTTTTTTAGACAAAATATTTTTAGAAATATCAGAACAGCTTCAGAAAAGTATTTTAAAAATATTTTTATTCTTGGGCTAAGAACATGTTACTTACCTTGCCCTGCTATGAGAAGTGATATAAAGGACATGCATGGAGATAATGTGTTGATTTCCAAGAATAATATTTTGGTGCATATTAAAAAGGATGGGAAGGACCTTGAGTGTTGTCTCTTGAGAAATGTGCTCCAATTTTAATCCTGTATAACAAAAAAAGGATTTTTGTCTCCCACTAATGAAGAGTATGTCTCCTCATTAGTATCCAGTCCCTGGCATTCTTTTACAGCTTAATTGTAATGTAAACAATCTGCTTTCTGATGAAGGAAAATATATTAAATGGTAAGGTTATCAGAAAGAGAAGGGATTATTTTGAAAAATAGAGAAGTAAAATATTAAGTAAAGAAAAGTAAAAAAGATACACAAACTTGCATATGAAAATAATTAAGAAGTTCAGAAGATCAGTTATATTCAGTTTAGTGAGAAACTAGCCTGGACTACAAGGGTAGAAATATAAATTATATATTTTTATATATAGGAATATAAATATATAAATAGAAATATATAGGAAGAAAAGGTATTTTTGTATGT
>WAAD01004850.1:150204-165574 GCA_013389945.1 Fregata magnificens
ACTTCAAAAGTTATGAACACATTATGTAGTAAACAATTGACTTTAACTTACAACACTTCAAAAATATTGCAGATAGATAGGCAAACAACAGATATCTGCTGTAACCATGAGAAAGGAAGACAAAGGTGAGTATCTGTCATCTCAAATGTTATTCGAGTAAACTTTAGAATAAGTGATATACATTCAATGAAATTTGGCACAGATCTTGCATTTTAGAAAAGCATCAGTCACTGCCTGACTATTCCTATTTCTACATGGGTCTCCTAAAGAAACCAGCCAGAATGAATGATGACCTCAGTAGTGTTTTGAAGTCAGTAATTTTTATGGATATTTTTAAAGTTAAGTCATTGATGAGTTGGTTCTCAGAGCTGGGATCAGAGACGTGAACTGATTTCTTTGCTGGCTTATTCTACAGAAGTCAACAAAATTATGTAATGAAGATGTAATCAGGGCAGTGACTTTCTTGCCTTCCTTTAAGTGGGAGCCCCGGTATTAAAAAGTGTTTCTTTAATTTATGAAGTAAAAATGTAAAATTATATAGAAAAAAAAAATATTGATTTTGGAGTCAGTTCTTCTGGCCTAGGGATACCAGACCTGGTGCAACAATGTCTCTTTAAGTCCAAGTTATTTCAGAAATGTGCTTCCATATTCAAACTATTTAGAAAAAAACCCATCACAGCTATTTCATATTCAGTATAAATCCTTCCCTGGAGGTCTGCAGTGAGCTCACAATTATAATTGTAAATTTCCAAATGGAAAGTTTTACATGCTAAGATATACTTGGTATTTAGGAAGAGATATCCGGAAGTCAAGATTTAATTGTTTTATACCTTAAGAGGCATGGGATGAAAATACCAAACAGCAACCACAACAAAATACCCTGTGTTAGGAAAGCTCAAGACCAGAGAAAACAGACAAACAAACCTGCATAAATGTAACCGGCTCCTAAAAATGTACTTTGTTTTAAAATGTAGATGAAATGCGCTTCGTTTCACCGTTCAATACTGCTGTGTAAATTTGCATATTATCTCCTTCTTCCTTTTCAGTATCCTCGACCAACAGCTGTGACTTGTCAAAACTTGCCAGCACAAGGGAAAAAGAAAATGAAGGGGCATATTGGAAACTGTGTCAGCTTATCTACCGCTTTCAGTAAAATGTAATTGCTGAAGATGCCATTAAGAGGTGCCTGAAAAAATGTGTTAAGGCTGCTTAAATTGTTTTTTTCTTCTCTCTGTTTAATAGCGGTGGTGTGATACCTAGGAAGGGCAGAAGCAAGAGAACAGAACACCTTGTGCGCTTTTCTCACAGGTTGCCTCCCTGTGACGCAGGGCTGCTGAAGCTGATATCTTTGCAGTGGTTTTGACAGAGTCCTTCATCGTGGGTGTTTTGCAGTGCCCTTTCTATTCCTTCTTGCGCTCTGAACCCCTTCCTCAGCCCCGCTCCTTTCTGATGCTCACTTTCACTCTTGAAGCATCATATATTGTATAACAAAGAGCTCGAGGTTTCTGTGTTACCATGCAGTGAGGTGAAGGGAGCCTGTATGTGCAAGAAAACCCTTATAAAGTGAACCTCCAAGCATTGTCCTTTGTACCAGTGGGAGGGATAAGGCCTGTGTCATTACTACGGAGAATATATTATAAAAAGAGGCCACATCTGGCTGGAGAAGTGATGAGTTTGAGAAGGTGGGCTGAATTCTGAACCTCAGCTTGCTAATAAAGCTCCAGCGTTTTGGCTTTGCTCTGGCTGTTAGGTAGGAAATGAAGGTGGCCATAGAGCAATGCGACATCTGCTGCCCTCAGTGCTTTATCCATGTGCTTTGTGAGATTCATGCTAAGATTCAGAGATTGCAGTATTAGCGTGAGCTGTGGAGGACCTCAGTTTCTCAGAGATCCCTTGTCTGGCCCCAAAGGTGAGTCCTTACTCATAAGCATACCTTGTAACATTGGGATTTTGGTGCATTACTATCATGCAGTGTTGCAGTGAGAGTAACAGATGAGACACTCTAAGAGCTCAGATTGTTCACTGAGCAGACTATACAGGGATGGGAGCGTGTACTTTTATCACTGTGGCTTTGTGTTTCAAATGAAAAGGGCCCTTAACATCTGGCAGGACTCAGACACAAGGAAAGGAAAGAGAAAGGAAAGAGAAAGGAAAGAGGAAAGGAAAGGAAAGGAAAGGAAAGGAAAGGAAAGGAAAGGAAAGGAAAGGAAAGGAAAGGAAAGGAAAGGAAAGGAAAGGAAAGAGGAAAGGAAAAAGGAAAGGAAAAAGGAAAGGAAAAAGGAAAGGAAAAAGGAAAGGAAAAAGGAAAGGAATGATGTAAGGAGTGATGGAAATCTCTTTCTCCCTGCAGATGACACCTCTGAAGTTGAAGTCACAACGTCAGCAGTTAGGCATGAAGTCTCTGGGCTGCCAGGAGGTGATTTATGGAATGTGGGGTTATCAGATTGCAGTCCAGAAATGGACTGAGCTGCACTAAATTATCTGTGCTTTTCTGATGAGTGGATCAGGATTCTTTGTGTTTCCTGGCTGGCCTCATTAAGTTTCTATAATTATCATGTTATTGATAAAGTGCCTGCCCTTGGTGAGACTTGGGGGATGCTGCACAATTAAAATAACAGATTATGTGAATGTAACATAATATACTAACAGTTAGAACAAAACTTATCTTACAGAGAAAAAGGGTTAGTACTTGAGATTCTTCCCTAATACTATAACTGAAGAGGGAGTACTTTCCTGGCAGTGAAAAACTCATCCAGTCAAATGGGATATTTTTTAAAAACTAGCCTATTTCTCATTGGAACAGCTGATGATTAGTTGTCAACCAACCTAAGTATTAATGTCTGCCTCTCCTGTCTGTCTCCATGGTTTTGTGACAAACCCATACACCTGATTTTCTAAATTCTGTAATACATGCTGTAAGTTCAGGATTCATTCCGTTTGCCCTCCTTTTTAGCCCCCAGATCTTGTCTTTTTGGATATCTAGGTAACAGCTTTACCAAGACAGGAGGAAAGTGCTTCAAGCTGACTGGCTAGCTATGAGGAAAAGGCAGCGGTGGGCTCAGGAAGGACCTACAGATGAGACTTTATATGTGTCTTTACCATATCATGCAAAGGAGAGGTATCTCTCCTTTTCTTTAGAGCAAGCTAAGCAAATTAGGCATAGTAATAATTAACCTAGCAAATGGAACCTCTTTAGGGATGGGTGTCGGGGGGGGTTGTTTCTGTTTTCCTGTTTCTACGCAGTCTGAAGTAGAAGATAAGTGCTAAAGCAGCATCTTGGCAAGATAAAGACAGTCGGTAGCATAATTTACATGCCTGCACTTGTTAAGCAGTTTCCCTTGAAGGTGACTCAGACTCCTGAATGCTGTGTGTTTAGGATCCCAGTCACCCTCCACAAACTGAATATGGGGTCAATAACTGGAAGGTTATGGCAGACTGAAAAAGGCCTTTAAGGAGCCCAGACACGAAGGCAGAAGGAGAGTCTCATTCATTTTGATGTTGATTGGGTCCATGTAATTATGCTAAATCTTTTTGCTTCTGTGAGATTACTTGCACTGTGTAAAATAAATATTTATTTAGCACTTTCACCTTGTGGGCAATGCTATCATTCTTCTTTTAATTACTACGGTTTTTAATAATGATGGGTAGCACTCGTCATGCTGCTTCCATATTCAAAGCACTTTGCAAATGTGAAAGGTGGTTATCTGTCACTGACTTTCTATAATAAAACGATATTAGAGAAAATATTGGGAACTGTTTGTTCTCTGCAATTTCTTAAGATTAAAATAGTGTTTATATAAATAATAAATTTAAAAAAGACTTCCTAGATACGTGTCTGAAAGAAGGTAACTGAATCCTTGGTTTATACTGGAAGTCAAAATGAGTTCCATTGGGAACAAACCTTAATTTCAGAGTATAAAAATGTTCAAAATTGCAATCAGTGTCTAAGCTATCATTAGAGTCTGTACAAATCTAGCCAACTCAGACAGCAGGGTCTCAATTCAACCAGCCACACACAAATGCTTGTTTTGGACTAAGCTGCATTTCTGTCCAGCCATTTCAGCCCCCTTGTTCCCAGCATTGTTACACACTCTGCCAGCAGTAAAGGTAACCAGGGCTGGGAAGCTCAGGAAAGGATAGGCTGTGAACATGGCAAAAACATTCCGACTGACTTGCCTACCCTTTGTAATACTCTTCTGTATGTAGGGTCCAAGTTTTTGATGGATGACAAAGGCATTGCAACTCAGTCCCACGAAACATGGCAACTAGGGGTAATCCAAGCAAACGATTACTTGTTTCTACAGAAGCATGGTTTGCATTTACCTTACTCGGACAAACAACTAATGACAGACAGACATATTTGGATGTAAATGATTTGCTGCGTGTACTGTACAACTTTTTTGTGGTAACTGGGATGGACTTAAATTTTCACTCAGACGGTTACTGACTTCAGGATACCTTCATATATTTATGTATCTATCTAAATATAGATATAAATATATACATATGTATGTATAACTATATACTCATATATGTATGTAGTATATATAAAATTATGTAATCTCCATTAACTCTAAGTAGTGGCTCAGGAATTTAGGAATGAATTTATAATCTTCTGCTGCTGCTTTTCAAAGTACCATTTGCAATGCAATAGAGTTAAAGAGAGGGCACCAACGGTAAGCATGATCAAGATCCCAAATAAAACCTCTCCCCATTAAAAAGTAATAAGAGAGGAAGCTATTCTGAAAGTGGTACAAACCCTCTGTGTTTTGTACCATTCTTTAAAGACTCATGAACAATGGCTTGTTCAGCCCTTGACTTACACCTGTCTTCTTGAAGGATCGTTTCAGAAAACTAGTAGTATTAAAAACCAGGGTTGCTACCCTCTAGAGAGAATAATAGAATCTATGTCACATGCCTTTCCATCATTAATACGCATGCAATAGAAAACCTGATATTACCTCAGGTCTTACTGTTTTTAAGTCTTTTAAATGTCTACTGCTATTTTAAATATTTTTGTACTCTATGGAAATCAACGGTCACCAGTGTTACAAGTCCTTACTACAAACACAGGTGCTCACACAAATACAAACACACATACACATACACAGACATACTCTCTTTACATGCACATATTTGTGTATATGATGCATATATGTATATATTGTACACCCAAATATAGAAATTTATATTAAAATCTGTCAGGTTTGGGTTTTTTTTCACCAAATGAAATTTTGTTTTTAAAGTCAGTGTACAGAACTTGCATCTCAGTCCTTATATTGGAGTTGGCTAACGATTCACAAAACAAATTTTTGGGAAGCTTTTTTAGGCTGGGATCATTCTGCTGTCCAATACCTGTGGCCAGAAAGGAAAGATGATATGCAGCAAATGCACCAGATGGCAAAGGCAGTTACAGTGGGAAGAGGCTTGGTGCTTTGCCACTGTGTGGACTCCACTAGACAGTGCAGCAAGCCAGCAAGGTAATGATGTGGAAAAAAATAAAAGGTTACAGATAAAATTTCAACAGAAAGGTGATCTTTCTACAGAACAGAAGGCAAGAAAATATTCAAGAAAAAGGGGGAAATCACAAACGAAAAGCTGAATTTTTTTTAAGATGCCAACTCCATGTGTAAAATAGCCATGTGTGAAGGAGCTCTGTGGCTGAGTGGGCTGCTAAGCGTAAAGGACCCCCAGAAAAAATGTCAGCAAGAAAAAGGAAATCCTAATGGAAGAGGAAGAGAACGAAGGGTGATGAATGGGAACAGAACATGACAAACCAAAAATCAGAATCAGAATAAAAGCCACAGACAGTTCTGCGGTCCCTGCCTTTATGGGGACAAAATCTTGTCGTCCATGGTTTCAGGTGCCTTGCAGGTATTTTAGTCAGTGGGAAAAAGCTGTCTCCATTCATTTAGATAAAAATGTTTAAGTATTTTCATTTCTTCTTGAGAACAATGGAGGTAATGAGGAGTATGAATGATCATGATTTTTCTTTGGGAGGGAAGAACGGGTCCCAGTTCATGAAACTTATTATTTCATAAAATAAGTGATAGAAAGATAGAGGAAATGAGTGCAATACTTTTTTTTTAATTATTCCCCTTATAACACATATAATACACATTTATGAAGCATGACCTGAGTAAGGCTCTATACATAGAGCAAAAAGGTGATCCCTTTAGAAAGAGATTTGTGCAATGACATGCCAATGGACAGAGGGTAGTAGATCCAAAAGTGGGCAAGTGCAACAAATGATACAAATTTTTTTAGATCAAATCAACATGATAGCACATAGTGACATATAGCAGCAGGTCAAGCACTGTCAGGAATTTTGTAAACAAGGCATGGTTAGTGAAGGAAAATTAATATCTTCTCTTAGGTCAACTTACATAGGTTGGGAAAAAATGGGAAAACTTTAGAGAATATCAATTTTTTACAGGCACTGTGAGAAAGAACAATTTTAAGAAGGGGTTTGAAGGAAAGCAAGTTCTGTAGATCCTGGTGGGGAGTTCCTGCGTACATCTCAGAAAGGATCAATTTTTTTGTTTTAAAACAAAACATAGGATAGCTGGCCTTATAGGGTGAGCAAGGGAAAGTGAGCAAGGACTTGGTGATATCAGGGAAAAGACAACAGCCAAGCTGTCACTGGACAGGGCTGAGAAGGTGCTGGATGGGGAATGACACTTCTGTTTAATTTGGGAGAGAAGGATGCTCCTCTCACTCTCTTTTCTTCATGATGCAAAGAAATGGGAGTATTTTCTGTAATATTCATCATATTAATGAGTTTTCCTCTGCCATTTGTGAGAGAGTCAGGCCTTGTTGGTCTCTTGGTCTAATCATGATGGCTAGGGAAGTGATTGTGCCCCTGTACTCGGCACTGCTGAGGCTGCACCCCAGATACTGTGTTCAGTTTTGGGCCCCTCACTGCAAGAAAGACATTGAGGTGCTGGAGCATGTCCAAAGAAGCTGGTGAAGGGTCTGGAGCATGTGTCATATGAGGAGCGGCTGAGGGAACAGGGGTTGTTTAGTCTGAAGAAGAGGAGGCTGAGGGGAGACCTTCTCGGTCCGTACAAGTACCTGAAAGGAGGTTGTAACGAGGTCAGTATCAGTCTCTTCTCCCAAGTAACTAGCGATAGGACAAGAGGAAATGGCCTCAAGTTGCATCAGGGGAAGTTTAGATTGGATATCAGGAAAAATTTCTTTACAGAAAGCGTGGTTAAGCATTGGAACAGGCTGCCTGGAGAAGTGGTGGAGTCATCATCCCTGGAGGCGTTCAAAAAAGGTGTAGATGTGGCACTCCAGGGCCTGGTTTAGGAGTCATGGTGGTGTTAGTTGATGGTTGGACTGGATGATCTTAGAGGTCTTTTCCAACCTTAATGATTCTATGATTCTATAAAACATGGTTTTCATTTTCTCAAGGTGGAAATTGTTAGGTGATTAGAAAAAAAAATATGTCTGTGCTGTTTCCCTCTAATAAAAAAGCAGAGGGGTTTTTTTCTTTCTTTTTCACTTTTCCTTGCCTTGCCTTGTCTTGCCTTGCCTTTCTTTGCTTTGCCTTTCTTTGCTTTGCCTTACCTTGCCTTGCCTTGCCTTTCTTTGCCTTGCCTTGCCTTCTTTTTCCTTTTTCTTTTCTTTTCTTTTCTTTTCTTTTCTTTTCTTTTCTTTTCTTTTCTTTTCTTTTCTTTTCTTTTCTTTTCTTTTCTTTTCTTTTCTTTTCTTTTCTTTTCTTTTCTTTTCTTTTCTTTTCTTTTCTTTTCTTTTCTTTTCTTTTCTTTTCTTTTCTTTTCTTTTCTTTTCTTTTCTTTTCTTTTCTTTTCTTTTCTTTTCTTTTCTTTTCTTTTCTTTTCTTTTCTTTTCTTTTCTTTTCTTTTCTTTTCTTTTCTTTTCTTTTCTTTTCTTTTCTTTTCTTTTCTTTTCTTTTCTTTTCTTTTCTTTTCTTTTCTTTTCTTTTCTTTTCTTTTCTTTTCTTTTCTTTTCTTTTCTTTTCTTTTCTTTTCTTTTCTTTTCTTTTCTTTTCTTTTCTTTTCTTTTCTTTTCTTTTCTTTTCTTTTCTTTTCTTTTCTTTTCTTTTCTTTTCTTTTCTTTTCTTTTCTTTTCTTTTCTTTTCTTTTCTTTTCTTTTCTTTTCTTTTCTTTTCTTTTCTTTTCTTTTCTTTTCTTTTCTTTTCTTTTCTTTTCTTTTCTTTTCTTTTCTTTTCTTTTCTTTTCTTTTCTTTTCTTTTCTTTTCTTTTCTTTTCTTTTCTTTTCTTTTCTTTTCTTTTCTTTTCTTTTCTTTTCTTTTCTTTTCTTCTCTTTNTCCTTTCCTTTCCTTTCCTTTCCTTTCCTTTCCTTTCCTTTCCTTTCCTTTCTGTAAATAGTACTAGGGAAAAACAAACCCAACAAAAAAGAGCAACCTAGGAGTACGTAGTTCATATCAATGGCCAAAAATAATCTTCATTTTATACCTATTATATATATACAGATATATGAGGCAGATACATCAGAAATGAATGCGTTAGATAAGATCAGGAAAAGAGCTTTCAGTGGAACTGTTGTGATTTATGGATGTTGAAGACCTGGCCTTTAATCTGCGGTAATGAGGTTTTCAGGGCTACACTCAGAATTTTCACCCTTCCCTACCTACAGTGGAGTTGGCAATCAGCCTCCAGGTCTGTGAGTTATTCTCCAAAGACTCATTTGAGTATCATGCACAGTGGTCCTTAACTGAGTCTTTGCATTGTGCCGGAGCTGAAGTTGCAACCCTTAGCATTGTTTACATGGTACTGCTGTAGTTATTTTGTATTGGAATTGCAAATTTCCTAGTTGTGGGAATCAGCAAGCGAGAACCAGCTCTCTTGTGGGCAAACCTTAACACGTCAACAGAGTGGAAGAAAATGTCACTGCTGGCACATTGGAGAAATGCCAAGGTAGACTGCTAGCCGATAAGTGGAAAATTTCACCCTGTAAACATTTGGCCTGGGACTTCATCAGCCAAAATCAGCAAATATTGGAATCAATAAATGCCCCTCTATCCATTAGAGTCTCTAAGCATGGCTTATTTATCATAATATATAATGGTTTTTTAAATGAAGAATATAATCAGAACTTTTTATTATAGAATGAGTGGATATATTCCCGCCCCAACCCCGGGTTATTGTTTCAAGTCATAAATACCTGTCCTGCTTTCAGCTGGGATAGTGTTAATTTTCTTCCTAGTAGCTGGTATAGTGCTGTGTTTTGGATTTAGCATGAGAATAATGTTGATAACACACTGATGTTTTACTTGTTGCTAAGTAGTGCTTACACTAGTCAAGGACTTTTCAGCTTCCCACGCTCTACTGACTGAGCTAGCTGGGCGGCTAACCCAAACTGGCTAAAGGGCTATTCCATACCATATGATGTCATGCTCAGTATATAAACTGGGGGCAGTTGGTCAGGGGGCAGCGATCGCTGCTCAGGCATGGGATGGGCAGTCAGCGGTGGTGAGCAATTGCATTGTGCATCACTTGTTTTGTATATTACTATTATGATTATGATTATGGTTACTACTACTACTACTACTATTTTACTTTCTTTTATTTCAATTATTAAACTGTTCTTATCTCAACCCATTAGTTTTCTCACTTTTACTCTTCCAATTCTCTCCCCCATCCCACCGGGGGGGAGTGAGCGACTGGCTGTGTGGTGCTTACTTGCTGGCTAGGGTTAAACCACAACGATACCTGACCAATTTTTTTTTTTTTTGGTTCCCCTCTGGCTGATAGTGGTAAAAAATAGGTCAGGTTCAAATGCAATTGCTCTGTCTGACATTTTTACTGATACAGAGCAATTACATGAAGCTTTCACGTTTCTGAGTCCCTTGTTGCCGTTGGTATCCACTTGCTCCTACTAGATATGGTCTTTTTCTAACATATCTCTTTTAAATGACTGGACAGTTATATTTTCACTTTATTGAACAATTTTTTTTTCTTTTTTTTGGGGTGCCTATCACAGAATGCTTAAGCACTGTGCAATAAAATTAATCCACAGAATAAGATTTCAGTACCTCAAATCTACAATTCTCTCATGTATGTTTTTACAACTGTTCCATGAGACATCTTTATCAATAATTTCATTTTTCAGGATTTTTCAACTGAAGGAAAGCCATCACTTCAGTTGTTAAAAAGTATCTCACCTAGAAATGGATTTGTTGCCTAACAGGAACTCATGGGAGGAAGGGAAATACAGATGTAAATAGCAAATAGAAGCAGATCCCAAAACCAAGAAAGTGACTTCCCTTGTTCCTCTGGAGTCAGTGGTACCTCACTGCTGCAGCCCATGAAGGGCTTTAGACAGTCTCCAGGGGGGTTTCTTTTAGAGGGAGCACTGTAGTTGAGCCGCACAGTTAAAGAAGCCCTTGCACCACCTCCTTCTGAGTAAATATAAATGGCATGTGAGGCACTGTTTGACAGATCACAGCTTCCACAGACTGAGCCCTGGGTAACAGGACTGTTATATAAAATACTCCAACCTGGTCTGAGAGTGGCAAATAGCCCGATTGCAATCCATCATAGCAGGACACAAGTCTCGCCATTGCTGGGTCAAAGATTTAGGTGTTTCTCAAATAACACTATAAATCATCTTACATGTGGGTTCTTTTAAGCATAGGAGCTGGATGCTAAATAGAGCCTGGGAAACTGGAAAACACAACTGCTTCACAGTGGGATTTAGTCACCCAGCTGTCATGGGCTTCTGTGAAAATCCCAGATAAAAATAGACACATATGATCATCGTGACCATAGAATATTAATTTAACTCAGTGCTAGTTCTAAGCAAGAGTCTAGGTAGCTGCTTTTTCATCATCGTGGTACATGTGAAAGTCTCATTTCTGTGTCACAGTCAGAACCCACCCTAAGAGTAATGCTGCTCTGAACAAAAACATTTCAGAATGATATCTCCCAACCATGTGTATAGATTCACTAACAAAATTCAGATCCCTGATATTGTATCAAACAGATGCAAAAAAAAGTCTAGTGCTGGCTATGTATCTTGCCGCTTCTCTTGCTTTATTTTGTGTTTGGGGTGATTATATGAAACTCTTTCCCTTTAACATCTGCTGCCTGCCTGTAAATGATGAACTAGGTTCCAGACACAATTTCTGCAGGTAACCAGCTGTGATACCCTGCAGTGATTCATAATACTAAAGTGTTTATGGAGATTTTTGAATTTACATGTTTATGAAGTTTACAGTGTGACATAAGAGAAAATAATTTAATTGATGTTGTTTATTTTACTGCAGCCCTGGCTCTGAGGTGCTCAGTACAGTAAATTAAGTTAGTGTGCACATCTCACTATATGGTTGCAAACCTCTACTCAACAGGACATATCTTGTGGAGAGAGCAGTGTGTGAGATCAAGAATAAGACTGAAAATTTTGAAATCTCAAAGCCATTCACAATGACTTTAATGAAATCTAGTCTAAGAATTTAAATTGTTCAAAAATAAAAAATAATCAGTCAGGGAATGGTTGTCATTCATTGTTATGGAATTAAGTGTCCTTCTGGAAGTCAAACATTGACTGCAAAAATGTCTCGCGGCATGAGAAAGAAAAGAAACAGGTTGACTAGAGAAGATCCCAAAGCAAACTGTTGTCATAGGATTTTAGTGTAATTCAACAGCTACTCATCCTGCCTGTCATGAGAAAGACACAGAGAGGAGCCACCTGTTTCTACATGTGCAACACTAACTAATATGAAGGACTGTGTTTTGGCACAAACTACATGGAATAAGTTCAATACAGTTGTTACTGAAGTTGGGGTTGGCCCTAGGCTTTCCATTGGTTTATACAGCAATGCTCAGTGTGAGACGGTAACTCAGTAGTACTGCGAAGCATCATGCTGTTTCTGGTCTTTTGGTGGAAATCGGGGGCTGGGAGGAACTATGAAGAGAAATAAATTGTACTTTCTTTCTTCCTCTTTCCTGATACCTACAACCTCCTCAAATGGTGATCTAATTTTGCCAAGGGTGGTACTGGTTCCTTCGTAACATCACTCTGTAGGATGATCTTCTATGCTGTACAGGCTTCGCTCAATGGCATGGGAGAGGTGGGATTGCTCAGGGACTTTGCCATGCAGCATGAATGAGGGCTATGGGAGATCCCCCAGGAGTGTGATAACCTGACCTGTACCCCTCTGGGACCCTTTCCCCTCCTGCAATATGGGGTCCTTTACCCCAGACTCCAGGCTGTGACCCATGTATTTTATTGGGTCCTTACTCAAAAATTCAAACTGATCCTGTATGTACAATAGGTCTCCAGATTTTGTCTTAGCTCTTTGCCAGTAGGTTAGGAAATGCAAGAAACAGCCTTCCTGAAAGTCAAGAAGGAGAAAGCAGTATGGAAGAGGTGGCCCACTTCAGTTGTTTCATTCCTTCATTTGCTTTGACACAAGGTGCTGCCTTTCCCCGTTGAGCACATGCACTCTATGCTTGTAGGAAGAGCAGGCCTGCAGATACACCTCCAGGCAACCATCAGTTTTATTCCTAGTTAGTGTTGGTGGTTTTGTCATACAAATAACCATCTTTACAATCAGGTTACATTTAAAAAAAAGAAGAAAAAAGAGAGAAAAAAAAAAGTGGGGAAAAAAAAAGTGCCAGGTTTTGTTAGCTGATCACACAGGCAACCACTACAGCTTGGCTTGCATCTGTATGTTAGTATCTCTTGCCTTCCAGAACAGGTTGGCTTCATCCAAACAGCTTTTGTGAACAATCCCTGTCCTGTGCAAGCCCCAATGCCTGGAAATGTCTAGGAATGATTTGGGAGAATGTTGTCTACTGCAGGACAAAATTGGGCTGAGAACAGGTTAACATTTAATTTGTTGGTATTGTTTATTGTGGGATAGTGCCGTGTCCCCCATCCAAACAGGCAATATCTGGATGCAGCTCTAAACAGCAAATCTGCCCAGTAAGGAAGACTGAAATTACAGGTCTAAACATTTTTGCTTGTAGAAGGGTAGAATCCAGTTTTCCCTAAGCAGCAGACCATTTCAGAGGAAGTTTTGTGCTAAACAATCACATCCACATGCTGTTCTTTTGTTTGGGCTGGTTACCATTCCTATGGCTAGCCAATCTGCAAATAAAGATGGAAATGAAGCAGTAGAAAGAATTATAATGAAAAAAAAAGATGAATAGAAAATAAATATTAAAATAACATTTTAGAAAGTAATTATAGGATTAGGATTACAGAAGAAGAGGAAAACTCAGAGCTTGATATTGTGTAAAAAAACCCAAAACCAAACAAAAAATCCCAAAACAGAAAAGCAAAAATCAAACCCCTCTTAACAGGACCAGAAATAAAAAATAGAATAGGAAAAAATAGCCTTCCAGTCCTTCAGTTTTTTCTAATGTAGGTAAATAGATAACAATTATATCTAGATTAGCAGAATTTTGCTAAGGTGAACACAAACTTCAATTCAACGAATTTATCTCCTTTAAAACAACACTGTCTTGTCTGCATTCTAGTTTTAGAAAATGTTAGTTAAAACATATTGATAACACCTTTTAAAATAATTTAAAATCATTCTGCTTTCCTGCTTCATGCTTTAAAGCATTTGCTTGAAGGAAAATTCTGTGGAACTTAACAGAAAATTTCAAGCATTCAATAGTTTGTTGTTTGCTTGAAACAATCATCTGGCATTTAATAGAGAATTAGAGCCCTGCTATTGAATTCCATAGGATGACTCAGACATTCTACAGAGAATAAACTTTTTCTCTATTAAGTGTCTTAGATTTTTAGAGTAATTTCTAGAGAACCTCATTGATTAAGTCACAATTAAATTCTGAAGTAGTTTCCCACCAGGGTACAAACAATTAACATGAGCCAGATTCTTCATTGCCTGGCATCTTGTGCAGAGAGAATGAAAAATGCTTATGATGTGATATCATTGTACACACATTTTCTATTTATTATGCATTAGTGCAGAGACCACAAAGTGCTCTCTCCTCATTTTTCTCTCTCTTCTTAAAACTCTTCATTTTCAGACTCTGTAATAGCCCCTCACACATGATGTTCTGTAATCCCTTTATCGTTTCAGTTGTGCTTCACTGAGTTTTTTTTAATAGCTTATCGATATCCTTTGAATACTGCAGGGACTAAACCGTGCTCTCTACTTCATTGCTAGCTATGTAAGGAAGGACATGCTGGAGACAATCCTTCACATCACACTCAAGTAGCTCCTATAAAGCCTTTTTGGCGGCATGCTCAAAGAAAGGAACTGGTGCTTTATTAGTCTGAATAAGAAAGCCCATGGCCGCCAGTAATAAGTGAGAATTATTCAGCTCTGAGCTGCAACTCTGGACAAAGAACAGCTTTTTATTAGATCACCTACTTGGGAAAAAAGGCCAGATTTTCAGGCACTCGAGAACTTTTTTAGTCCTTTCAAATGTCTGAGCCCATACATTTGTTTTGTTAATGATACAGAACCACAAAATCGATGACTTGAGCAGACACCTCTGTAGATCATCTTGTCCAACCCCCTGCTCAAAGGAGGGTTAGCTAGAGCAGGTTGCTCAGGGTTGTGTCCAGCTGGGTTTTTAATATCTCTAAGGATGGAGACTCCACAGCATCTTCGGGCAAACTGACTGCTCTTACAGTATGGATGTCTTCTTATGTTTATAAAGTGATTTGGATAGTGTCTCTGTATTCCTTCTGGTTCACCTGGCTTGACTTCCACCTGTTGGGCACTGCCTTTTTGTGTTTTAGTCAACTGAATGTAGTTTGGTCTAATACCAAACAATAATTCAGCTTAGAGTGCCTACCTCACTTGTGTCCTGAGCACATCATGACTACTGCTACATGTCTTCTACAATGCTAATCGTACTAAGAAGCAAAGACTGTTTAGTACAAAGGGACTTAATTGAAGCAAAACATATTTAGCTAATCTTAAATTGTCAGTCCTACATGGTAAACAGACACTTGGTGCAGCCATGTAGGGTAAGGATCTTGCTCTGGAAAGTAATGGACAGTCTTAATATAAGAAATACTGAACTCTAAAAATTTTCCTTCTGACTTTTGCATAGCAGAGTAGATTTTCAGTGAAGAGGACTATAGACATCTAGAGCATGTTGCAGGAAAGTCACTGTAGTAGCAAAAGAAGAACAAAAAAAGAACCTTCTGAAAAATATCAGAGGCTTGCCATAACATTCCGTAAATTGGTATCATTGCAAACAACATGCACCTCCGAGAATTCTGGATTCTCTGAACACTTTTCAGAAATCAGCTTCTCAGATGCATTTTATAATATTCTATTGGAAAAAAATGCTGGAATATTTATTTACATGGCTACATCCTAATATCTCTGGAGTAGTAGCTACAGTCCTGTAAAAATAAACTATAACAATTGCCCTTCCACCTCAGTTCT
>WAAD01004851.1:9789-25710 GCA_013389945.1 Fregata magnificens
GGGCAGCGCTGGCCTCATTAACGTCCCCTTTGTCTTCCTGCCGCTTCTTAAAAATATCCCTCGGCTCGAACAGGGAGTGCAGGAAGGTATTGAGGGTTGGGGGTACGGGGGGGGGTGTTGGGGTGCAGTAGCCTCCATCACCCCCCCTTTAGTAGAGAAAGGCTCACCTCCAGTGCTGCCAGGTATTAAAAAGTTTAAATATATATCTCAGTCTCCCCCAGGAACCCCCTCTTTCCTCTGAGATGTATGTAAAGCACCTTCTTCCCCCTCCCCAACATAACTTTAGCCGTTTTCCTTTATTAGCGCTGCTATTTTTTTTTTTTTCTTCCCCTTAGTTGAAACCATATAGCCAGACAGTATCGGCAAAAATAAACAGCTTAAGCATGTATATCTGAAAAAAAAAAAAAAAAACGACAAAAAGAGCGAGGTTGCTGCCTTCCCACTCCCCTGGAGGGCAGGTGTGCAGTGCAGAGAGCTGCTTTTATGTATTAGCATGCCTTTGTCTCTGAGGAGGTTTGTTTTCCATGTGATGCAGGGTTGGGTTGGTAAGTAAGCTCTTTTATTGAATAATTAAATTATACCTTTTCCTGCCTCCCCCCCCCCTCCCCTCCCCACCACCAAATAAGTCCTGAGATCGTCCGCAGGGTACGTTTCATGTAAGCAGTGAGTTGATACCGTGTGTGTACAAACCAAGCAGAATTCTCCCCCTTTGTAATGACCGATAGAGTTGTGCACCCCGCCGATGTGAACGTTTAAAAGACAAAAAAAAAAAAAAGTCACAAAAGCACACAATTTACTTCCAAATATGTCTGTTGTGACGTTTCCAGGTGAAATAGCACTGAGATGCCTCGGTAAAACTCATACCACTCTGACCCTTGATGCCATCTAGGCATAGGATGTGGCTCCATTGCTTTGTCTGCAAACTCCATCCTCATTCCATTACGTTGACTGTAAACCGGCTGCCCCTGGGTGCGGGTCTGCCCGTAAAGCAGAAAAAGATGTTAAAAAGTTTTGCTAAACAACTCCAAAGTGTGTCGAAAAGAAAAAAAAAAAAAAAGGTGGCAAAGAAAGCACCGTTTCCCAAATGTCATCACACATTTTTCCCCCATCCCCATGTACAGCCTCGTGTCGGATAATTAGAGAAATTGAAGTAGCGACGTACAGTGCAAGCACCCAGTTTGTAACGGATCTCGTTAGCGTCCTCGATTTTCCTTCTCCCTTTCTTTTCCTTTGTCGATCAGGTGCATTACGAAAAGC
The DNA here is from genome assembly GCA_013389945.1 of Fregata magnificens. Taxonomy (NCBI): domain Eukaryota; kingdom Metazoa; phylum Chordata; class Aves; order Suliformes; family Fregatidae; genus Fregata; species Fregata magnificens. The sequence continues at coordinate 11,047 of WAAD01004851.1, forward strand.
TCAAGGTTGTTCCTCACGCTACTTCACACCATTCAAGTTCGAAGTAAGAACACCATGCACAGTGTTGGGTATTTCTTCCCCTCCCCATCCAATTAGTTTAATTTCTTGGGTTAGTTTTTCCTGGAGACCAAAACCACACACGTTTCCCCTTTGTCATCCAGCTTACATTTGTCTCAGGTGGAAAAAAACCCAGTTTCCTCTAAGCACACCGATACAGTTGTGTGAAATTGTGGTGGTTTGTTTCCCTCTTGTCTTTATTCCCTAAAAAAAGAGAGAAAAAGGTGTGTACATCTGCTTAAACCGTAAAATAATGCAAGCACTTGTTCTAGCAAACTAGAGGGTTTCTCGTTATAGATCTAGTTGCCTTCCAGAAAGGGGTTTTCACATAAAACAGTATCCAGTGATGTCTTTTACGCCTTTTTGTCGCTGTTTTTAAATGTTTCTGACGGGACCCTTACGGTCCTTGCGCCTTCTGCGGCTTATCTTTACCACGAAATCAGAAAGCTGGGATTTTTTTTCCTCCCTCTTCGACCAAAGGTCCACTCTCAGAGCTTGAAAATGTTACTGGTCTGACCGAAGTGTTTTTAGTTCAGAGAGAGTGGGCCCTCATAGCGTGGATTTTCCCCCCTAATATATTCGATCAGTAACTTTGTCCTCTTATTTTTCTAAATGTACGTACATGTTAAGCTTTATACTTCCACTCTTCATCCCGGCAAAACCCAAACTGCTTTTTGATTGTCCGCTGCTAACGGCACAAGCGATTTTTTTTATCCGTACCAAGATGAGTTGGAAAGGACAGATGTGGTAGAAAAGAAAGAAAATAAGCTGCCGGAAAACTTCAGGTTCATTTTCTGCCTTTTGAGGGACGGAAGAACCAGGAATTGTTTGAATGACAGGAGTTTTCAGGGGCTGTACTGCCAAGTTTACAGGAGTTGTTGACTGGTTCCATAAAGCGAGTAGTATTTTTGTTTTTTATGATAGTTAAATATTAGCAGTAGGAGTCAAACTTCTTGTTTGGGGCTTTTCCTTGTGCCTTGCTTCCCCTGACCCATTTTTAATTGGGCTTAACCTCCTTCTGGCGCTCACAATTTGCTAGAGATTACCTTTTTAACCGTGCAGACACGCAGGCAGGCATTTAACACCGGCACCGTGAGTAGCTCCCTGGAAAATCGGAGCAACTTCTGATAGTGAAGCAAAGCACCCGCCAGGAATTTTTTTTGCAGGGACAGGTTTTTTTTCTAAGGGTGTAATTGTTCGGCTGAGGCTCCTTGGGTCGAGCGAGGCTTTGTTGTACCGGGTTAAAGGAAGGGCTAAAGCAAATCCTAGACCCCAGCAGCTTTTTTTTTTTCAGGGCCTGGGACGTATCCCGTTGCTGTGGCATCAGCCGTGCTGTGGCAGCGAGGACGTCAGCGCTCAGCGTTAGGATTTCACTGAAGGATTCGGATGGGAGGAGCGGGAAGGAGCTAACCTGGGAGCAGAGAGGACGTTCAGAATTAGCAGCTGAGTCGAGCACGTTCCCCGAGAAATCTTGAGTTGTGACCAAATAGCGCTCGAAAGTTTCCCTTAGTATAAATGTCGCTTAAAAACACGGGTTTTGGGGATGTCGGGAGGAGGATTTGCCCCGATTACAGCCAGGAGCGGGCTAAAGGGATCTCTCTCCGAGCCTCTTATAAATGGATAGAACATATTTGTTACCATAATGAAAAAAAGAAAACAACCCAAACCCAACTATATAGAAGAGATAAAAAGCTGATACATTTTAATGACTTCTGCCCCAGCCCGCGCAGTTTGAATGAGGCAGCGTGGCCCCGCTGCCTTCAAAGCGGTGCTTCTTTTATTTCTTGATTGATGTATTTCCCCTGGTTTCCACTTGGAATAAAATGGAAGGCGGCCACAGCGGCGGGCCGGAGGAGAGCTTAGTTCCTTTGGGATTATTCTGGAATAATCAGTGTTTTGGTGAGAGAATAGAGATCTCGCTGAATAATTTTCTCCGGTGCGGAGCGTGCAGGTGTGATGCCGGGGTAGGATATGTTTCCTCTGAGCAAGTTGTTGGCAAGGCAGTAAACTTCTGCTGAAGCATTAAATGTGTGATGAATAACCTTTAGCTGGACGTAGCGGTCACTCTGAAAAGCCTGGCCTTGTGTTTTCACTAGAAAACCTTAAAATGCAGAGAATGAGCAAAACCGTCATGTCTGTCCTAAAAAGAGGCACATTCCACTCAAAGCAGCGCGATCCCCCTGCCCTGTTGTACACGCGGAGGGGTCTGGTTTTAAATCCTGCTCTGAAATAGGTTGTGGAGAGTTGCTCTCAGCCGGGATGATCCGCTCTCGCCAAAAAACCCACTCCCCCTTGAGCTCAGCCAGTTGGTTTATGGTTAATTTTCAGTTTTTACTTGGTTTTATTGAGCTTAGGATTTTAATGTGCCATCTGATAATTCCCTGCCCCAGCCCCCCTGGAGTACACTATCAAATCCATCAGATTCTTAAAAACCAACTTGAAACTCCCAGGGTCGCTCAGCTTGAGGCAGGAGGTGTTTATCCTAAAGATACACCCGCACGTGCACAGCTGAAGTCCCCGTCAAGCATTTTACTTAAAATCACGTAAAATTAGAAGCGAACGTTCGCTTATCGTGAGATTAAATTGCACGGATTTGCAATCCGGTGACTTCCAGAGCGTTTGCGCTTTATTTTCAAAGCCTTCCCGCTGCATCGCTCGGAGAAAAAGCCTTTTCACCTCCCCGCCCCGCCATGCTTTGCATTCCTCGAAGTTAAACCGAGATCTACCTTTGTACACGAACCCCCTCCCTGCTCTCGGCATCCGTGGATCCGCTCCGGCAAAACCAGATCACGCACCGGGCGGCCGATTTCACGGTCAGCTGCACCTCTTGTGCAAAAAACCGCCGTATAAAGGAAGGTTTCTTGCAGCAGGTCGGCTGTTAAATCGGGGGAGTTTTATAGGGGTATCGTATAGAAGTTACTCCAAGGTACGCGTCTGTCGCACCTACGTATATAGGGCGGGTGAGAGCACACAAAGCTCTTTCCTTTCTTAAAAACAGTAAAAAACGCTTGTGTTTTTCCGAGGATGGCTTATTTTCGACGGGGTTTCTTTCAGGTGTAACGAGCAAGGAGCAATAATATCTTTAATAGGGTCAGGAGGGTATATCAGCTATAACTGACAGTAAATCCGCCGTCTAGGCCACTCATTTGTCGCTTCGTTACGCTCATTTCCAAATTTAACAAAGCCTCAGGTGTCTAAAGTGACATTATTTATTTTAAGATAACATTTTAATTCTTGCGCTGTTCTTCAGCGGCCAGAATAGCAAAAAAACCCGCTGAATTTTCTCATGACACGGTCGTTCCTACTGTTTTTCCCGTAGCAAAGCGCTCACGCCGTCGGTATGGCAGGATAACGATTGGAAAGGGCTTTTGTTTTTTTTCCAGGCGTCGTCACCGCCGTCTTACGTCATTGCCGTGGCGCTGAGGTCACAAACGCCGCGCGGCAGCCGGCGTGGGTCCTTCCGCGAGGATGTGTGCTGCGCCGGGGACCGTCCCCTATAGATCAGGCGGGCAGGAGCGATAGGAAAGCCCGAGATGAGCGCGGATTCAGGGAAGAATTTTCCCCCAGTCAGTGTTTTCTGCGATACCGATAGTTGCTTAACAGACATGGCTTCTTCACCGCGTACCCGCAGCGACTCTCCACGGTGAGCCGTCCCCCGAACGTGCACGACGTTGCTTTAATTGCTTTAATTTTTTCCCATCCAGCCTTAGAAATCGTTCGGTTGCTTTCCAACATCCTTACTCGCCGGTTGCCATATTTCAAATGACTCCGTTTCGTTGTGTTTAAAACCATTAGGCCAACTCAATGCTTCGATAACACTCGCCCGAAGCTTTTCAGAGCGCTTTCCCAGTGCTAAACAAGCCCCACAGCCTCTCCGAGAGGTTGGTGTATCATTTCTGGCCCAAACCTACTCAAATCCGGCAGAACTGGAGTTAAAAAACGGCAGGGGATTATATTGCCTGTCTTAAGATGTAGTTTGGTATCTAAGCGTCTGTATAAACACGGTTTCTCAGAGTTTCCTTCTTTAGGAAATGTGTGTTGATTAAGTAATTAATATTCAGCTGCTAAACAGCTCAGCGATCGTTTTGACGGTTCGGCCTCGTCCCGTCTCTTTGGTGCTTTTCAAACAATCCTCGCAGCGGCCGCAAAATTGTTACGCTTTGTTCTCAGGAGCCTTTTTGGTCTTCGTTTCTGTAACCACGGCCAATTTAATAACGCGATTGTCGATCGGGATGCGGCTCCAGGGGTGTAGTCTCCCTCTAAACCTTGATATCGGACCAGAGCAACGCAAGGCAGGGTAAAAGTGCCTGTACTATCCAAAACGAAGGGTAATTATCACTCCTGAAAACTGCAATTAAGGTGTTAGCGACACGGGTTTGTTCCTCTCCGAAGGCAGGGAGCGATCGCGATCCCCAGCCGGCGAGGACTTCTGGGAGAGGGTAAATGACGCTGATTTCAACGGAGCGATGCCGAAGGGAATAGCCATTTTTTTGCAAAGGCGTATGGCGTGAGGGCATTTATCGGGCCACGGCGGGCTTTAGAGCAGCTCCTCGTTTCCGACAAGCCTGTCCCGTGCCCGGGGTGAGCTGCCTCGGTGTTCCGCTTCGCTGTGCTCGCTAGTCCTCTGCTAGTAGGTTGCTGGAAACTGGATCCAGAAACCTGGTGGCATTTCTAGTTTGAAATCCATTTATTGACGAACCTGTCCTCTAGGGAAAGGAGAGAGGCTTTGACAGGACTTTTATCCAAGTATTTAAATACACGGGCATTTAAATTCCTTTCCGTAAGCTTCTTTTATTTCTGTTTTTACTTCTGCTCGGCTTTGTGCGGAGCACGAGTTTCTCGGGTCTTGTTCCAAGACTGATCTCGCTGAACACAAACGCCTGAAGGATGCTGCGTTCCTGCGACGGAAGTCATTTCCAGCGACACTCGCCTTTAAAACTTGCATATACACCTAGGAATTACGCGTCAGGCTTAAGAGCTTCATGAGTAATACTTCAGTGAGCTCGATTTTGGAGCTGGTCTGTTATTAAAATGGTGCGAGCGCAAACAAAAACAAGAGGGGAGCTTTGCATCAGAGTCGGACCGGGCGGCTGGATCCGAGTGTTTGCTCCCCGCGATGCCGAAACCTCCCCAGGATGCTTCCTGGGGATTGTTAGCGCTGGGTTTTGTAGTTTTTTTAACGTGTTTGGGGAAATAATTCACTTTTTCTTGGGGGTTTTTTAACGTAACCTTGAGGCTATCAACAGGTTGGCTCGTTCATGCAGCACAGCTTTTTCCGAATGCCGTTCATAAACCCCATGTCAGCTTGCAGACCTCCCTGAGAGCTACCGAGCGGCAACAGCTCCTTCTTCCAGCCGAGCTGCCTTCACCGCAGCCAACGGCACGGCACGGCACGCCGCGGCTGCCGTTCCCCTTGTAGTGCTAAAGAGGGGACTTCATAGCAGCCAAAGAAGCCAGTCTTTCCATAGCACCCCCCCAAAAAAACCCAACCAGAGGGATGCGTGTCGAAGATCCACCTCCTATACGCTCCTAAATCGTCGTTTGTGAACGACCGTGGCGTATATAAACAAGCCGGCGTTTATGTTTTTGATTATAGCTTAAGTGAAAAGGGAGGAGGAGACCCCACTCTTGTTTTAAATCACGCAGCGACAAACTCGGGACCTATTGGGAGAGAAGGAAAACGCAAGGGAGCTGCTTGAACTCGTGCCGTGTTACACATTGAATCCGTTACGAGGTTGTAAAGAGTTTCTCGTAACCCGTATCTGAGTAACTTTTAATGGAATTTAATTGAGTGGGGCTTGGGGAATCCTCGGGTTTGCTTTATCACCTCCGCTAACCACAATTGTGGGTGAACGGTAGCATGAGAAAGTGGAAATAACTGGGCACACGTCTCTAGATTTGGCAAACCAACGCGATATTTACTTATTCCTCTCTTCTAGAGGACCGAGTGTTTTATTAAAACACCAATTTCAGTTCTTGGGGCGGACCGAATCTTTTATTAAAGCACCAATTTCCATTCTTGGAGTTCATTTGCGCTAATTTCCTGTGAAAGTTGAGCGCCGTAACATTGCGGCTTCCGTTTGTTGTTTGCGAGATGCTTCTTCGCCGTGTTTAACTCCAGGCTGAGCGAGAGCTTGAGCAGATTTCGGTGGCAGAGATGAACAGAATCGGTAGTTGGGGTCAGATACCGAAAACCACGGTAACTAGGAATTTGTGAGCGCTTTGGGAGCCGAGTGCCTGGCTGGCTGGTGAGCGGAGTAAGCAGGTTTTATTTTCTTTTTTTTTTTGAATACGGGGAATTAAATGTGCCTGTCTGCTTTACAGGGAGGATGGAGAGCTGGAAGAAGGGGAGCTGGAGGACGACGGAGGGGAGGAGGCGCAGGATCCCTCCGAATCTCACGAGAGGGGTCGGAGGGAGAAAGGGGAGAAGCATCACAGCGATTCAGATGACGAGAAGGCCCATCGACGGATGAAGCGCAAGCGTCGGAAAGAGAGGGAGAAAGAGAAGAGGAGATCCAAGAAAAAACGGAAATCCAAACACAAGGTGAGCCACGCGCTGCTTTTGCCTCCTGGGTCCTCCGGGATCCCAGCTCCGGTCTGCCTTCCTCTGCCGTCAGGTGTCTCCTCTAACATTATTCCGGGTAGTTTGAGGCTCTTCCCCTAACAATAATTGTGAGGTGGGAGCCCTCGCGGGATTTCTTGGGGTTCAGCTCCTTAACGCCTTCCCCCTCTGAGGACTAGCAAGCACGGCAGCAGGGCACCGAGGTCTGCAGGTAGGATAAAAATGCTACAGCCCTCTCTTGTCCGTCTGAGGATGCAGAGCGGCAAGAAAACAGGTTTTGAGCTAGGGAATTACTTTGGTATTTACTTTTGAGTTCGGGAGTTACTCTGGAGTTAGGTATTTACCTCAAAGGGGATTGCAGACTGCCGTATTTGCAAAATCGAGGATGCCTGTTACTTAAGTTCCAAGAATTTCTGGAGCGCAGAAGGCATATCGTGTTTGCCTTTGTTAGATGACCCGCTAACAGGCTTCCAGTTTGTAATTCAGTGGACGCTGTGAAGAGTTTGCTAAACAAAAATTGAGTTTCCTCAAAAAAGAAAAAGACAAAGGGGGACTTAGTTGTGTTGTATAGAAAGGCCGGCGGCCCGGCAGCAGTTGTCAGAGTCAGAGCCGGCCTGTAATAAAATTGCACCGCCTGTTTTCCTTGCCTTGCAGCGCCACGCTTCTTCCAGCGATGACTTCTCTGATTACAGCGAGGACTCGGACTTCAGTCCTGGTGAAAAGGGACACAGAAAATACAGGGAATACAGCCCTCCCTACTCTTCCGTAAGTGCCTGCCGGCGGCCAGGGAAGGGGATGCTGCTCTCCGGTTCAGAGCCGCTGCAAGATTTGAGCGCAGGGGCCCGTCTGGCTCCATCTATGGGCCACGCGCTTCGGCTGTGGTCCTTTAGCCTGTTTATTTTTCACCTAGCTGTTATTTGGGTGGGGGTTTTTAATGATTTTTAAAAATATAAGTCGTGATATTAGGCTTGATACATTCCTTTCCTTCATCACTAACCTCTCTGCCTTTCCCAAAGTCCCACCAGCAGTATCCGTCCTCTCACAGCGCTCCCATGCAAAAGAAGAGCTACTCTAAAATGGAGAGCAAGAATTACGGCATGTATGAGGACTACGAGAATGAGGAGTACGGTCAGTACGAGGGGGAAGAGGATGAAGACATAGGGAAGGAAGATTACGATGACTTTGCGAAAGAGCTGAATCAGTACCGGAGAGCGAAGGAAGGCTCTCACCGGGGGCGAGGTACGTCTAAAGGTTCCCTTTCTCACCGTCTCTCCGACGCTCGTTACCTGCAGCTCTTTTAGCTGATCTGCGGCCAAATAAGGCCCCGACACGTGCAGGAAGCGTCGTGCAGGTGAACTGCCCCGGCTGCGGAGAGCCAGCTGCCACGGCCTAAACCGCTCACCAGTGCTAGTTTGTGACAGGGGAAAGTGTTTTTTCCTGTTTTCCACCCCGCGGGGAAAGTTCAGATCCCCGTGGATAATTTAACGTTTTAAATAAGCGTTATTCGTTTTAAAAGCACGTAAGTGGTTGAAAGTGGATAAAATAAAACAAAACCTTTATCTGAAAGGAAAATGAAGTCGATTGACAGCATAGCGAGTCTGATATCGCATCTGGAGTACACGGGTTTACGTTACCAGTCTAACGTACCCATGCAGCAGCTGACGTGGTCGCCCAGCGTTGGGTGTTTTTTTTAAAAAAGGTTATCGTTTGGCTTCCTAAAAATCCATTCTTTTAGCATATTAAAAACTGATTCACTTAGGAACAAGTTTTTAAGATGCTGGTAACCCCGCACTGAAGGGTTATGATTTATTTTTCCTCATCTGGCCTATCGTCGTGCTTTTTTAATGTACCCGCGGGGTGAAACGCAGTGCAAAGCCGACCCCATCCCTTTGTTTCGCCAGGTGGCCGTGGCCGAGGCAGAGGGTACCGAGGGCGAGGCGGCAGAGGGGGAATGAGAGGAGGCCGAGGCATGGGCCGAGGGAACCGAGGGCGAGGCAGAGGTGACCACCCCGAGGAAGAGGAGGAAATGTATGACGAAGAGATGGAAGTAAGTGCCGAGTCTCTGACCTGCTCCCGGGGAGCCACGGAGGCGAGAGAATATTCTTTTTCACGATCGGGACGCCTGCGTTTGAGGGGGAACGGGCTGCGCTTCGTCCCCGCTCACTAGAGGCACCGGTCTTTCTCTTTTGCAGTACTGCGATAACGAGGAGCCCATCGGCGATGACGAGTACGACGACTACTCGAAAGAGCTGAATCAGTACCGCAGGAGTAAGGAGAATCGGGGACGGGGTGAGTGGGGTAACGAGCTGTGCTGGGGCGGTCCCTGCTTTCTGCTCTCTCACACGTTTTACGGAAGGAGGGAAATTAGAAACGAGGGGGCGTATTTCAGGTTTAAATCGAGGACGTGGTCGTGGCCCCAGAGGACGAGGAAATAAAGGAATGGGCAGAGGACGAGGCAGAGGTGGAAACAGAAGCGGAATGGGGAAAGGCGGTGGAATGAATGAAGACGACGATTACTACGACGAGGACATGGGAGTAAGTAGCTCTTTTGTTTTCTAACGGCTTGCTGCAGTGCCGGATGCCCCCCTTTCCCCCATCCCCCTCTGTAAATCCCGTCAGGCTTCGAAGAAAGCCTTCGCAGGAGCGAAAAAACCAAACGGATCTTCCCCAGGCTCCAGAAAAGTTGTCCCATCTCTGAAGGGGATGGATGTTTTGGATTCCGATCCACTGACAGGTCCCTCAAGCCTCAGGCTCAGGCTGAGCTAGGCTCAGCGCGCTCGTCTTTGCCTCCCTTTTTCATCCCAGATCTCAGTGTTGTTCCCTCTCGGAGTCGGCTGCGTAGGAAGTTTTAACTTCTCTTGTGTGATCTGTTGCTTTGTATTTCGAATTCTTTGTCAACTAATATAACGTGCTTCCGATAGGATGGAGGAGGTGGTGGAAATTACCGGCGGAACGACCACGACAAACCCCACCAGCAGTCGGATAAGAAAGGGAAAGTGATCTGCAAATACTTTGTGGAAGGCAGATGTACCTGGGTAAGGGAATAATTCGAGAATATTTCTGTAGATCTCGTCACGGGCGCACAGAACCGTCACTGAAGCGTCGGGTCCAGGTTTTAACCGATTTCAGGGAGGGATTCGTGCCTACAAGGAGTGTTGTGTAAAGAGTACACGTCTCCCTGTCCGTCCTAGGTGCGCTCTGGGCTGCGGACAAACGCCTTCCCACTTCCGCCTGCTAACATGCTGTCGTGTTGTTTCTGAACAGGGCGACCACTGCAATTTCAGTCATGACATTGAACTACCAAAGAAACGGGAACTGTGCAAGTTCTATATCACCGGCTACTGCGCCAGGGCTGAAAACTGCCCTTACATGCATGATATCCTTTTGGTTTTTAACTGTTTCATTAAGCCAGCCTTAAATCAGTCTCGTTTACTCTGTGTAGATGCGTGGGGGGGGGGTAACGGAGGGAAAAGAAAGGCCATTCCTGGGTGACACATCCTCCTCTGACAGGCTGAACGACCGGGGCCGCAGACAGCCCTCCCGGTTCCTTCTTACCCTCACCTTTCCTGTTGAAGAAAGGAGGTTTGTGGCCCTTGCGCCTGCAGGAAGACACGGCAGAAAGGAAAGCGGGGTGTTTCTGGCAACGGTAGTTTAATATCAGTGTCGTGACCGTGAAAATCCTACACGTTGACGGTCACGTTTCAAAGCGAAAAGCATCTGTAGCCTCTCTGGCTGTAGGAGTGACTCCCTGTTGGGGTTTATTCTCCTTAATAAATGATACGGGACTTCCCTTGCAAGCTGTTCCACACCACGGGCAACTGTATCAACGGGGATGACTGCATGTTTTCCCATGATCCGCTCACAGAGGAGACGCGGGAGCTTCTGGACAAGGTACGGGGGGGTGTTAACCCAGGTTCACCCTCTCTTCTTCTTCTGTGGAAGTGGGTCCTGCAGGTAGAAAGGGAGGGAGAGGTTTTCCGGAGCGTGTCGGTCGGCAGGGCAGCTCCGCGGATCTGTTCTTACTCCTTTATCTTCTCAGATGCTGGCGGATGATGCAGAAGCGGGCGCAGAGGATGAGAAAGAAGTTGAAGAGCTGAAGAAGCAGGGCATCAACCCTCTCCCCAAACCACCCCCTGGGGTCGGCTTGCTGCCCACACCTCCTCGCCCTCCCGGACCGCCGGCTCCAACGTCTCCGAACGGCAGACTGATCCCCGGAGGCCCTCCTCCCCCTCCGCCGCCACCGCTTCCACCGCCGGGGCCGCAGATGCCGCCACCGATGCACGAACCTCTGTCGCCGCAGCAGCTGCAGCAACAACAGGACATGTACAAGAAGATCCCCTCGCTGTTTGAGATCGTCGTGCGGCCGACCGGGCAGCTGGCGGAGAAGCTGGGCGTCAGGTGGGTGTCAACATCTCCAGGTAGCGGGGAGAGGGACGGGGACGGCAGATTTTTGTGTCCAGCGCGGAGCTCTGCCCTGACGCAGCCGTTGACGGCGGGCGCGAGCGCGTAGAAAAGAGGTTTCTCTCCATTTTTGGGTCCGGCGTGGGTGCTGCTGCTCGGAGAGCCCCGGGTCCGTCCCTCCAGAAGCGGAGAGCGCCTGTTAAAGCAGATTTTCTTCCGTTTTTTCTTTCAGGCACCCAGGTCCACCTCCCCCCAGGTTCCCCGGGCCAGGAGGACCCCCAGGACCAATGCCTGGACCCATGCACCCCGACATGCATCCCGACATGCACCCTGACATGCATCCCGACATGCACCCGGACATGCACCCCGACATGCACCCAGATATGCACCCGGACATGCACCCGGACATGCCGATGGGCCCGGGAATGAATCCCGGCCCTCCGATGGGTCCCGGACCCCCCATGATGCCCTACGGACCGGATGATTCCCCCCACTCCGGCATGATGCCGCCCGTCCCACCGGCACAAGGTTTCTATGATAATTTCTACCAGCAGCAAGAAGGTCTGGAGATGGATCACGGCATGATGGGAGACCCAGGTACGTCCCGAGGATCTGCCGGGATCGGCTCATACGTCCTTTGCCAGACATGCCGGCTCGTAGGCGGGTTGTTCCCGGGATGCCCGGGCACAGCGGCAGGCCGAGAGGGGGAAAAATCGGGTTGTTTTTCACAGCTTTGAGATTTTCTTTTAACACGTGATGATCTTTCCTCGGCAGAAGACTACGGTGGTTATGAGGATATGGAAGGGCCTCCGGGAGAGCACATGTTCCCGGATCCGTCCTTGGATCACGATGCCTTGTGCGAAGGAGGCCCGCCCGGCTTACCGAAAGCGCCGGGCAGCATCCCCGATTTCATGCCGTCAGCGCAAAGAGCGCTTTACTTGAGAATCCAGCAGAAGCAGCAAGAGGAAGAGGAGAGAGCTCGGAGGCTAGCCGAGAGCAATAAGCAGGACCGTGAAAATGAGGAAGGCAAGTGGCAAAATACGACGTTTTCCATTCAAAGCAACGCGCGTGGGAGGGGGATAACTTGGGTCCGCTTCGGTTTCTACCCACCCAGAGGTGTGAGGTCCGAAAAAAAGGAGGCCGTGGGAGAAATGGGGGTGTCGGGGAGGAATCCTTTAGGGAACAAGGGGTGCTGAGTGCCTCCAAGAAAATCGCCGGCGTTGAAAGAGCGCGTTGCTGGTGAAGGAAGAGGAGCAGGTCTGCCGAAGAAATGGGAACAGCCGGGCAGAAGGTGAAGGAGATAAGGCTGCTGGGTTAAATTGTGGTGAAATTGGAGTCTGCTGCAGACAGGAGGAAGAGGGAGAGAGGGATGCTTATGGCTTTCCGGTAATTTGGGGCGTGAAAGCGAGACCGGGGAGGCCGAGGCTGTCATGTGTGGTCCCCCGCTTCGGCAAAACACAGGGACGGTTGGGAATTTGAGCAGCGTCGAGCTGGGAGGGGATGCATTTTGGGGACCTTCTCATCGGCGTCACGGCTTGACCGTCCTTTAATTGCCTTTTATCAGCTGCTTTCTCTTCTCCTTCCTCCCAGGCGATACCGGTAACTGGTATTCCAGCGACGAAGATGATGGTGGAAGTAGCGTCACCTCCATATTGAAAACGCTGAGGCAACAAAGCTCCGGCAGACCTCACGCCCAACCCTCCCACGGAGAAATCGGGCCACCCTCCGGCGTGAGCGACCCTCGCCTGCAAAAAGCCCAAGCAGGAGGGAGCGGTCGTCCCGCCGATCCGCGTTTACGAGATCCCAGGCTTTCCCGAAACGCGGACCTTTCCGTCCCGTCTCTCCCCGGGGATTCGGGACCCACCGACCCCAGGCTCGCACGACACATTCCCTCCTCCGTCCCCAAACCAGAAGCTCCTCATTCCAGCGTCGGCGGCGGTCAGAAACCCCCCCTGCTCCCCGACGAGGAGGAAGGGGAAAGGGCTCTACGGGATAAACCGGTCAACATCCCCCTAGATCCCCTCCTGGGCCATTCCCTGCGGGATCCCCGCTCCCAGCTGCAGCAGTTCAGCCACATCAAGAAAGACGTCGTCCTCAACAAACCCAACTTTGCCCGGATGATCCTGTGGAGCCCAGAGGATCTGATTCCGCTACCGATCCCAAAGCAAGAGTTTATTCCCGTCCCGGCTGCCCTTCAATCCATGCCTACCCTCGATCCGCGTCTTAACAGACCCCAGACGGGTCTTTCCGATCCCAGGCAGAGGGGGGGAACCGCGCCGGGGGACGCCGGTTCCTCGTCGGGCACCGGTCTCCCCGATTTCGAGCTCCTGTCGAGGATATTAAAGACTGTGAACGCCGCCGGCAGCCCGTCTTCCAGCCAGAGCGACAAACCCAGCGACCCTCGGATGCGGAAAGCCCCCGCCGATCCCAGGTTACAAAAATCTGCCGAAACGGGGGTTTCTAGAGTCCCTAAAACCGCAGAGCCGGCCTCCACCGGCGATGCCGCCCCGGCCATCGCTCCCTACGACCCTCGGCTGCTGACGGCCGGCGGGCTGAGCAAAGGCAGCGGGCAAAGCAGCGTGCTGAGCGCCATCAGCTTGTACGATCCCAGGACTCCGAGCTCGGGCAGCAAAGCTTCCGAGTCTCCCAACGAAGGCAACTCATCCTCCAAATCCTCAGATTCCGGCAAAACCACCGGCAAAACCAAGGAACCCCTTTTCGTCCGACGATCGGCTTTGGATCAACCCGAATCGGAGAAGGCGAGCGCCGAATCCGCTACGGACAGGTACAACAGCTATAACCGGCCTCGTCCCAAAGCCGCCACCGCCGCCCCCGCCCAAGAAACGGCCCCCCAACCCGGGGTACACAACCTCCCGGTCCCCTCCGTTTACGGCATGGTCAAACAAAGCGCCAAATCCGGATCGGGAAGCCCGTTTGCGGGAAACAGCCCGGCACAGGACGGCGAGCAGCAAGACGCCGCTTCCCTTAAAGACGTCTTTAAGGGTTTCGATCCCACGGCTTCCCCATTTTGCCAGTAGTATTAAAAAAACCACCACCAAAAAAAAAAAGCAAAAAACAAAAAAACAAAAAAAAAAAAAAAACCCAAACCAAACCAAACCCCAAACCCTGACTCTGCTCCGTGCATCGAATTAGCAGCGCGCAGTGTTGGTAATTTGATTTATTTTGGGGGGTTTTTTGGTTATTTTTTTGTTTGTTTTAATTCCGTTAGCGCTCACTTTAGCCATATAACGTGTATATAAATCCCGGTTTCTGCTGTAACTAAAGAAAGTTTCCCGAGCCGTGTTTTAAAAGAAGAATCAAAGTCTCCCTCTGCGATAACAACCAGCGGTTTCTTTATTTTAGCGCTTTTTTCCCCCCCCAAAAAAAAAAAACCCCGGTCGAAATCATCCAAGGGCGGGGAGAAGAAATAACTTAAATCGCCGCTTTTCAAACCCGATTTCTCCGGCTCCGCTCGGAGAGGATAAAATTACCGCGATTCTTAATTTCTTGCTTTAAAAAGCCGCGAGGTTCATTTTTTGCATTGGAATTAACTAAAAATCTTTGTATTCTGCTCTTTTTTTTAAATTCCGCCGTGGCGCATGGGAGGAACCATGAAAAAACCCCCAAACCCCACCCCCCCCCCC
>WAAD01004852.1:8201-49586 GCA_013389945.1 Fregata magnificens
GAACCTGATCTTCCCTTACAGTGGGAGGGGTTTTACCCCCCTCGTCCCCATCTTGTGGTCCATCAACTCAGGAGGGGTGAGGAGAGAGGTTACCAGCGAAGACTGAGGCGAAAATGTTGTTGAGTATCTCAGCCTTCTCCTCGTCTGTTGATACTAGGTCACCATTCTTGTTCATTGGTGGGGTACGTTTTCTTTAACCTTCCTTTTCTGGTTGACATACCTGTAGAAGCCCTTCTTGTTATTCTTTGCATCCCTTAGCAAAAAACCAAATCAATAAACAAACATCAAGAACTCCAGGATTTTTTATTATTAACTGTCATGGTTTAAGCCCAGCTGGCAACTAAGCACCACACAGCCGCTCGCTCACTCCCCCGCTGGTGGGATGGGGGAGAGAATTGGAAGGGTAAAAGTGAGAAAACTTGTGTGCTGATATAAAGACAGCTCAATAGGTAAAGCAAAAGCCGCACGCAGAAGCAAAGCAAAACAAGGAATTCATTCACTACTTCCCATCAGCAGGGAGGTGTTCAGCCATCTCCAGGAAAGCAGGGCTCCATCACATGTAACAGTTACTTGGGAAAAGAAACGTCATCACTCCAAACGTCCCCCCCTTCCTTCTTCTTCCCCCAGCTTTATATGCTGAGCATGACATCATATGGTATGGAATATCCCTCTGGTCAGTTGGGGTCAGCTGTCCTGGCTGTGTCCCCTCCCAGCTTCTTGTGCACCTGGCAGAGCATGGGAAGCTGAAAAAGTCCTTGACTAGTGTAAGCACTACTTAATAACAACTAAAACATCTCTGCATTATCAACGCTGTGTTCAGCACAAATCCAAAACATAGCTCCATACTAGCTACTATGAAGAATATTGACCCTATCCCAGCCAAAACCAGGACAGTATCCACTCCTTATCCCATACCATTTATGTCATGCTCAGGTCCCACACTATCCAATACATTCTCATTAACCACCACCACCCTTTCCATCCTTTGATATAATACACAGATATCATTCCCTTAGTCTATGGAGGACCCCTGTAAAGTGCCTGTAAAATGTCTACAAATGTCCACAAAATGTCCACTGAGTTCATTTAGTCCATGACTTTGGGCTCCATCTGTTATGGTGGTCACTCAGTACAGGAGAGGTGTTTGTTGCATGGAGTTATTGGGCACCAAAGCCAGCTCAGGTCAGGTCACTGCTGCACTTGCACTGCTTCTTGTAAGGCGATTTCTCCATTGGTTCAGGTGGTTCCTGCTATAGTAATTCTTATAACATGCAACTCAAATCCCAGGTTACAACAATTTAAGGGTATTTCCATTACAACCTCCACCCCTGGTCCCTTTGGACCAGACCATAGGGTTTAACTTTGCAATGAACTCCTCTCCTTGCCCCTGCTCCGGCTTGGACTTATCCACAGACTGCAGTTCCTAAGGGGTGTACCTGCTCCAAGTGAAGCATTATCTATTAGCCACAGTCTCTCCAGGGATATACCTACTGTGGCACAGACTTATCTACAACCACAGTTGCATTGAGGTGCACCTGTTCCAGCGTGGCTTTCTCCATGTGCCGCAATGGCTTCAGAGATATACCTGCTCCAGCGTGGCCTTACCCACAGCCACAGTCCCTTCAGAAGTAAACCTGCTCCAACACAGCCTTACCCATGGCTGCAATCCCTCTGGGGGTGTACCTGCTCTGTCATGGCCTTATCCATAGCCACACGCTTTGAGGTGTTCCAGCATGAGCTCATGCACAGCTGCTGATGTTTCAAGGTGTACCTGCTGCAGCACGGACTTATCCACAGCCACAGATGCTTTGAGGTGTACCTTCTCCAGGCAGGCAGATGTTCAGCCATCTCCAGGAAAGCAGGGCTCCATCACATGTAATGGTTACTTGGGAAGAGAAACGCCATAACTCTGAATGTTCCCCGCTTCCTTCTTCTTCCCCCAGCTTTATATGCTGAGCATGACGCCATATGGTATGGAATATCCCTTTGGTCAGTTGGGGTCAGCTGTCCCAGCTGTGTCCCCTCCCAGCTTCTTGTATACCTGGCAGAGCATGGGAAGCTGAAAAAGTCTTTGACTGGTGTAAGCACTACTTAATAACAACTAAAACATCTCTGCATTATCAGCACTGTTTTCAGCACAAATCCAAAACTTAGCCCCATACTAGCTACTATGAAGAAAATTGACTCTGTCCCAGCCAAAACCAGGACATTAACTTCATTTCATTTTAGCTCCTGCAGGGCCTAACATGAATTCAGGTATCATTTCAGAAAAACACTGGAGTACTACTGAGCCATGCATTGCATTTGTGAGGAAACAGAAGGTCATCGTTCTTAAACTGCAAACTTACCAGGCTACTAAGATGAATCCTGGAAGCTTACACCTCTCTTGGCTTTATTGCTATCAGTCCGGTCTAGCCATACTCAGCCAGTAAGAATTTACATTGTTAAAGCTAAATTTCCATTTGGGAAAAAAAACAAAGAAACAAACAAACAAAAAACCGAAATCTCTTTGTAACAACACAGAAATAGAGGCTAGGGTTTTTAGAATTAACAAGTGGCTCAGGTTGCAAGATGCCTGATGTTCAGGTCGTGAATATACAGCATGTTCCACAAAGCAGGCATGCAACACTTTTGCTGTAAATAATTAGTAACTTTTTCTGATTCCTATTCTGTATGCATTTATTCTCACTGTTATTTGTTTTTCCAGACAGCTGTATACTTACTTTGCAATTAGAATTTAGGACACTGTTATTAAGGTGTTCTGTGAGAGGAAATGAAATGAACACTTATAGAATTTTCTGAAACATTTTAAAAAGTCTGGCACAGCTGACGTGGTTGTATTGCGTCTGATTATAGATCAGCCGTGAATAAGCAACATCTCAAGGTCCTCTGAATCATCCTGCATGGTCTTGAGTGCACAAGCCAAATGGAAACACCTTGCTCCAAAAACACTCTTGTGCTATAACATCAGCTCTCATGCAAGCCCCTCAGGGCGAAGAGAGATAGTGAGCATTGTATGTAACCTTTAGACCAGGGCTGCATCTACCGAGAAAGGCTACAAATAAAATGCCAGAGCCCTTCATACATTAGTGTTTCAAATTCACAATATTTTTGTGATGAGACTATTTTTTAAATGAATATACTATTTGCTGGAAAAAATCAGGTTAACTTCCACTGTGAAAACATTTTGCTGTAGGAGTTGAAAATACATGAAGAGTGAAAAAGAAGTTAAACTTCATTGTTAAATAAATAACACATGAGCTATTGCACTGTCTGCATTCTTGATTTTCCACTGAAATAATTTAAAAAGCACCATTTAAAAACTAATAATTTGATGACACCACCACAAGAATTGGGATGCTGAACTTGATTTTTTGCAATCCAAGAATAAAGTGAAGAATTAGGGTCCAAAACGACTGCAAAAAGTTGTAGTAAATTTCATATATGCTGTTGATTTGTTTATCTTGCAAAACATATGCAATGTGACCATTACAGGGTCTGAGAATCTCTCAAGACATTAAAGAGTACCGCAAACTGCACTTCTGGAGTCCAATGACAAATGGACCACCAGGGGGAGAAGTCAGTGAAGTGTCTGTGGAGTACTGTTCTGAATATATGGTATGAAAATGGATATGCTGCTGGCTTTGTCTTTCCTGAGCTCTGCTTCATTAAAAACACATTTTACAGCAACGAAGAAGCAGAGCTGTGGCTATTGAGCAGTTAAAAAAAAAAGCCCCATCCCAACCCCCCATTGTTGGAAGAAGTATATATGCATCTTCTAAAATACTGGGGGGTCCTGGATTTTATTTTCTTTGCATATGTGGTGGTTTGACCCCGGCTGGACACCGGGTGCCACCCAGCCGCTCTGTCACTCCCCTCCTCAGCAGGGCAGGGGGAGAGAATGAGGTGGAAAGAAACCTCCTGGGTCAGGACAAAGGCAGCTTAATAAAACAGAAGGGGGAGGACAAGAGGGCCCCCCCTCCCCGCCCCTCCCCACAGCGAGGCCCAGCCCCCGCCCGGGCAGCGGGGCCCCAGCACGTGCCGCGGCTGCTCCCNAGGCACCGGTGCCGCCTCCAGCCGCCCACACAGGGCACAGCGGGCTGGCGGGGGGAAAGCAGCTCCCCCTCAGCCAGAGCCAGTCCAGCATACTATTTGTTTATGCACCGTCTAGATAAAAAGCAAAGATAATGTTTCTGTCATCATGGCAGGCACAGAATCTTTCTGAGGCCTTGGACAAGTTACTGAAGTGCTTTGGTTCTATTTCTCTTCTGACAAATATATTCCATATATAGCAATATATGATAGGATTAACTAAATAATGGTTTCAATATGAAATTTCTAGGAGAAAATCCTCTTTTAAGAATATACAGGCATATAGCAAAGTGGTTTAGGAGGTGCATATGATAGAGGTATATTTTGAGCAAGGACTCAAGTTTTATTTAAAGAGCCTGAACATTATTTTAAATAGATCTAATATAATCAAATGGTGTTTGCACAATGCTCTGAATACTATGGTCTTCATTACCAATAATCTATTTCTTGGACTTCTGGTTCCACACATATGAAAACCTTCTTCGTATTTACACTTTTTGATAGGTACGCTGCCCAAAATCTAGAAAAAATCATTCCTGAAAACGCCAAGAGAGGTTGTTTGGTTTGGGGGAGGGAGGATGTTGTTTATTTTTTTCTAACAGGAGCAGTTGACTACAATTCTTGAACTGACAAGAAAAAAATGGTGTCTGGTTTTAGCAGCCAGTGGAAGAGTGACTGCTTATCTGTCAGGCACAAAGGGGCCCTATGATGTTGCAGGCACATTCCTACCACACCTGGGACCATGCCTCCACCTCAGAGCAGGTAAGCCCCATCCTCAGGGGCTCCACCCTTCCTTTTTCTGCACAAATGTTTTTAGTTGACTTTGAGTTGGACAAATGCATTCCTGTACTTTGATTTACTGCAGTTGACTTTACTGAACTGAAATATCTAAATGTGCATTTTTATATGAAGCAGACAGCTCCTTCACCATGTGTGGATAAAAATGGTAATTAAAGAGCAAAGTTGTCTATAACTGGCATTTGTCTTCTTAAGGGGTCTTCTGAATATTGCCTGCTTTCTCACACTGGCCAAGTGGCAAAGACTTCTATCACTGTCAAATGAATGTCTTTCTAGCAAAGGTAATTTCACATTTAAATAAGGTTTCCAAGTCCCTTTAAAAGTTTTGGAGATTTTGAAAACCCAGAAAATGTTTTAAAGAAATGGATCGAGAGACTGTCCTGGTTATTCAGGATTCATAAAATATCACAGTTATAGTAATATTCCAAGAACTTTTGCATATTATCTAAAATTAAATCGCATGACAGAATAATACTCTGATAAATCTAGGTTTACATGTAATTCGTGAGATAATTACAGTGTAGTGCTTTGGGCTTGGTGGTTTTTTGTTGGGTTTTTTTGGTTTTTTTTTTGCCTGACAGCTATTTCTGTCTTCCTCAGCCTAGATCTTTTGGTGGGTGTGGGTATCTCTGTTGTTACGGAAGCTAAGGAATACTATTTATGTCTTCCTAGCTGCAGAATCCCTCATATGGATGATAGCTGGGGTGGAATATGAGTAAATTACAACATCTTTTGAGAGCTTGATGAATTTACTGAAAGCTGAAAAATGCACGGGTTTAAAAATATGACTTTTCCCTCCACCCATTAATATCTTCAGTATATTTTCCACAATACAGCTGAGATAGATAGACACAATAACAGAACTTATGAATGTTGTTTATTACAATTCATTTTTCATCAATCAAATGCTATTTTCATAGTCTCATAAAAATTCAGTCAATGTACATTCATTTTTTTCAGTGTATTCTTCAACATAATGCAACCTTATGGAGGTATATTATTAAATGTAAACATTTTTTTCAAAACTCAAATAGCTGCTGAAATTTTTTTTTTAAACCCTTGTTTTAACATATGAGAAAATGATTCTTCACTCTCAAGAATGGCTGAACTACTTCTTCTCCAACACCCGTGAGGCAATTTCCTTTCCAATAGGAAAGGAAGGAAATATACCAAGCAGAATCTTGGTATATTTTAAAAGAAAAGGTAAAAGTTGCATAAGATTAGAAGCCACTGAAAAGTGATTATTGGAATGTGAACATGTGTCCAACCTTAACTACAGATGTTGCTGCTGAACCTTCATAGGAAATCACATGGAATTGATGAATTATAGGAAAAAAAAAAAAACTTGCTCCTTATCAACGAAAACAGATTGCAAATGACGCAGCTGCATTTCTTTTTAGTTTTGTTCATATTTTGCAGTAGAAAAGTTCTTGGGGCAGAGAAAGTAACAGCGCTGTATATTCTTCAGTGAGCGTGATCATATGTAACGTGAAATTCTAAATCTGTACTTGAATCCTACCTGGCATGCACATGGACAGTGTGTGTAAAAGTAAAAAGGAAGGAATTTTCTAGGCGCACTGTCCCTTTTCAATATCAACAAACAATATTAAATGCTTTGGGCCACCTCTTTATGTAGCTATCTATAAGAAAGAACATTATAAGGCTTGCTAATCTCTATAGTCCTCTTTCTATTTCAAGACTGAGCTGGTCACCGCTAAAGAGTTGAGCTTGGCAGGCACAAGACACAGATGATATGCTTTGAACTTTTTTCCTAGAAGTGGCATCTGGGTCTTGTGTTGCCTTTCTGGCTGATTCTGCTTTCAGCTGTTACAACAGATACAAATGGTTATGGGTCGCTGAGAGTTTACATCTTTTGAAGAACACATGTTCAGATCTCACTCTATATATTTTGCTATAACATGTTCAAATGAGGGGTTTTCTGTAGATGTTCTAGAATACCCACATCAGAGAGCGGTTTTCCATTCCCTCCCTTACCTATGACTATATTACTGTTTTCCACAAGAGTATTCATGCTGGTTGCTCTCAGTGGTTTTTCTAGTAAGATATTTTGTTTCCTCTAAATTTCTTCTTGAATTAACAAGTCTGGTCGCTAATATAATTTGGCTTGTATTTACTTGTAGGTGGGTGTTTTTTTGGTTTTGTATTTTGGTTTAGGTTTATTTTTCCTGTGTGTGCATAATCATAGTTTAGAAAATTATTTGAAAATAAATATAAATGAAAATTACTTCTAGTTTAAAATGTCCTTCTTAAAATGAGTATATCTTTCTTCTACTGAATCAAAATAATTTTGATAGACAACTGACAACGAATTCCACTAATACATAAAGAACATGGTCTCCCTCCATGTACCTGACACAGTTGTTAGCCAGTTCCCACTACTAGTAGTGTTGTTAGTCAGAACCTACTATTAGTAGTGCATGCACGCAGAATATCAGGGCCATCTGATACAACAAATGACCATTGGCAAGGCCTCTATATGTACTTTATTCAGTTTCATACTCACTGCTACAAAAATGTATACGTCCAAAGTGTGATATTTGATATGCCTCTGTCCAGGTGCTGAAAATCACAGTTTGCGAATCCAAAGTGTACCTAAAGGCTGAGTTAAAATTGACAACTGGAACCAAAGTTATTTAAGCCAAAATAGGCTGCTAGGTCATCAATGGTTAACTACAGAAGAGACCTAAATGCTAAGGGCGATATCCTTTTTAAGGAAAAAGGATGCCTGTAATCAAAGCTTACCATCACTGACACAGTGCAGCGTGCCAAAAAATATGACAGCTATGAAATCTCTTATCAAGAACTGCAGGAAGCTGTCATTTTTCCATGCACTTGTGGATGTCTCTGGAGTTGCCATATCTCAGGCTTTGCACCAGCTTGCCTTCTCCTCTGTGGTGGGTTGGACCCAACTGGCAGCCAAACTCCCACCCAGCCACTTGCTCATTGGCTGCCCTCAGAAGGTTTGGGGGAGAAAATAGAAAGAATAGCAGCAAGAAAGCTCAGGGATCAAGATAAAAAAATAGGAAATCAATTACCTGATTTTTGGAAATTAATTAAATTTATTGATAATTTATATATATATTTAATTACTTATTTGGGTAGGGGGGAAAAAAGATACAAACATTAAAACATAGGGAAAACACCTTTCCTCCCCCTTTCCCAGGCTCGACTTCACTCCTTCACTCTAGACTCTTCTCCTTTCCTCTTGTTATCATGGCAGGTTATGCTCGGTCCCTTCAGCAAGGCAATGAACAGTGCAGGACAGGAACGTGTTATGGTCAGTATATAAGAGTTTCTCTCTTCCATTCCTCACACTTGTCCTCTGCTCTGGCAAGGGCTTTCCATGGTTGGCAGTTCCTTCAGGAATATCCATCTACTCTGGCATAAGTCCTCCACAGGCTGCAAGGAATACCTGCTCCACCATGGAGCACCTCCTCCTCCTCCTCCTCCGACCTTTGTGTTCCCTCTGCTGTTCACTCTTTTTGTTCCCTTCTCTCCCTGTGGTACTTTCTGCGCTTAAATACGTTTTCACAGAGGTGGTACCAGCTTGGCTGATGCACTCAGCTGTGTCCTGTGGTGGGTCCATTTTGAAGCCAGCTGGAACCATCTGTGTCCAGTGAAGGGCAGCCCATGGCCTCTTCTCACAGAGGCTACCCCTGCAGCCCCCTGTTACCAACACCTTGACATCTGCACCCAATACACCCTCCAAAGCCCTCTTTTTCCCCTATGCTCACACCATGAAAAAGAGGACAGGCACGGTGATCTTGTTACTGTTGACTTTTATCTGCATATCAATGTCATTTTTATAATAAATCTGTTTATTCTTCAATGGACATTATTGTGTATATTTTTTCCTCTCTGAATGGAGAATCCATTTTTTTTAATTCAAATGCCCTCACAAGAAGCAGCATGTTTGGTGACACTGAATGTTCAGTTCTAGTTGAAATGGTGGGATATACATACAGCTTTGAAAAACTGATCCCTTATTGAACTGTTTAAATCAGATATTCATAACCTACTTTTGAAAATCTGATAGTATTAAAGGCAACAGCCAAACAGTATGTCTCAAATGTAACTGTGTGAATATAAAAGTATTTGTGAACATCTTCTTGGATAAATACCTCATCAGTATTAGTTCTGCCTTTGTTTAGCTAATGAGTAAAAGTTCTAGGTGAATTAGATTTATTTTTAGTAATATAGAATTCATTAATATTATTACTTTCTCTAATAATTTTAACATTTCATGGAAATATTAGGTAATTCTATATATAAGTTATTGCTTTATATGTAGATACAGATATCTATATAAATTGTAACTATATAAATTGTTCCTTCCAGGCAGCTTATTAAATTGTTGCTCCTTTCATTGAGTTTAATTTTTGCAAGTAACTATGTAGAAATTGACCATATGTAATGACGGAATTTTCATGCTACATAATGTGCTGTCTTTACTGCCCCAGTTAGATACAAAGTTCTCTGCTAGCTATGACAGGGCTTACAGGAAGCAACTCAGAAAACCTATTTCTCTTCAATTTTTAAATGTTGCACCCATTGTCTCTAAATAAAAGACAATATATGTCAAAGTATGTAAAGTGGTAATGCAGTGAATTATACTGCTATGCCACCTACAGCCACATGTATGCATTTCTGTCAGAAAAGTTATTTCCTTAAGTAAAAATAATTACACAAAACCCGATTTAATCTAAACATGCAGTGCCTTCTCCTATGCGTGTTCCCTGTTTTCCATGCAACCATAGCACTGCTCAAATTATACTGAGCTCTCAATGGTTTATAAAAGAAAATGCATTGATTGGTTTGATTAGCTTTTCAGTCACAAAGACCTGAAAGAAAAAAAGCAAAATATACTACAGACTGGTTGTGCATCGTTTCTATGCAAAGAATAATGTTTTAAGACTTTCATGTTTCTGTCTTAAAATTGATTAGCTTTCCAGTCCTCATTTGCCCTGTATATAAGGTTGATAGAAATGATATTTTTAAAACTACAAACATGTATATCCTGTGTGCCATGCAAACTTTAAATGAAACTATGATGTCTAACTAAACATTTGGAGTAGTTGTTTTTTGTTTACCATCCTTTCCCTGTTGGATATAACGTTGAATGTTATGTAAATGATTTACTATAGCAATTTTGTAGCTGACTACTTTTAAGACATTTTCTCCTCTTAAAATATAATTGCCTGAAGGAAAATGCAGTCCAGAATGATATAAACTAAAAGCAGTGTTCCTTATAATTTCACAAAGATGGTCAGTCTTTACCTAGCAACAACATAGAGCTCTAACCATCCTAGCGTTACTGCCTGTTGTGATTCTCATGAGCTGCTGCTAGTGCTGCAATTTCTCTTCCTCAAATGCCCTGCAAAACACTTTCAGTCTTCTAAGTACAGTTCCTTAAAAATACATTGGTTTTCTGTTACAGAAAATGTGTCTCTGAATATGAAATGTTTAAAATCTTGCAGGTAGTGGGATTTACAAAAGAACAGTCTTTTAGCTGGAATAGACTCAATTTACAGCACTGTGAAGACACAACCCTCAACCAAAGTGGGGCTTGGTGTTTCTGATTTTCATTTTGTTAAAATTGCCAGGGTGTATTTTCATAGTATGCTGTAAAAATACAAAATTCTTTCTCTCCTTCCCTCCTTCACGCCTCCCTTCTCTCTCTTTCTCCTTCTCCCTACCACTTTTCGTTGCTTGTATTATACTTCAGAGTACAGGAAAATAGATAATAATCAAGCTGATAAAGGACTACCTTTTAATTCAATGGCATGGAGCATAAGAGCATTTTTAATACTCCCTGCTTACAATACAGAATTAGAATTGCTGTGTAAGGAAATCCTGAATCTGGACATTGAAGAGGGAAGGCTGACAGCTTTAGGGAAATGTCAGTACCAGACCCGTGTCTAAGGTCTGGTCTGTAATCCAGACCAGACTGGTCCCAGCAGGCCCAGTAGATGGCTAGAAGGCGTCACTTGAGCTGGGAGCTGCAGCCAGGCAAGAGTCAAATGTCAGCGCTGTTAAGACTGTGCTGGAGCAGAGCAGACAGGGGAGCAGTGTTCAAGCATTGCTTAAGGCCATTTTGTACTAGATGTGGAAACTACGGGGAGTTACTTTCACATCACTGTGAATTCTCCCTGTTGAATAAAAATTTTCTGGGAACTTCTGCAAACTTAAAGACATTCACAGAGTTTGGCTGGAGCTGAAACAAAAAAGGCTTTGCATAAATATGGTTCAAGAGTAGGGAAAGAGTGAGGTAGTCATGCTCCTAGACCCAGTTATTTTTTCAGCCACAGATACTTGAAAGCTTGTTGCTGGCACTGCATATTTTGGAAGTTGTTCAAAGGACACAGAAACATGTAGTCTTCCATGAGTGAAAAAGACATGCTATGGAAATAGAAGAGAAGACAAAAGATTGCAAAGAAAATAAAATAGTTAGGTTCATTGGTGCATCTCTAAGTAAAGGGAACTGGAGCAAAACACAGAAGTGCCAACAGGTGTAATGCAGATGACACAAATGTTCTTGAACCATTGTATTTAAATCAGAAAAAAAGGCACAAATGGTCCTCAGTGGAGGAAAATGTTTGAATGATCAGGCTTAGAGAGTAGAGGTTAACGGGCTGTACTCTGTCTGGAGGTGAGTAGCAAGTGGAGTATCACCGTGCTCTATCCTGGGGCCTGCCCTGTCTCAAACATTTTTAACAAGGACATGGAGGCAATGAGTCCTTGTTCATCAGTTTTGCAGACAACACCAAATTGGAAGGACCAATTGACATACTTAGAAGGTAGCGCTGCCATTAAGGGAGACCTAGCTAGGCCATGGGAATGGGCCAAAAGGAACCTTATGCAATTCAACAAGGACAAATGCAGAGACTGCTTGACAGTGCTGTAGGTTGGGCACTGAGGGGCTGGGAAGCTGCTCTGCAGAAAGGGCCCTGGACCAGCAGGGCCCTGGAAGCTAAGATGACAAACAGCAATAACAGTAGTGCAGCCAGCAGATCAAATGAAGTGATTGTACCCTCTAGTCAGCACTCCTGAGACCACATTTAGGTACTGCATCTGATTTTAGGTCCACCAGTACAAGAAAGACATTGATAAACCAGAGTGAGTTCTGTGGAGACCACAAAGGTTGATGGGGCTGGAGCACTTGAAGGTCATTTACACTTTGATAACTAAACAAATATAGTCAGGGAATAGAGATATTTTGCTCAAGAAGAGAAATAATACATGACCGGGTATTCAGCAGTCATAGTCATGGTAGGAGCTTGGCAAGCAAGTCATTCAGAAGCACCAATAAAACTATTTCCTGCCACCCAGATTTTAAGATAATGAAAAACCTGGAGGATGAAGTCATCCAGATATACGACCCTGTTTTACAAACAAAAGCTCACAGCTTCCTCTTTGAGGTTGAATAAAAGTTCAGCTTTCAAGAGCATTTTTGGACACAAAATCTTAGTGTTAGACTTTAGACTCATTGAAATAAAATGTCTCTTACTCCAAAATAGAAAAGTTTTTGAGATTCAGAATTTATAAACTGGTCTAGTTGCTTCATAAAAAGAATCTACTGCAGAAGACATGAAAATCTTCAGCAAATGATAGAGTATAGAGTGTGTCTGTGGAATGGCATTTGTAGCAAGATAAGGTTAGGAACAGGAGGGAAAATGGGTAGAAATTTTATTCCAGTGGAATTAAATTATATATAATGGTATTATTTCTTTCTCATGTTTCCTTCTTTCTTTGACTTAAATCATGCTTTCTGGCTGCCTGTGGGCAAATTTGAAACCCTTAAGCTCTGATTTTTTTTTTCTCTCATGTCAGGGAAAAAAATCTCATAGATTAACCTATCCTATTACAAAACCTTTGTCTGTCTTCAACGTCTTTCATAGCTTTCTCCTGGGCAAAGTTCAGAGTCAATATTCTAGCCTTGCTTTTCTTAGTCTATTAGATGACCTTGAGCCCACAAGCTAATATTTTATTGCTAATTTTGTCTTTCTCTTAGCTTCCATGTTTCTGTCCTATCCTAATTCTGCTACCATTTCAAGTGCCTCTTCAAATTTTACTCAAGGTGCCCCAAAAATTTCTGCACTAGATCACCACGATTCCTTTCTAGAATCCTGGATTCTTTTCCGTCTTCATTTTCACTTGTACAATTCCTGTCCTTCCCTGGGTCTGACTCCCTGTGTCTGAGCTAAAATTTCTATGCAGGGTCAAGTCAAAATTCCTAAACTTCATTCTAAGACACCTCTTCTCCCTCATTTCACATACACCGTGAACACCACCAATGTTACGCATTATTTTTTAAATCTTTAGAGACTGCTATTTTTCTACATATCATTAATAAAATGTGTCTTTTCATTGTCATCTCTCTTGCTTTTTCAGGCCTTTATTATCTCACATTTCAATTTCTACTCTCTCTGTCGTGGCCTGAAAAAAATTAATTGTATCTGGAGCAATAGGCTAATTACCAGCCAGTCAGTCAATGCCCAGCCTTTGTTTCTTGCCTTTCAGATGTTCAAACAAGTATATTAGTGTCTTCTCTGTGTCTCCCTACAAGTGAGATTTTCTTTTTAAATACTCGGAGAACCAATTCCCTAACTTCTCTTATATTGTCTCTCAGTTCTCTCTCTCGCTGTGGTACCTACACAGACTGTTCAATGCTTACAATTATGGACAGAGTATATGATAAGGCCCTTCTCTGACAATCTCATTTACTACATTTTGTCATCATTTTATTTGTTTGCTATAGCCAGTTGTTGCCTTTCCCTTCATACAGGAATTGTAAGTTATCCCTTCCACTCCTGAGGTTTTGGCAAATATCTGCGCTATGCCTAATATAGTCAACATTTTTGTAGGATAAATAATAAGTAACAGTGTTATTGCTATTACTATTAATGACACTATTAGTGTCTATGATAAAGCTTTACAGAACTGGAGACAATTTTCAGAACACATTACTACATTGTGGCTATGTTTTAGAAGAGATTGGAGTGTGTTCTTTTCTCACCCTGTCATAGAGCAGAAAAGAATTATCTACATTTATCATAAGCTCCTCTCTACAAACAACAGAAGGTGGAGAAAAAGAAAATAAAGATGTAGATGGGGAAAAGGAAAAGGGAAGAGTGGGGAGAGAAAAGGGGAGAGAGGATCAGATATAACCTATTTTGACAAATTTTTCTGAAGTGCTCCAGTCATTGACAACTGCAGACGCCATTTGATCCCTTACCTTCAATTACATTATTAATTCTGAGAAGGCATATCTGAACTCAAAAGCAGAAACAAAGAAGTGCCACCCTGAGTATTTATTTTCCTGAAGTTCAGTTTCATTTTAGCAAACATCAAATTTTTTTCAACTTATGTTCTGTTTCTCCGACTCTTAACAAAAATAAAATAACAATCTTCATTGAGAATGAATAACTAATTATCTTGAATTAAAAAGACAAAATTCTACCTTCTGAATGCAGCACAAATTACAATGCTTTTTTCTAGATGAGTCAGAATATGGATTCATAGATCATCCACAGGAGGCTTTCCAATGATAACTACTGAAAAGGATTTCTTTCTTTCATGGTTTTGGGGATGAGCCTCACTTTCTTATCCATCTTCCATCATTCCAGCATGAATGTCATATATCAGGATGGCAATTCTGAAAGCATTTGCTGATTGACTTAGCCCAAAATGCATTTTGATAAAGGCAGAATCATGCATTGTAACATTCTGCATTGTGTTCACTGTGATTTAATGTGTAGATTCTCTGATGTTCATGCTTTTTTTCCTGTCATGAAGTATTTTGATATAGATTAAAGCTTTGCTGTTTAACTGTGGCATGTAAGCAATGTCAAGGGAATGAGATTGCAAAAGAAGTATTCAGTTACAAAGACAGCTCTGAAACTAAAATGCCTTTTTGTCAGGGGACATGTTAGTAAATCAGTGTATCTACTGGATGTCCTCCAGGAACAGAACAAGACATTTATGCTCTCCTAGGGATTATATGTATTCATTAAATAGTCTACTGCTGTGTATGTAAATATGGCTAAAATGAGGGGACAAAAAACAACTTTAAACACAGAAAAACTCACTGCAACCATAGCAATGTTATGAGATTTGCCTTAACAGATCATATTACAAATATATGCCAAGAAAAATCTGTTGCTAATCTGAAAAACACACTTGAAAAGTGAGATTAAATGAAAAGAGAATATCAAACCACCCTTTCTATCTGCTCGCCCTGAGATGCTATCTGTTGGTATTGGTCCATGAACACCAGTTTCCCTGTCTGTTGAAACACGAGGCTATGCTCCAGTGAGGAAGTGAATGACTACTCTTCTCCTCAGCCTGCCTCTAGCAATTACAGAGTGATAATATCAAACCATGGAGAAAATTGAACTCTACCTTATTTCCAAAGGAAGCACAACAGCTGGACGGAGAGAGCCTCAAGTGTTCTCAGGTGAAGCAGGCAAAGCGAGGACATGGCCAGGATTACATAAAAAGCCTCAGAGGGGTAACATTAATTCCAGTGAAGCAGAAGGGTAGGGGATTCTCTTGGGAAGTCCTGGTGTATTAGCCCTTTGCATAGGGCTCTCTGAGTGACAAATGCGGATGGATAGGCATTGCTTGTCTGACTGTACAGTGGAAGTTTCAAAACAGTACAGGGAGAGAATGAGAACAAGCAGGACTTTATCCCTGGTGTTGACACACTTCTGGCCAGGTGGCAGAAAGCTCAAAGCAAGGCGTGAATCAGGGCTGATGGCTTTTACTGTGCACCTACAGTACGTTAAGCTTTTTTGTGGAGGTATCGGGTCATGCTGTCGTTAGGGAGAAAGCAGACCTCTTATGTAAGAGCATGAAACAACTGTTCCAGTGTCTGCCCTTCCTGAACTCAGGGACTATTTATATTTTTAAAGTCAGGATGTTTACATGTGCTTCCATGCAGTTATACCATATTTCCATGAGCTTTTATTTGTTTGTATTTTGGAGGAATTTCAGTTAAAAAAAAAAAAAGTAACAGAGCCTTCAATATGTGTACGGGACATGCTGTGTCACAAGGGCAGTTTAGGCATTTGTGAAGATGGGGAAATTAAATCCACTACCTTTTGCAAAGGGAAGCTACTATGGGAGATATTTAAGGTGGTTTAAATAATCTGGCTTTTTCAGTGGCTGTCAACAACAAAGGCATTAAGACTTTATTTGCAAGCTTTATCTTTAATGTAAAATGGCAGCGATTGACATTTAAAACTGTCTGGTACAATACTCTGTACGATACAGGCAGAAGCCACATGAATCTTACTTGAATTGAAATTTATTTCTTTCAGCTGTCGAAAACTAAAAATGGTCTGGTATAAGAAATGCACTCATTCTCTTGGCTTAAATTTCAAGAAAGGAGTTGCTCAGGGGTTAGGTATTTTATATTTTTTTATTGTATTTTGTGAGATAAAAGCAAATTGGACACAGGGTAAGGTTAATTCTCCCTCTCCAGCTTATCATTTCTGGGTGCTCACTGTCCCAGTTTATTATTCAATACAGGATTTTCTCACAGTCTAGAGAGCTTGTAGCAAAAAGTTTCTAAATTGCTCACAGATTAATAATTTTATTTTCTTTTATATCCTTGGATTTGAATCAGTACTGTTTCCAGCATGAGCTGTCAGCTGAGCCAAAGAAAATCTAGGCAAATTAGACTTTTTTTTTTTTAAGCTTAGGCTCATAATGATCATGTTTTTGGTTAATATTTAGCAAGTACAGGTAAGAAAATATTCATCAGCAATCACACTTTGAATAAGGTAGAGATAGTAAAACTGGTTTATGTACACTTCTTTCCTCCTCATAATAAATACAGAAATGCAGCTGTAAATACTCATTTTTCCTTTTCTATTTGACTTGTGAATTCTCCTCCTCAATTCACTGCTTCATCTTGAAATTTCATGAGTGTGGGTGCACACAAGTGTGTACTATATTTATTTACCTATTTGGGACATATAAATGATAACAGCAGCTGCTCAAAGAGAGTATTCCACTGCATCAATTAATGTTCCATGCTAAATCAGAAATTTACATCTTCCACACCAGTCTTGTTACAAAATAATTAATTTGATTCAAATGCTAAATTAAGTATGGCAAGGAGATTTTTGGATTAAAATTAAGGAGGAAATAGACTGCAGCCTTGGAAAGCCTAGAGCATGTTTTGCACTGCACCTTGAAACAAACAGCTTTGACTAAAGAGTGAGTTAGTCTATCTCTTTGATAGCTGCATTACCAAGTCAAAGTCTTCGGGGCCTCGTGAGGATTCAATGACAGAGAATATTGTAGTAGCTAGATGTAGGACACATGGAATTTAGACTTTTTGATCAAGTTGTAATAAACAGCTTTAATTAACTGGGCTTCCCAGAGGGGATTAAAGAGAAGTGAAGAACTCCTGTTTTATTATTTAAGATTCAAACTATAGCCTCCATTAGGCATATTCAGAGTTTATAGTTAGGATCCGTTATGGGTTCATTTCAGTGGAGATTGCACATGCATTATACCTGATATATTTTCTTTCTTTGGCTTGGTAAAAATAAAAATCTTCAGGTCCCAACTGTGTTTCAGAACAGTTATTAAGTAGTCATGCTCTTATTTCCCTTCAGACACACATCTGTTGACTCACAAGTAAAGGGAAAAGAAAAAGAAAGCGAAAAAAGGAAATTTATACTGGTGATGTACTGTACTCCCATTTTAAAATCTATTCTAATTTGAATCTCTCTTCTATTGGGTAACCAACCATAAATGGCTGTGTTTTTTGTATATGAGATCACCATTGGAGGAGTTCTGATAACTATTTAAAATCTTAGAGACGTCGTGTTCCTGCACATAATTCTTTACCAGGAATGATTTGTATCATACACTCCAGTTTGACATCCTGTGTTACTAGGTTACCTCGCATTGGATAAAGACACCACAGGAGTCTGATTAGAAATCGCCCCATGAGTTATTAGAGCAAACAAAATCCATCACTCTCCCAATGAACCTGTAAAAAGAAATGCAGTGCTGTCTCCTTAGTTGATCACGATTTCAAAACAGCATGACTTAGATCACTCTTAGGGGCTTAGCTCCTTGACTTATGACCTCACTTTGCAAGTACACAGGTACTTAATTTTTCAGGCATACTGAAAATTAAATAACTTAAACAACGGTCCTGATAACAACTATAGCTTTTAAGAACTAACAGCTGACCTGTGTACTGAAAAGCAAAAAAACACCTTTGACTTATTTTCATAAAGAAATAATTGATAGTGGAGCTGTTTAAAAAGTGTTTTCTTTTCATTGTATGCTGAAATTTGAAATTTCCTAGTAAGTGTAACCAAATACAGCCTGGCACACAGGACTCCAAGGTAGTTTGTCAGCTGTGTATTGTCCAGCATTTCTAGACACCCTTAAAGCCTCCTTCAACTCATTTTCAATCACATGAAATATGTTGCAGTAACTACTAGCTCCCTACTTAAAGAGAAATTTTTGAAGCCTTAGCAGAGGTTAAAGTCCTCAGAGGTAAAAAAAAAAAATAAAACAAAAGGAGCAGACTTACAAACCAATACCAGGTCACCTTTCTTTAAAGACATAAATTCAGTGTGAAACATCAAAATAATGGAGCTCTATTAATCCTACAGGAAAGTTTCAAAATGCTAATGAATGAGGAATACTCTTCCAGCAGACTTAGATTTTCCAAACACAATAATCAAAAGACAAGGTAGGGAGGGGAGGAAAAAAATTGTAAGCTAAAGAGAAAACAGTAAGAAAACTTTATTTTACAGTGAATCAGAGACTTTGGCAAAAAAACCCTAGTTTTCATCTCTTGATATACCATAGCACAATTTGGTTTATGAACAAGTTTCTTGCAGTAAAAGATTTGATTTTTCAACCTGTATAGATTTGTTTCCCTTTTAATTACAAAACAATAAACTTCATGGGACTAAGCCTAGTTAACATATAAATTAAAAAAAACCCCCACAGGTCACAGGAAAATATGCATATTAAAAAAAAGCGGAGTTAGGCTAACGTTTTCCTTCCTAACATTGTACTTTTGCTTCTGAACTGTGATTAACAGGGATTGGTACTCATTTAAACCCTGGTTCTGCCCTCACTGAAGTCAATGGCAAATCTCTTCCTGGCTTCAGGAGCACAAAGCAAGGTGATAAGCACCCAGAGACTCTCTCACTAAAGGAATGGGACACTTTGGCATTTCATTCGAATAATGTTGTTCAGGGGTTTTTGTTACTGGCCAAACATACTTTTTTGATACCATGGTCAAACAT
This sequence comes from Fregata magnificens, assembly GCA_013389945.1. NCBI lineage: Eukaryota > Metazoa > Chordata > Aves > Suliformes > Fregatidae > Fregata > Fregata magnificens. The sequence continues at coordinate 27,404 of WAAD01004852.1, forward strand.
AATTCCTGAAAAGCTGTTTTCATGAACAATTTGACTGAGTAACGTAGAAACTCCTAAACATTTAAGCTTGTGGATAAACCTATTCAGAAACAAGCAGAAAACAGCAATAAACTCACAAGGTTAATATTCAGGAACTTGCATTATTGAGGGCTGAAAAAATCAGACATCACAACAGGAGCACCAGAAACTTCAGTTCTGTGTTTATGTTCTTTTGATTTTACTGAATAGCCTCTAAGTCCTCTGAGCATTTGATTAGAACTAATGTCCTTTCACTTGTGTAAGATCTGATGAAGCAGCTAACTCCTTCCCAGTTGCAAATCTGATTGCCACAATGCCTGGTTTTAAAACTAATATTTTTGATTTTTTGATAAAAGCTTTGCTGCATGCATATTTTTTGAAAATTCAGGTAAAAGACTACAGTGTTTAGCAGAACAAACAGAGGAAGAGGAAAATCTTCAGTCTAAAAGAAGAAGTTAAAAGAACAGTATCCTTTTTCTCTAGTGCTGGAGATTGGCTGCTGCCAATGCTCCTGTCTGTCTCCACTCAATGTGTGGAGAACACTGCTTAAGAGAAACATGAGAAAAATGTAACTTGTTGCACTTGCACATTTTATGACGTTCCTCTTGGAAAAAAAAAAAAAAAAAACAAAAGAAAACAAAACAACAATTAGTAGTTCCTGGTTTCATTCTGAAAAAGGCTCAAGGTTTTCCTGACCCTGCAGTCCCATAATGTATCTGTGACTAATTCTGTCACTTTCTTTGTCCAAGACAACTTTGTCAGACAGTTTTTATTATCCAGTCTGGCTGACAAAGTACTGGTTTACAACTTGCTGACTGGTGGAATAAAAGGAGGAGGGGAAGGGCTTCTGCAGGCTGCAAGCCCTGTTAGAGACGTTCCCCAGGGACATGGCACTGTCCTGACTATAGAGATGCTCCCCAGACACAAGCTGCCATGTCCCTTTCACTGTTCCCCTCATCTCAGTGGTCTGGCTCTCTGAGCCCAAGGCCTGGTTTCCATGCAGCATGTCTGTGCAGCCAGGGCTTAAACTTCTGAGAAAGCTGATAAGTTTTGAAAAAGAGCTGCAAGATAGTCTGCAGAGTAGAGCAAGAAAAGGTCAAGAAAAGACAGTGAGAGTGGCAGACAGAGATCAGGCTACTGAAAGAGGGGCAGTTATCAGCCCAAGGATTCAAAAGGAAAAATACTAACAGAAAAAATTTGTAGCACTAAAGAACTAAAACAGGGATCTGGAAGACTGCAACTCAGCAACGCTGAGGATGTGTTGATCCATCCCTACCTGACTGACAACTGTCTGGAGAGCAAACACGCTTTGTGTGCTATAATGGGTTTAGGGATCCACGTTAGTGTTTAGCCTAGTAGCTCATTCTTCCTTAACATCTACCACGCGTATCAGCCAATAAACAATTACTTCATATTTTGAAGCTGGGTGTCTCCTGCTTGCAAAACATCTGCATGCAGTAAAAGCTGCCTGAATGAACTGCCCCAAACAGAAAGGGTTATGCCTTCTCATCTCTTCTACAGACCTGGGAGGAGACCTTACTGCTATTATTATCATGTCTGTTATCCCCTGCTGCTGCCCTGGTAGCAAATTGTTCCTATTCCAGAGCAGCTGCAGTGCTGCACTGGGAATGGAAATCATATCCACACTACAGCAAGAGGCCAACAAGAATGGTTAAATTTCCCTTTCTCCTTCATCCTCCTCCCTGCAGATCCATGTGTAGGGTGGCTTTCAGCACAAAACTGTAAAGAAATTTGCAGTCATGCTTCTGGTTATACAGCCTAATGCCTTAATTGCTCTGCCTCCAGGATCCTTTGTTCTCAAATACCTTGGTGTAAATGCAGAAGAATACCATGAATAGTCATGGAGTAGTTACACCAACATAAAAGTAGCAAAGAAATGTTCAGCTTGTTTTATTTAATTATAGGAGTAATAAGTTTCTCCTCCTTTCAGTCCAGGCATGTGTTTTGCACCAGGAGGTGCTGGTCCATGATGATCCCAGTAAGAAAGGCACTCAGACTTGGTAATGTATCATTTAGAGTGCTATTTATTAGAGCTAAAGCTATGAAGAAAGAGAAAGTAGTATACATAATCTCCCGTCCCAGGGTGGGAACCCTGAATGGTGCTGTATCAAATGTCCCTCCAATCCACGCAGCGCACACTCTGCAGACCCCATCTGTAGAAAAGGTTAACCCACTTGGGTCATTCTAGCTATTATAGGGTTTTGTCACAAGGAAACTACTCTATTCATCATTTGTACTGTCAAACAGAAAGGATACTCACATGAGAATTTTTCCCACACTTTTAGATATAGGCAAGGCCATGCAGGAGGTGTAATCACCGGTATCAAGTGGGAGCTGCCTGCAGGCTACTCTGTTACAATGAGTTGGCTGAGTTTGTCCCACAGCCGAGGAATTTATGAAGCACAACACAGCCTGAAAACCAGGCTATACACACAGCACAGCACAGCACAGCCCAGCACAGGCCTGGCTGTACTTGGATTGACTGACTGGTGGACCACTGACTCCTCAGTGCACAAGGCTCTTCTGGTCACGATCACTAATGAGCGCAACGCCTATGGAGTCCTACTGATGATTAGAAAATGAAATGCCACTGATGATCAGTGAAACATCTGGTCATTTGTTAGAAAAATATCATGAAACCACTTATCCCATGTGTTACACAGGACTGATGTTTGCTGTTCTCTTAGAGGAGGATTGTCATTTATTGTGAGTTTAGTCAGTAGAATCATAGAATCATAGAATCTCCTGAGTTGGAAGGGACCCACAAGGATCATCAAGTCCAACTCCTGACCCTGTATAGGACAATCTCAAAATTCACACTATGTGTTTGAGAGCATTGTCCAAACGCTCCTTGAATATTGTCAGGCTTGGTGCCATGGCTACCTCCCTGGGGAGCCTGTTCCAGTGCTCCACCACCCTCTGGGTGAAGAACCTTTTCCTAATGTCTAACCTAAACCTCCCCTGGCCCATCTTCCTGCCATTCCCTTGGGTCCTGTCACTGGTTGCCAGGGAGAAGAGATTGGCACCTGCCCCTCCTCTTCCCCTTGTGAGGAAGCTGTAGGCCGCGATGAGGTCTCCCCTCAGTCTCCCCTTCTCCAGGCTGAACAGACCAAGTGACTTCAGCCGCTCCTCATACGGCTCCCCCTCTAAACCCTTCACCAACTTTGTGGCCCTCCTCTGGACACTCTAGTAGCTTTGTATCCTTAATATACTGTGGTGCCCAAAACTGCACACAGTACTCAAGGTGAGGCCGCACGAGTGCAGAGTAGAGCGGGACCATCACCTCCCTTGAGCGGCCAGCAATGCAGTGCTTGATGCATCCCAGGACACAGTTGGCCCTCTTGGCTGCCAGGGCTCACTGCTGGCTCATGTTCAGCTTGCCATTGACCAGAACCCCCAGATCCTTCTCCGCGAGGCTGCTCTCCAGCCTCTCATTCCCCAGTCTGTACGTACATCCAGGGTTGCCATGTCCCAGGTCCAAAATCCAGCACTTGCCCTTGTTAAACTTCATACGGTTGGTGATTGCCCAGCTCTCTAAGTTGTCCAGACCTCTCTGCAGGGCCTCTCTGCCCCCAAGAGTTTCCACAGGTCCTCCCAATTTTGTGTCATCGGCAAACTTTGACACTAATCCTTCAAGTCCTGCATCCAAGTCATTTATGAAAATATTAAAGAGCACTGGCCCCAAGATGGATCCCTGCAGACCCCCACTAGTGACCGGTCGCCAGCCCAATGTAGCCTCATTTCCTACAACCCTTTGGGCCCGACCTGTCAGCCAATTGCTGACCCATTGCATTATGTGTTTATCCAGCTGTACGCTGGACATTTTGTCCAGGAGGATACTGTGAGAGACAGTATCGAAGGCTTTACTGAAATCCAAAAGGATTACATGGACCGGCTTCCCTTGGTCTACTAGGTGGGTAACCTTGTCATAGAAAGATCTCCAGCCCAGGGCTCCAGGGGTTCCAGAGACCATCATCGGTGTTGAAGGCTGAAGCGAAGAAGGCACTAAACGTTTCCGCTTTGTCTATGTCCCTGTTTGTGAGGTGGCCGCGCTCATCACGTAGTGGACCAATGTTATTTCTGGCCTGCCTTTTGCTATTGACATACTTAAAAAAGCCCTTCTTATTGTCCCTCACAGTACTGGCCAGCTTCAGCTCTAAAACTGAGCTTTTGCCACGTGAATTTCCTCCCTACAGTGGCGAACAGCCTCCCTGTAGTCCTCCCACGTCACCTGACCTTGCTTCCACTGGCCATATATTTTCTTTTTTCGCCTTAGCTCTAGAAGAAGATCCCTGCTCAGCCAAGCCGGCCTTCTACGTCGCCTGCTTGACTTGCGACATTTTGGGATTGCCTGCTCCTGTGCTCTTAGGAGGTGGTACTTAAAAAGCAACCAGCACTGATCAACCCAGTAACCAGACATGGGTCCACTGCTGTGGCTGAGGTTTCTGCATTCTAATACTGCACAAATAATAGATTTGTGGTTTGATGTTTACCTCTCCCTTGCAAAATATTTGTGAACATAGTGGATACAGACGTCAGTCAGGTCACCAGGACTCCCCAAATTAAGTTGTTTGACATTGGGACTCCACTGATTTAAGAGTATTGCAAAAATGATTCAGTGGCAGAGTATATCCTGACATATTGAAAATAACAGATTTAAAAAGATTTTTGCTTTGAAGGGAAAACTGTTGAGGTAGACTGCATCTCAGAAGCAAATATACACCCCTGAATATGGCTTGAGAGTTACGAAGTAAAAAAATATGAATCCATAGATTGTATTTGCATAATTTGACAGTTTCTTTTACATGCTTTAGGTACATGCTTTTAAGTTTTTGCTAAGGCTTGATGGCTAGAAATATTATCTGGGACATACAACTGTAACTGCTGTTATGTCTTTAAAAAAATGTTTGCCTTCTCAGAAGACTTGACCAATGCCAGTGAGATAATTTTCCTGGTACTCACACTAGTATTGTGGACCTACATAGAAAGTAAAGACTTTCATCACATATCTGATTCATCTCAGCAAAAAAGTTGCATTTACTTATTGTATTTAAGGACAGCATGTAGAGAACAAGCTTCTCTAATTTTTGTCTCTACTATCACCTGAATCCAACTGGCAAAAGAACTGCTATGGTCTTTATAAATTTTATTATTATTTTAAAAGAAAATTAAAAATCACCAATATTTTCAGAGGAAAAGAAAGAAGTCTTTGTGCAGTCATGAAAGGGTAAAGTCAACACCAGGGTTAAACAAACATAATAATATAAATAATATATAAAGCATATCATAATGTGAAATAAAAAATTACTTCCTACACACCTCTTTCTACCTATATGCTTTCTTTCTGCAAAATAAACACACCATTTCTGTAGTACATTGTACAGAATGTGCATAGCAAGATATCAGAATAAATCACAGAATCACAGAATCACAGAATGGTTGTGGTTGGAAGGAGCCTCTGAATATCATCTCGTCCAACCCCCCTGCTTGAGCAGGTACACCTAGAGCAGGGTGCACAGGACCGCGTCCAGGTGGGTTTTGAATATTTCCAGAGAAGAAGATTCAACTACCTCTCTGGGCAGCCTGTTCCAGCACTCTGTCACCCTCCAAGTAATGAAGTTTTTTCTCATATTCAGGTGGAACTTCCTGTGTTCTAATTTGTGCACATTGTCCCTTGCCCTATCATTGGGCACCACTGAAAAGAGTCTGGCCCCATCCTCTTGACACCCACCCTTTAGATATTTGTAAGCATTGATGGGATCCGCCCTCAGTCCTCTCTTCTCCAAGCTGAACAGACCTAGATCTCTCAGCCTTTCCTCATAAGAGAGGTGCTCCAGTCCCCTGATCATCTTTGTGGCTCTCTGCTGGACTTGCTCCAGCAGTTCCCTGTCCTTCTTGAACTGGGGAGCCCAGAACTGGACACAGTACTCCAGATGTGGCCTCACCAGGGCGGAGTAGAGGGGGAGGATAACCTCCCTCGACCTGCTGGCCACACTCCGTTTGATGCACCCCAGGATCCCATTGGCCTTCTTGGCCACAAGGGCACAGTGCTGGCTCATGATCAGCCTGTTGTATCTGTTAATAAAAGGAAAATTAAAATTGGTTTGAAAATCATAATAAGAGCTATTTAAAATATTTACCACTTCACTATCCCACTCCTAATGTGACTGAGATGCTAGGATAGTTCAGCATCTATTTCAGTATATATGTAATTTCAGGCAAAATAATACCTAGCATTTATGTAATTTCTTAAAAAATCTTTTCAGAACAATGTTTTTCCAAAGGTATTAATAGCGGTTTCAAAAACATTTGGTGAACATGCATATAAATTTAAAATTTAAAATGTTTTGAAATGAATACTACATGATATCTCTAAAGGAATTAACTTACTTTGATCATGTAATTGATTTGTGTCCAAACTCATGAAATGACTAATTATTTCACATTAAGTTCAGTACATTTCTTAGTAATTATAAAATATGACTGATAGTTCGACACTGAAGTTTAGTGACCTCTAATTTCTAGCCAAATGTTCTGAGCCACCTCTAGGAAAAAAAAAAAAAATTATATAGTAGAATAATACTATTGTTTCTAAGATCATTAAAAAAAAAAATTCCCAGGCACAATATCTAGCAGGATTTTTTGCACGTGTAAGACAAAGTTGAGACTTTGGAGATAACATGAAACATAAAGATGTGAAACACAGACGGCAGCACTGAGGACTATACAACATTCTGCATGAAATTCTGATCCCAATGAAGTCTAGTGGTATAATAGTGTATGAAAGTAGGAGTACATGGAATTGTGGTTTTTCCTCCTAAATGCATAACAGAAGACGCAAGTGGGGGGTTTTTTTTTCTTTCTGTAGTAGAGAGTGCACTGTAACTTTATGGAAGGTGAAAGTTTTTTTCAGAAAAGACTGGACTTTTCTTATAATTTGGAAGTCATTTACTTTAAAATGCATTCTTTTTTCACAGATCAACACCTGAATATGCATTTTTTTCTTTATGACTGATTTCATAGGCAAAACATTTTATGAAGCAGATTTTTTTCTGGTTTTCTAATAATACTTCTGCATTAATCTAATGCCAGTACTAGGGCTTCTAAATTGGGTGGAAACAGACATTAAATTATCCATACTTTTAGTGATGCACCTCTACACCAGAATAAATGTAAGCGATATTGAAGTAGCGATAAACTGTTGATACACAGACATATGAGGGTAACACTGGGGGGGGGGGGCGGGGGGAAGAAAAGGATAAAATTATAGCTTCATAAAGCAATCCCAAAGTTCTAAGGCTACATGTATCTGTTTTGTCCTGCTATTAAAACATCATTCAAGTCCCTGTGAGCCTGGAATAATATATAATTTTCTTTATTGAGAAATTTCTAGAAAGAATATAGTAATTTATGGAGAATAGCCATTTTTATTAAACTAGTCCAACCTATTAAAGTCAGAAGCTGATCAATCTACATTTGCAAATTGGTTACATCTGATAATAATAGCTAATAAGAGAACACAATTTAAACTGTGATATTTCAAAATTAAGTGCTTTTCTAAGTTTGCAAATTATATGAAGGCTAAACTAAAAACTCTTTGCCAATAGGGAGTTGTACATGTTCATAAAGAAGATAATAAAAGTCATATTTATTTTAGTTAATCTACAGCCTGGAAAAAGAACAACAGTGTCAAATTAACATTGTCAGCTGCTTTCTTTTCATTACTGTTTGTATTTTCAGTGGTTCAGATCTTCACTTTTTACCCACAAGGAGTGCTGGACGCCGTGGAGCAAATTAATTCTTGAAGTACATTGTCCTTATATATTTTCTTTGGTTTTAAAAAACAAGGTTTGGATGGTGCTGGTTAACAAAACTCTGTGATGGGGAGCAATAGGAGCAGGGCACTGAGGAGAGGACTGGGAACGGTGGTGATTTTGTGAATGGGTGAGGGAGAAAAGGGAGCAAGTTAATCATGTGAAATAGTGAAGGTTGATATGAGTGGGGTGGGACAAGCTGGGATAGGACAATTGGGGTAGGACAACCTGGCAAAGACAGCTAAGCAATAGAGCTACCTGGCCTCCTTGGTTTTCTGTCCTCTTCAACACCTACTTCCTTCCCTTTCCCCACCAACCCAGTGGCCAATACTGCTTTTTTAGTTTCATCACCAGTTTGGCACAGTAAGATAAATGTACCAGATTCAATAAAGCCCTTAGGCTTTTATAAATGAAGTACTGCAATGCTTTCTTTAGATGCTTGACTTCTCCACAGAACCCCCAGATGCACCTCTTCTGCATCAAGAAGATAAATCCAAAAGCTGACATGCTGAGTGAGAGTTAAAACCACCTAACTAAATGAAAAGCAGCTGTATCTGAGCTTCTCTCTCTGCACACCTGGTAGGTGTCCAGATGGCACTTTCCATCCTTTGGTCCAGATCCAGAGTTCAGCAGTCATCTTGTGAAGATTCATCAAGACTGAGGAGGAACCCTCCCATACAGGAGAGTTCTCTGTCAGAAAGAGGACAGTTAGGGATATTCACCTTTATGACTTGTCAGAGCACCCACTTGCTGGATCCAAATGTGGTCTAGGCAGGAGTTAGCTCAGACAATAATGGGCAGAGAGTTAGATGTCTCAGCAACCTTCAGGTAACAAAAGATGACACCTTGTTTTGTTTCCAAATTTAGGGAACTAGTAAGCATGAAAGTTTTGGACTTTGTTGCTGAAGCCCCTGAAATCCTGTTTGAGAGGGTTTTTCTTTATTATTTCAATCTTTTTTGAGCGCTTTCTGCACCCTTTTATGAAGTTATTCTTGCTTTGAAACAATTTTAAAGGCTTATACTTCAATAGCTGACTTTTACACACACACGCTTGTTAGGTTTGGTCTGGGAAAAGAATAAGGAACAGAAGTATCAGCCCCAAGGATAATCTGCTGCAATAGCTCCAATGTTATGGAAAAGTGAAAGCAAGGCATTGCATTTCAGATGACTGCCACTGACTTGTGACAATGAACACTTGATTATAACCTTACACACAAAGGAGTTCTAGTTGGGAACACCAAACAAATAGATACTCATCTATTGCAATGGGGAGTTTGCTGATGCTTTTTCATTCTATATTTCTGAGTTGAATGGTCTTAATTGACTAAATTGCCTCCTAATAAAACTTGTAGCTAAACAAATGGACTCAAGGGATCACTATCTCTCAATTGTGCCATAACCCTAACAGATTCCATTCCCTTCATACTTCAATAACACTTTGACAAGCTCATCAAACCAATGGTTAATAAAATTGAATCTGAACAAAATATTTTTAAAAGATTCACTAGAACTTTATATTTTGGTAATTATTTTATAATGAGGCAAACAGTACACAAGCTGTTCTTTACAATTGTAAAATATCTATTGTGTATATTAGAATATGCATTTGTTTAAATAATCTATAACTCCACAGTTTTAGCTGTTAACTGAAAATTAACCTCATGGTTAATTTGTATTGTTTTGATCTGATGTCCTGTGGAGAACAGTTGTAAATTTTTTCATCTACAATATTCAGAAATGAAATGTTAAAGACTTTATTTTGCCTTTGATGTAAAAAAGCACTGCAGTTTGAAAGCAAATTATTCTCATTATTTAAGTCCAATATTCATTTATACTTTATTATATAATCCATTTCTTTCAATCAGCTTTCTTATTTAATCCATCTGTTCTCTCTTTCTGAGGAACTATGTTAGTTGAATAATTATAGAGAAAGGCAGCTCAGAAAAAGAATCTTGGAGAAAATCTTACATTTATAAGTGATGAAGATTATGCTCTGTCATCAGAATGTATATCAGGTTTCTAAAGGGGAATGGAAATGCCCCTATGAAAAAAATAGAGAAAAAGTGATTTTATTTTTAGTCTGTTCTTACCATTTCTCTGTTTTGTGCTTTTAGATTGTGAAGGGAAAGACTATTTCTTCACAAGTGTCTTAAAGGATTTTAAGATACTTTGTGGAACACATAAATGAACAATTTTGCTTTTTTGGGGTTTTTTTTTTTTAGATTTTGAAACCACTGTAAACCTTATTCTTTACAGAATAATAAGCCTTCTCCCACATGCAGTGTCTGAGGTGTGCAGGACCTTCATCTTTAGAAAGAAGAACAGCTATAGATCATGATGTTGTGAAATCTTTGAAGACTCGGTCCAGGTAAGTGTGTTGGCTAAGAGGGAGTTGGAATCTTCCAGAATATGAACAAGCAGAGTATGTCTAGATTTTTCAAAAAAGACAGAACTTTGAGACTTCGAGGAGAAAGGAAAGTTGGGGAGAGCTGAGGAGGGAAGAAAAATAGTGGTTCATGCTTTCATTATTATATTAGAAGTCTGGTGAACCACAGAAGATAGAAAATAATTAGAAAGAGGAGAGAGCCCTTGTGATGTGGTAGGGTTCTCTTGACTCAAATATCACTCAAAAGAGGGAGATAAACTGGGACAGGGAAACAAATAAAAATATTTGGTTTATTCTGTTCTATTTCTTTTGTCATCTTCAGAAACACTGACGTTAACATCTTTGTGAAGTAAATATATCCATTTGTTTCAACTGCCATATATCCTGAAAAGACAAACTGTAAATTCAGATTTGTCATTAGGAAGGTGCTATAAAAAGTTTCACTGGTGTTCACTGTGTGTGTCTGTGTGTCTGTCTGTGAGTGTGATCTGTGCTAGTTATGAAGCTCTAAGATGGGGCAATAAAGCCCATTTCCGTGGTGAGATTACAAGTAGTGATGATATGTCCAGCAAAAAAATGACAGACCAAAAATAAGAAAGTACTGTGACTTTATTCAGTCCTAGAAAAACTTTCAGAGATATTGATAGGTGGAGACCTATGTACAGCAGTGTAGTGAGGCCATATTAAGGAGCAATCCACAGACTGTGACCCAGGGCTCTCCAACTGTGCCTACACACAATGTTAAACAAATAACACTTGGAACCACCTTATTTTTTCCAGGCATTATCAAGAAAAAAGTGCTGTTCCAAATACTGGAAGAATTATCCAATGCAGCTGTTTACTGTGGCAGATACTTAAAAAAATGAAATTTGCAATATCAAAGAATGAAGAGGTTTCTAACACAGGAAAACAGAATTTGAATGGAATTAAGTTGCAAGCAACTGTCTCTAAGAAGATAATTTTACCCTAATATAAAAAAAAAAGGTAGAAATCTTAAGCGTTTGGAGGTATTTTCACAGAAAAGACTAGGGAAGTGAAAATATAACTATTTATTACATAGATAGTAAAAATAGTTCTTTCCTGACATCATTGCTGCATTCAGATATTCCATTCCTTTCTTTCCTATTCTTTAAGATAAATAATGGTACAGGAAAACAGGAAATTCCAGTTTGGCTCTATGGTGCAAAGCAAACTTTGTGCTCTCTGGGAATCCTTATGCAAGCTGTATAACCTTATTCCGTATGCAGCCGACAATTAGTAAGAAGATTAAAACCAGGACTTGAAGAACACTGAAAGCCACAAGTGAGTTAATTAGTAAAATGATAGTGAATTACAATCTCTTTCTAATGAAGGCATCCTTTCACAGTAAAGATCCACATATCACTCACTTAAGTGTAAATTGAGGAAACCAGAGCAATCAGGATGAAGCTTTGGCTCTAAAGTACTTTTTATGATAAATGGCAGCTCTAATAATTACCTATTGTTTCTCTTCTCCCTGCAACTACTGGACATTTTTCCCCCTTTTTTTCATAGTTCAAAGCATTGCTGTAACATAGCATGCTTGTATGAAGGTAACTGAAGGAGATGGGGCAACCTGCCCAGTCACTTCCACCCTTTCTCTGCATTCGTTAGCCAGGGCCCATGGGTTCAAGAGCCGTTTCACATCCAGTAACAATGTCATTGCCTGTCTGTACTTGCAGCAGAGACACAACTATGTGCTTAAAGATGGGTTGCTTTTGCCAACACCACAGCGATTTCTTTTTCAGGACTATTCCCCAGTCAGGTTGCTTTCTCAGCTGATGCCCACAAAATCCTCAGCGCTTTCTCCTTCTGTTGCCATGTTTCTGCATTTGCTGTTTGAGAACAAAATTATGTTTAATGAATGCGGTAGCAGTGTGTTCCCCTCACATTTGTGGATCATAAGTACTTTTTTGATACAGCTGCTCTTAATGTACCTCATGAGCCTGGTGGGAAGCAATATAAGACTAGCTGCTGTTACTGTCATTATAATTATTAAGAGTATAATTTGCAGTTCCTTTCTTTTAAAAAAACCCAAACATACCCTGCGATGTAGAATAAAACTGTGTGCACAAAACAAAGTTTGAAATAGTTAAAATTAAGACTCTTTCTGATTTTTTCATAAGCTGAAGTATGCTGTGTATCTTGAGGTGGAAAAAAAACCCCATATGCAGTCTAATTGCTATACAATATACCAAAACTATTTCTGCCATAATTCATACTAAGCGAATCACAGGAATTCATAATGTATTTGTTGTTCCACTGCACAGATCTGTTTTACAAACATAACTGAGCTGAAATGCAGGAAGAGGAGAACACAAAGCCTTGTACATCCAGGACTCTGGACCAAGGGAGATTTCACTTCTTGTGAACACCAAAGTACACCCTGGGTTTGCATCATCATACTCCTGTCCTACAATAATCTCCAAAGGGCAGTGAGTAGTCTACTCCTTTTCCATACTGCTTTTCCCTTTCCTCTCCCCTCCCTCTTATGTACGCTCTTGAAAGGTTCACGTAAGTAGGGTAGCATAAGATTTTTACAGGATAATGATGGCCAGAAATCTGTGAGATGAATCCCTTAGCAAATCCAATTAATTCACAGGAGACTTGACCCACCTGACATCAGCAATTCTTTTTGATTTGGGAGCAGATTGGAGGACAGGAATAAATCTCAGAAACAGGTTGGTTTCTTTTTTTTTCCTTTCTTCTTAGAACCACTTTCTGAGCATTCTTATGTCAATTGAATAAAAAAATATTCCTAGTTCAAACTGTATTTAAAATATCTATTATTGTTGTTGTTCTAGACTAACTTTTTCAGTGCATAATGAATAATACTTCAGTGATTAAAAGGAATAATGAGCAATTACAAAAAACTGAAAATCATATCTTTAGCTGAAAAGCTCTTTACTGAAATTATTTTCTGAAAGTACAAATTATCATGTTGTTAAAAGATGTGCTGATTCCCAGTAGCTAAGGGAATAACATTGTTAAGATAGTGTATATTATAATTTCAGTTCTGTCAAGATAAAGGAAAAGCTTATGATTTGGCTGGGCTTAGATCATGTGTATTTAAAAAAAGACTAACTTATTTTTCAGTGGTGTCCATCTGTAAAAGCAGGATAAATCCTTAGTTTGATGGGCTATTTAAGTTAGACCAAGTTCATAAAGGAAACCTGAGACACCATGGGAGAAATGTATTTCATGTTTAACAAGCAGTCAGGTAACAGTGAAATTTGTCTAAGTGCAGTATTGTGGTACTCAGTGCACAGGGACTGGTACACTGATCAGTGTAACTGTGTAGTACTGGCTTCACTTGTAAATGCCAAGTCACAGTCTGAAAAAGGAGATGTATCCCACATGAATCATCTCCATATGGGCGTGTGCAAAATGGGCAGATGCCAATGGCAGACTTTTAACAGGACTTTCAAATTACCTGGCATTTGTATAAAGGGTCAAGAGGAGTTAAAAAAAATCCTGTTTTTAAATATTGTTTAACATATTATTTAACATATCATTAGATCAAAACAAACACATACTAATAAAAACACTCCCCCCTCCAAAAACACATCTAGTAAGAGTAGATCTGTGAAAAGCATAAGAATGTGAAGTCCTATTGAAAAATATGATTTCCTAGGCAAGAGAGTCCAGACAGTTTAAGACTTGACTTATTTAAAAGTATTACTCCCTCCAAAATTCCTTTGGAAATCCAGTCTCCAAAGGATATTTTATGGGAGGGATGAAATGGCTCCAACCCATACATGTCCAAAATTGCTCATTTAAACACATGGATGGAGTGCCATTCCGAAGAAAATGGATTTCAGCTGACCACACTAGACCACACTATGTGAATGTTGCTGCCTCTGGATCCTTTGCTGCGCAGCTCCGGGTGAAAAATGAGGCCAAACCTGAAGAAAGTGTCATAGGAAGAGTCATGTTATACATCTGTACCCAGGGGTATCTGAATTTTTTGCTAGACCAACACATGGAATATTTTATTCTTCTTAAAGGTTTTCTTCTTCTCCTTTCTCATGTTTACCTAATGATCAGTCTAATATGAATTGCATTTATAACTTGTAGTATAAAAACGTATCAAAAAACCTTGTTTACTCATTGTTTCTGTATGTCTTTGGTATGTAATTAGATGCATTATCAGTGCACCTACCAGAAAAGGATCCCCGCCCCACTCTACACCCCTGGATTTTGTATCTGTGTGCTATTTATATAGATTGTTCAGTACTCTTTGACCCTCACCCTCCCCCAAAATTGCCTATATTGGAAATTCTTTGCACATAAGCATTTACTTCTGTTACGACAATGGCAGAGTAAAATATCTGTAATATCTCTGTCTTTTTTTTTTTATTATATATTTCCTAACAGTGTGATTATTGTTATTGAAAAAAATGTTGTAATTAGGGAAAAATGGCATAATAAAAAGAAGGAGGACTGAAGAAGAGTTAAGTTTCTTTTAATCTTTCTGTAGTACATAAGGTTTTCTGAAAGCCTGATAGTGATTTATGGCTAATACATTTAAGGCAAGATAAATTACTTGTAATTCAAGTCCTTTGTGTCATCACAGTATGAAATATACTATCACAGATTAGTTTTCCTTGCTTTCTTTTTGTTCTTTTTTTCCTGTTAGAGGATGATGCATGTGGATTTATCTCATGAAAGAGAAAGAACAACCAGTATCTGAGTAAAATTAAACACCAAACATAACACGGCATTACTAAGCCCTTCAAAAAATATTTCAAAATATTTGTGATCAATATAAAGAGGAGAGGCATGATTCCCACCCTCACTCCCTGATAGCTAGGCTTTTGCCTAAGGCTGTGCCAGACAGACTATACCAACTCTTGTCTGATGGTGAAAGCTGACATTTTGTAAATACTTAGGTGGCTGACCAGCTGAGAATACTGAATACCACAGATGCTAAAGGCACAGTCAGATGTGTTATGCTGCCTGTACCTGATCTGGATTAAGTGTTGCTCCTTCCAATCTTATGCCTTCCTTATGACAGTATTAAGAAGAGCAGCACAGCATTTAATGATGACAGGAAAAGGTATGAGTAAGAGCAAAAAGAAAATAAATCATATTTTGCTAGAGGTTAATGGAGTTAAATATAATACAGAAACATTTATTTAAAACCACACACTGTGTTACAAAAAATCATTAAAAATGTTTTCTTAGACTTATTTGGAATCATAACTGTAATTGTTCTCTTTAACTTAATACTAAATACAATATGAAATTATTCCATTTTAAATTCAAGTAGTTGCTTAAAGCTAAAGTAGAGCTAATTTCAAGTGCTAACCTTCCTGTACTGGAGAGAAAATAAGAGGGACATAGAGAATATCTGAGTTATAATCACAGTCTTCTGCATATATTTCCTCTATCCTTGTATGAAAACATTTGTCAATAATAGAGGATAAAAGAAGGAAGAGAGCACGCTGTACAATTTTTATTTCCTATCAGAAATTATTCACTATTTTTGGCACTGCAGAAATCCACACAAAGCAATGGACTTGCCTTCTTCACTCAACCAAGGCATGCAACAAGAAAAACACTGAGATGCAAAAGCTTTTAAACCAAGGTTCCTGAACTCATCTTTCCCATATAATTTCCATGAAGTAAGCATCAATAGCCGTATTTCTGACCTCCTTCATGGGATATGACTCATGCTTCATCAAGCCCCAAATTCATCCTGTGAGACTACTGAAGCTACTTATTAGATTTGAAATTAGTCTACCTCTGATTTGAAGTACAATGGGTGGAGAAAGACATCCTCTTCCGGCTGCAGCTGTGCTGACTGAAGCAGAGAGGAGCGATGCCACCTCACTCCCAGCTCATCTTTCCCACCTCCCTGGTGGAAGTAACCACCCCCTCCCTTCCCATCTGCCAGATGAGCTGTTCCCATGAACAACCCCTTCTCCATTTCCACTAAAATTAGCTGGGGGGTGTTTGAACACTTCTAATAGTAGACCTTCTTTAAGCACCTTCACCTGGGCTAAGGCAGGGTAGAACGTGCAGAAAGGGCACTGACCCCAGAGGAGGGTGCCAGACCTGGGGAGTTCCAGACAGCAACCCTTCAGCCCCCATGCTGCGGATGGAGGGGAATATCTCCCTGCTGCAGGACTGTGACTGCAGTAGGTTGTCTTCCCAGTGTATATGGGAAGTGGCAGAAGTAAGAGGTGGTGCCATGTACCCTTCCTCTATGACACACTTGACTTAGGAAGTCCTCCACCCTGAGCACAGACAGACTCCTGACCTCGCAGTGCCCTACATCACCCCCTTGCTGTGTAGGTGCAATGGTTTCTGGACTGAGCGGGAAACTATCTTTTGGGGATGGTGTGAGTATAGTTTTCTCTGGCTTACATTGCTCTTGAATCTTCTGCAAGCCCTGACCAAAAGCAGTGGATCTTCCCCCTTTAGCCACTGACTCTGCAGCACCAATACAAGTACTCAGCCAGCGATCAGATGAGTCCATTAATCTGATGGACTGCAAATTTGAAAACAAACCTTTTTCTTCTTTTTATTCCCTAGCAATTTCATGGAGCTGATCCTACATCTTGAATCCTACTTTGGAGAACACTCGGAGACTAAAAGCATGTGGCAGGGGTGAAAGGATGCAAGTGCCCCTTCCAGTCACAGGCTGATCTTAGATCTGCTTGTACTAACTGTGTTACTGCACTCCAGCTTAGCATTTGAAGGGTTATGATTAGCACACCTCATTTAATGTGGGAATAAAAGTTTGAGAGCCCTGCTCTCTGAGCCACTCATGCAAAAACAGCCACCACTAAGATCTAAAAAGGATTGCTGGAAGCTTTCTTGCCTGTAATAATAAAAAAGGTTTGAGTAATACCATGCACAGAAACAGAAATTTCAGTAGAGACCTACTGTGTGAATGAATCAGAAGCGTGAAGTGAAACATCCTCAGACCTTTAACAGATATGTGATACATCATTAAGGCAGAGAACTCTAATCTGAAAGGCAGAGGAAGTTTCCATAACAAAGGATGGGCTCTAAACAGTAAGCAACAGCATCTGTTTTCAGTAGTAAAGGACTTATAATCGCAGTGATTATCCATGCTCCAAATGTCTGACTACAGGTAAGATAAGTGACATTAAAAATAATTCTCATTTGTATCAAAATCAACGGTAATTCTTGTTCAGAAGCATCTTACTCAACTGATTGCAAATATAAGTGAGCTGTCATAGCACACTAATTGGTAGTACTGATCAGCAATACCACAGGTCTTTAAGTAATCCAGCCAGCAGGTCTCATTATTAATCAGCTTCTGATCATTCAGTTCTGAGTTTCATTAAATTATGCTGGTAAATTTCTGGTGAAAATCTAGATTACTGGTCAGATGACATATTTCCAGAACACCTTTTTATATACTGCAGTGTATAAAGGCATCAGTGACACTGAAAGGTTGAGAGTAGAAGGAAAGATGTTCCTTTCAGGGATTTTTGTGTCCTGAGTCTGGATGGGGATTTATTCATGTATCTAAAAATGAAAGTTTGCAGAACACCCATGGTCAAAAGCAGAACAGTAAACTTTCAGATGAATGGGAGTTTTAGTTTCTGGTATTTTCCCTCAATGATTCAAATAACTGTGCAAGTCTGAAATGAATTATGGTGTATTACTGAGGGGTGACTGGTTTAAAAACATTTAAATCATGGGAATATTTTGGAGAAAAATACACCAAGAGACCTTCAGTGTGTCTTATCCCTTACCTTGCATGTAATCTGATTATTTTTAGCTGCAAATCTAAAATTCATACTCATGCTTTACAGAAGGCAATTTATGACCTATCTTGTACATGTTTTTTCAGAAGCCCTGAAAAAATGATAGGCAATAATTTTCTGTATTTGCTTGACTCATATAATCCATGCAAATTAGTTTTATACATATTAATGCAACTTAACTGTGTATACATTTGTACAGTAGTTTATTACTAACAAAATTCAAAACCTAATATTTTACAGGGAAAAGAGATAGAAGACATGGATCTCTAATACTGTTGTAGGAGAGAATTATTTTTAAATTGTATCCTTGTTAGTCATGTTGTACAAAGTAATTATAATGGAGTTTAATCTTTTGTGTTTCTATCTGTCTCTCTGTTTGTTCCTCTACTTGCTGCCAGAACTGAGCAGGAAGATGCAGTACTATCAGTCCAAGCCTGACCTACAAATCAGGTCACATGGGTTATAGAGTAAACCAAGAGTGAGCACTTCAGATTAAGTACAAGGGGATCTTTCAGTTAATTTGTCACAGTTTGTCTAAATTATGTCCCTTCACCTTGCTTCCCTGCCACTCAACCCTGTTTTCAAGATAACTGTTTAAGATCCTGGATGTTAAGCTTCAGTACTGCCACAACTGCTCCACAGCTTGTCACAAGTCACTCCATAGAATAGATTTACTTGCTCAGAATAATTCAGTATCTTGCTTTTTTGTAGAAACTTGAAGTGAATAACAAAGCACGATACTTGCTGAAAGTAATGGAGCTCACCGCAGCTTGATGGAATAAGAAAAGTTGATAATGATGAACAAGGTACTAAGTGAGCTTCTGGATAAGACTAAGTTGTGGTTGAAAGCAGCAACATTTATTTATTATCAGTCTGATCAGATTTCAGCCTTGTTTTCATGCATCTTACCTTCAGCAGAATAAAAAAATACATTAGAGGATGGGGACCCCACTCCAAGACAAACCAATAGGTCTGCTTCAGTAACATCCTTCAGGAGAAAGGATAGGAAGAGGAATCTGAAACACAGAAATCACCCTTTTAAATCATCATAGATGAAGGAAATCTTACAGGCTACAAGTCAATTTCCTAAGCTAGCCTCGTTTAGTCACCCAATCACGGTGATCAACAGAGTGGTTTTATAAAACTAAGGTAAATTAAAATAGTCTAATAATAGATTCTGCATTGCTCAGCAACAACAGTTAACTTCTAAAATTCATGTATCATATGAATTTAAGAAACAAATGATCTTTAGATCAGACCATGTAATATTTCTGAGTCCAAAATATGTAAGCTAATTTGAGCATATACAGCAAAAAAATTGAATGTGTTACTGGAGTGCCCCATCCAAAGAATGGATGAGCAAATGGATACCCAAAGTATTAGTATCTCCTCTCTGCACTTCACCTTTCTATATACCATCCCTTACAAGTATGTAAGCTGTGCGTTTTATATAAATTTGGATATTTACCTGATTTTGTATTATTTCAAAGGGTCAGCACTAACTTATGTAAGTTGAGCATCAGACTTATTTAAAAAATAAATTAATAAAGCAATAAAGGCTTGCACACACTTCAGAATAATTTCAATAGCTTCAAAAATTGGCAGTACTTCATGGTTTCATGAAATCCACAGTAGTTATTGATATCAAGTACTTTTTCCTTTCAACACTATATCTGTTTACTCCTAGTTGCACAGCTGTGCTGTACCTAGCTGTGGTACATGAAAGGAGGTTGACAGAATGGCAGCTGTACCTGCACCACTTTCTGTTCTATCTACGTAACTGATCTGAAAAAAAATTCACATATTTTTTTTATTTTAAAAGCCTGAAATACTAGCTTCATTTAAATCAATGTATATTTTGCTACCGATGTCAATGAGTCAGAATTTCACCAATAACAAAATACATTGAAATATGTTAAAATTATATATTTATGTTAAATTCTTCATTCAGAGTAGGACAAAATAGAAGAAGTGAGATTCCTTGTGCAACCTTGTGCCACTAGTTACAAAGATGTATGACAAAGACATAATAACACTGTTAGGGGCAAATTCACTGGTACTGAACTCTGCCTATTGTAATGATTTATGGGTAAATAAATCATTCTTTCTTTGCACTAAATCATTTAATCTTAAAATGTGTGGGGAAATCTTGTCTTTCTATTGTAGATTACACTTGGGAAATTAAGTATACATTAAATGAGATTATCATAATGATTAATCTAGTGATGAAATAATATTCAGTGAATTGTCTTAATCAACGTTTAGAAATGCTGCAAACACCATGCACTTCAAATCAGATTTCTAAAAGAAAACATTACGTAATTTTTTTCCAATTTACTTGGAAAATAAAAGAGTTATTTTATTGTAAACAAGAAATTTAAAAACAAAATAATTTTCTCTTCTCAAATCATAAGGTAGGTGTCAGCGTGAAATTGATGACAAATCTGGAATTTGATTTCCTTGTTTACAATAAAATAACTCTATTAGAATTAAATGAAATATATACTATAGAAAAAAATTAACTGTTGTAAATGAGCAAATTTTCATTTACTTCGGATGGAAATCTTGTCAAAGCATTGCTTCTAGATCTTCTGTGCCCCTCCTGCACTTCCAAAATTGCTATGAAACCCATTGCAAATACCATTTTCTATGTATGCACATTCCCAAATGTTTATACAGTAATTTTGCTTTTATACTATCACATTATACTTTAATGAAAGTTTACTTTTCAAATTATTTCATAATCTGAGTTGCAAAGCTTACACTGAAAGATGCTGTGTCAGCCCTCTGATGTTTGATACACTTCTTTGTAAATGCAACTGTCAGCTTCCAGGTGATAGCTTCTTGAAGTTTAATGTCACCATCGAATTAAAAAAAAATGGAATGCAGATAAGCCTAGGCAATTTGGAACCATTATGTGCTCAGCAAGTTTGCATCAAACACAGAATAAAGGCTATCATAAAACCAAAGCTGTTATCTCCTTGGTAATGAGACCTTGCGTTTGACCTGAGTTCCACCTGTCACAAAAAGCTGTGCACAGAATATTAATAAAGAGAATATGAGACTCATTTTTGTACTAAGTTAAAGCCTTGATGAGGTCGGGTTTTGCCTAGTCTCATAGTCAATATCTGATCTGTACTCACAGCTGGTGAACCTTCTACAAATTAAGCAAGCAAAGAAAACTTGATGCCACTTTAACTTCCATGTCACTGTTACTACCATTAGTACAGAAGAAGGCTGAGCAAGTGAATCCACTGAAAGCAAAGTGAACACTTTTGTTTTAAACTTTCCTCTGATTTTTATTGAGTCTTGGGATATTTCAGTTTCCTAAAGCCTCAGCTGCTGCTATAATTGTCTCTGTTTACATTAGAACAAAAACAAATAAAGTCCTTCAAGTTTTGGCCTTTATATTTACAGTAAACTTGAGGATAAGACGTGTAAAAGCTGGAAAACAAAGAGGTAAATGAAAAGAACAGAACATTGTTTTTCTTTTTAAAGAGTCCCACTATTAAAGAGAAAGTATACAGTACACAAGAACTGAGAAAGAAAATGGGAAAGCACAATTTATATTCCCATTGATTTTAATTTGATATTTGGTTTGACTGACTATAAATAAGAATACATAGTTTTTTTCTATTTAAAGAAACAAGTGGTAGATCCTCTATGAATTCTGCCTTGCCAAAACGTCATCCTATCCCATGGTGTGAAGTTTGGTGTTTTAAACATTTGAGTCTATTCACAACAGGATATATCTTCTCCCTAAGAATATCTCAGGTCTGTCTGTTTTTCCCCCTCTCTGATGTACATCAGATCTTTTCCTTCTGTCCTTCTTACTGTAATAGGTTGAATTCGAAAAACCGGTATGCGAGGAACTTCTTACCGTAATATGCAGGATGACTCACTGTGAAGTACGTATTTGCTGACTGATCAACAGCTTAGTCTGGATGTAGATGCTCATAGGATCATAACCACGTGGTGATGAATTTGAAAAAGCCAGCAATTGCACAAGAGCTTTATCCAGCAGACGCCTCTCATGTGAGGAGGAGTTAGCCATGCAGAAATTGATCCCTTCACCCCTGGAACTGGCATAATTCAGTATATCCCAAAGGAGAATATAAACTCCTATTTAGTTGTAATGTTGCTTGCACAATAAGGGTAAAGGTGAGCCTCTGTTGCTG
>WAAD01004855.1:13373-89840 GCA_013389945.1 Fregata magnificens
GTACCACTGTTCTTGCTGCTTTCTGATACAGCAGAAAGAGATGTATACATGTGTAGGAGCATTTTGCTCCAGTTCGGTCCTGGCCAAATTCATCCTTCTGAACGCTTGCCATAGTGCTGTGATTTGATACCAGGATTAGATTTCTTTGGTATTCAATCTTTCTTGAGTTTGAGTGAAGGCAGGCATGCCTGGGATTTTTTTTTATTATTATTATTATTATTATTTATTAGTATTATTATTATTAGAAGCTTTTAGGGTCTAATTCTTCTTTTTTCCAGTTGACAATCAGCAAAACAGATATTTAGACTGAGACTTGTTCTGTCTTCCCATGTGTCCACAGCTGATTTGAAGTACTCTAGCCTTCTGGGTTTTGATTTAACTATCATCTGTGCCTTAAGAGTTGAATGTAAACTAGAGAGGGATACTAATGTGATAAAAACTTTTCACTTTATTGGTTTTAATATTAAAAAAAAAAAGGTGCATTTGTTTTTCTAGGGATGTTTTAAGTCTGTTTCATTCTGAGGGAAATTACATTGTCATCTCAACTTCATTCTGTCACTTTTGAAGTCAGAGGTTTTGGCTGATTACAGTCCATTTGGAAGAATATTCGACTTAAGTCAGTTAACAGAAAGTATTAATAGGACAGGACCACTTCCATGAACTCTGAAAATACGAAGTCAAGACATTTGGTTATCATTATACTTTTTTGGGGGATTGTCCTAACACGCATTGGTAATGTGGTTGAGATCAAAACATACTACAACTGCTTTGAAGATTTGGATATATCTAAATGCAGGTAGTAAAATGATTGTGTTGATACCTGTGGTATCTTTATAAGGCTGGGTAAGGTTGACCTTCAGCGCTGTTGTCACGTATGTGTGAGAAATCTCGGAAAATGGAGTCAAGCAATAGCAATTTCTCCTTTGGGGCTCTTTCTCACAGGATGTGAGAGGCTCGGTGTAAGAAAAGTGACCCCAATTGTATAATGTGCTTGGGTTCATTATTAAAGAGGTGGTTGTTGGCTCTGATCCCTGTAGTGTGTTGACAACGCTCCTGCCCAGTGCCTAGTGAAACAGAAGATCTGATACCTAAATGAGAGTCTTTGGTGTCCGAGTAGCAGCTGTGGAATACATTTTGGGTTTTAACAATAATTATTATGATATGAAAAATACGATACGGTAAATGTGACATTTTTTTCTAAATACATACCTCGATAGGTCATTCACTCTCTCGCTACCTTGAAGGTAGAATATGGAGCAAGTAAAGACTGTGGTATCTGCATATTTAGAGCAGTCTCTTGCTATAAACCTGTGACACCAGTGCTTCTCCTAGCTGCTGGGTTGCTGTTCTTGCTGCTGTGTTGTTAATATTCAGAGGAAGCCTACCAGGTCCACTTCTGGTGTCTAAATTAACTTATTCAATGGCTGAAAAGGAAGACTTGATTTGAATAGTATTCAGTCCCTCTCTCATTAGGGTCTTTGTTTTTCTTTCATTTTCTTCCCCATCATTTAATCAGATTGTGGCAGGAAAATAGCTATTGTCCACTATTGTCTATAGTGTTTGCAAATTAAACACTATATAAGGATCTTTCAGCAGCCTGGTAGGTGAAAGTGACCATTTTGTCTTCTAGAATTTTGGGGAGCATTTTAATATACTAATCTTAGTTTACTAAATATATCTCTTTTTGGGCTCTAATTACATCCAGCCAACTTCATGCCACTGTGTTGTCACTGAGATTTGCTCTACCTGATTGAGGTGCTTGTGAGAGACCCCGTAAGTTGATAATGGGATCAGTGAGCTTTTCTAGAGTAAGTTGTTATTTCCAGTTCTGTTCATGGGGCTGAAAAATGCTGCCTCAGGCCTTTGGGCTTCTAGAAATTTGGAGTTAATTTACAAGAATGCTGATTTAAACATTGACAAATACACTACTCTTGGAATATAGAATTAGTTTCATTTTATGCTCAAACATTTTTGCACTGTTTGGTTTTGCCTTTAATTCCTTTGACCTAACCTTGCTAGAATAATCTCTCTCCCTATCTTATTTACCCAGTTTCCAATAATGACCTCACCCAAGGTTTACCACAATAGTTAATAATTAGCTTTCTGAGATAACTACTTAAATTGTAGAACTACACATTATGTCCTGTCTTTCACTCTGTTGATGTACTGTATAACATGACAGGATCTAAATGTCAACAGGTCTAACATTTGAGTCACATTAATATAATTACCTGCAGTGCTTGGACAAACAAAACCGAAACTCTTTCATCCTCAGATCAGAGACTTTTTCCCATCTTTGAAGATAAGACTCTAGGTTGGCTTTTGAAACTGCCCGCTTAAAGTGGCATTGTCTGAGTTTATGTAACAGACTTTTGCAACGGTACATTTTAATGCAATTGGAGTTGCCTCAGTCACACCAAATGTGCACAGATAATGAGCAGAATTTGGAAAATGCGCTCTCCAGTGAGGAGCCGTATAGTTGATCAGGTGATGGCAGTCTTGCTTGTGTCCAGTGTCCTTCTCTAGCAGGAGGTCCCACTGATTGGCATTTTGTGACGTCCGAGCCACATCTCTGATTACTAAGGTGGTTCCAGCTCTGCCTAAAGCACATGTGAAAAGCTGTGGTCCCGCTGCCTTCTGTCTGCGCTGTCATTCATGCTTATCTACTACTTCTGTAGCTCCTGGTTACACCCATGCTGACTTCACTTTGCATTTTCTTGTTTCAGTGTAAAATTTGACAAGGCTGCACCTTATCACTGTTGTTCCTTTTCCTCCTCTAGAAAGCAACAACAGTAACTGTCATTCATCCTGAATGAGAAAAGCTGCTGTGTTTAGAGCTTTCTGTGGTAATTTAAAGCTATTGCCTTGGTGGCTTTTGATCATTTGGTGAAAGCCAGTCTTTGAATAAAATGCAGTGTACAGCAAAATTTTCTTTGGTTTGGGGGCTGGAGAGGGGAGTTGTGTTTCAAGTCCTGTCAAGTGTCCTCCCACTGTGGACAGTGACCAGCCTAGAATAGACTCTGAAGCAGATGGCACCTGTCAAGTATCTGTTACAAATTGCTCTGGAAGATGTTTAGAATCTGTGGGTGATCTTAGGGCAGTAGCCACCATCTTTTTTTCAGGCTCTTTGTTGTTTTTGGAAAGGTTATTACATCAAGCTTCCACCAAGATGAAGATATACAAAACTATGTTTTATGTAAATTTTTATTTTGTGATGGTGAAGTACAGAAGAGTCCTGAAGAGCAAAAAGCTTGACTTAAAGTTTTTATTTTCTTTATTAGCTTTTCAAAACTAAAAGGTATTATAAGAGGCTGTGAGGTTCTGCATTAAGACGAGGCAACAATGAGACTGTGCAGTACTGAATCCAGTGATTACTGCTCTAAGCACCATAACCAAACCAGTGCTGTTCTTGTATACAAAAATAATTGAGGTGGCAAGACAAGAGGATTTTTTTCAGGGTGTATTGATTTTAGTTTGGCAGAAGTTATCTAAAGCTGCCAATAATTCGCAAAGAAAATTTGTCCTCACCATTTCAGAGACTCAGTGCTGTTTAATTTGAAGAATCTTTGTAGATTTTGCCATGGAAAGTACTTTTTCTCAGTACATTCTGGAGGCAGAGAAAAGAGCAAAAAGATAAACATGCAGGATGGTGAACACCATACCTTGGCCCTGTCTATACAGGGCTTCAAGGAAGGCAAATTATAAAGCTGTTGTGTCTGTCTTCCCATGAGGTCGCAGTCTTCTCAGCCTCCAGTGAGCAAAGCTTTGTCTCTCTCTTCCACCCCTTGCTGATAGCTAAGGAAAGTTCATCAGGTAAACATCTGTGGGGTCCTTTTTCATGGTGTGCCCCCCTCTGAGACTCTCTGTATGCTTGCTTATTTGTTTAGATCTGCTTTGACTAATGGGTGATGTGTAAAGTTGATTGAATGATTGTTGACGTTAGCTTTAGACTCTTCCTTACCTACTAAACTTCACAGGAATGAGACGAGTTATAGAAGCTCCTTCAGTTTTCCTTATTAATGATTCTGTTGTCTTGCAGTTGTTACTTACATGTTTATCCTGTGATAATTCTTTTCTGTATGCAGTCAGAGCTTTACCAGCTGCTTGCCAGACAAGCTAAGACTTTGAGGGAGCTTTGGGGGTTTGGAGGGGTGTTGTTTGGTTGCTTGATTGAACAACAGTGAGTTGTCATAATCTAGATTTTCATCAGAATGGCATCTGATAACGTGTCACATAACATGTAGTGGTTAGCTGGAAGTTAAGTAGCTGTTTGAAGATGCTGTTTATTCCCTGCAAATCTACAGCTGTCGTCTGCCACCAGAATCTTTAATTGCACACATCTGCACAGTGGTATTGTAGCTCACTCTCCGTCTCTACAGGTGTTACTGCTTGGATTCAGCTTCCCAAATTACTCCTGTTGTGTATGTCCATGTTGCAGTTTGTATTTTCAAATTACGGGAAAGCCAGACTGTTCCCCAATCCTTTGCCCCATCACCTTCCAAAAAAACTTGCTTTATTTTGGGAAATCCCTGACTTCTAGTTAATCAAAGTTTCTCTCAAAGGTTTTTACCCTCCTTTCAGAAGTTCAGATTCTGTTTTCTCATGGCCTTGCAAGAGGTTTTCTGACTACTCTTTATATTAATCTTAGCTATGCGCTTTAGAGTAGGCGTGTTGCATTTGTGATTCCTGTTCTAGAAAAAAGCAAAGTCACTTACCATATAGTTCTCCATCTCTAAAGACAATACTGATTCTTGCTTACTTGATCCCTTTCTGTCAAAGCCTGAAGATCGCATCTCTTTGATCACAGGGATGTCTTCTTCATACCTCAGACCTTTCTAGATACTTTTAAAAAAAAAAAAAAACAAAAACAGTGCTAATGTCAATTGTGTATGCGTGTCTTGGGCAGTGGAGGCGATAATTAAATGGAGACATTTGAAATCAGGTTAGTAATCAGGCGGAGAAATTGGCATGAAGGGACAAAGGAAGTTAACAATGTCATCTGTGTGAGCGTAGTACACAGTGAACAGCTGAGGATCTGACTTGCTTTCTGTGCTGGTACCTCCAAAGTATTCTGGGTTTTTTTTCTGGTTTTGATCCACAGGCAAACAAGAATACACATCGGCTTTTTCTGTAGTAGTAAACTAAACACTGCCAAGGAATATTTATTCCCAGGTACCCGAACTTGATTATTTGTACTGTCAAATTATCCAAACAGTCCTTGGCGATGTTTTTGGCCCGTGCCAACCAGCCTCTCCTAACAACTTCTTCCACTGCTGAGGACCCACCACGGTCCAGGGATTGTGCCTGATAGGCATCTTAAGTGTTACCCCTCTGAAGCCTGAGGGTGTAGAGGCCAGCTGACCTCAGCGTCAGAGAACTCTTCTGGACATGTTTAAATGTTGTGCATAGACTGGAGCTGTTAAGTGCTAGAAGAGTGTCTGTCTTTGTGCTAAATCCCATGGTCAGGAACATTCAAGGTGACACCCCTTCCTGAAGAAAGTTACATGTTGATCATTTGTACCCTATCAGCTTTAAAATGCTACTACTTTGATGTCTGTGTGTGGGAATAAATAGTAAGATGACACAATAGCCCTTCCACCTTCAGAGAAGCTGTAGACACAGGATACTTTTAAGGTTTCCTTAGCTGCATAACCACAGCCATTGCGAACATTAGGTTTCTTAAAAGTGAAGTTGGCGTGTTGCTTCTCTGAGGCAGTATTTGTTCTGCTTTCTTTATGAGGAACCAAAATCCATCAGTTATTTTTCAGCATGTTTTTATTGCTGATTTTGCAATGTAATAGTCGTTATCACCATTTTAGATCTCTTGGCCCTTCATATGCCTTGGGTTGCTTCTTATGTGAAGTTGGAAAGGAGTTATGTGAACATAACATTTGTAAAATGCTTTGAAGATTAAAAGCTCTACAGTAGGTTTTTATTATTACCAGCGGCAAAGCGAGCAGCAGTGGCTTAATGTTGGACTGTTCATTTCCCAAGAGATGGCTTTGTTTTGAAGAGTGCACATTATCAACTGGGTTGGAGACAAAATTATCTTATTTCAATCCTGAACATAAATAAATTGGCAAACTTTCTACCTTGAGATGATTTGCATGAGATATTTGTAAAAGAGCAGAGCAGTTATGGTACTATCTATGGCTCTGTTCTTAGCTTATGTTTAATGGAACATTTATTTAATGTATTTGGCTTCTACTGTCCAAAGGTATTTTGAATCCAGTCCATTCAAACATCCTTATATATATAGCACTATTCTTATATCTGTGTGATATATAGATATATATATGAGAGATTTATTTGAGAAATATATCTATTTGAGATATATATTGCTCTTCTAGAGATAAAATCAGTTTCAGCATGTAAGTAAAAGTAGTCTGCGTTCAGAAATGGTGACATTTTATTAGAGTTTGGTTCACAGACAGTTTTTCACATGTTCAACCTACCACATATAGAAGAACTGGCTTTTTTTTAATAGTGCTTTAAATATATCTTGAATCATTTTTTATTTCCAGCCCGTATCTAGATCATAAACCAGTAGGTGGTTGTACAGGGACAAAAAAAAAGAAGAGGTGAGCTGTTTGGCAATTCTCAAGCTACTACTGTTCCCTTGCGAGTTAAGGAGAAGGGAGGGAGCTGCAACGTTCAAATGGAAATTCAGCTTCAGCTTACTAAGCGGGGGACTGCTTCAGGGACAATGATGTCCTCACGTGGTTCGTTGTCTCCCTTGCCCTTGCAGCAGGTCATCGCTTCCACCCAGCAGCCTTGTTTTGACAGAGCTGTTTTGTGCTGTCAGCACAGGGTGCCTTTGGGGAGCCCATGCTGCTGCAGCCGGGGATTTCTGAAGCAGCTATTGTTGGTGGAGGGGCCGCTGGGCCATGGCCAGGCACAAGGCACTGCATCCCTGCGGCCTTGAGCAGGCTGCCTCACTTGGTGCAGCTGCAAAAGCTTTGGGCTCCTGCCTGGCACTTGCAGAAATCGTTGTGGAATTTGCTGATTCTGCCAGACGCGAGCTAAACACTTGTTCCCAAGTGGTGTGTCCCATCAGTACAGCTGTTGGTTATGAAAAACATGCAAGGGCTTTCATCTGTAATAATAAAGCTTTGTTGAAGTATTGCAAGCTCAAAATATTCCGAGTAATACTATCAAATAGTACCTCCTTGCTTAGCCTATAGGGAGCTTTATTCCCCCATGCTTCAGTTAAAATGTTCATTTATTGTCGTCACTTATGTCAGAGGTGGGGAGGGAGGGAGGCTAAATTTTCCCTCTGTACTGTCAGTAAGGATTAACTGACATTGTTGGGTAGTGCTTTCAAAATATTCTGACCTATTTACACAACAAAACTGATCAGAACAAAATAAACAGTTCTGGTCAGTGGCTGAATGCTTTATTGTGGCAGCTATATTTGGCAGTGGATTTTGTCATCATTTTTCCGATGTAGACAAAACCTGAATGCTACAGAAATCTTAAGCATTACAAGCAGATAATACCCTTACTGAGTAGCTTGATTCTCCTGTTGCCTTTTGGGGAAAAGGGACAGTTTGGTCGTAATTCAGTTGGAACAAATGCTTATGAAGCAACTGACAAAAAAGCGTATGAGTAGATTTATCATTTTGCCATGCAGGGTAATAAATAATTGCATCATTTCTAGCAAGCCGCAGTATATACCTGCGGGATGGTGGATATCTCTCCAAGGTGTAATCTCTACAAAGAAGCATTAAGTAGGGAATTGTGATCAGACTGTAGGAATTGTTGGTTTGCTGCTTGGGTTTTATTTTTTTATTTTGTAACAACCATAGTGGATACTTGCAATCACCTCCTCATTTTTATGTGGTATCCCCTAAGGAATGAATCGAGAGAAATGTTTCATTTTAGCTATTTGGACAACCATTCCATATTTCCTGGGTCACAGATTTTTTTGGTAGTTTGGAGGATAAAATTGCCTGACACTCAAGATAGGAAATACCTCTTTCTTTCTTGCATCTTCAACTCAGATTCTGAGAATATTAAAATGAAGCCTTTTTAAACTTGCCTTTTTTTCCCAATTCCGTTTAGTGATAGTCCCAATGCTGTCCATGAGGTGGAAAAGTGGTTACCACGACTGCACTCAGTTGTCATAGGACCTGGCTTAGGTAGAGATGAAGTTCTACTTGAGAACGCTAAGGTAATGTGTATACTGATATTTTATTCTGTGTCTTTATGTTGAATTTTATTAACCAATTTCCTGTCTTTCACATGATTACACAAATGTTTTTGATAGGGTTACTAAATAACTAATAAAATATTGTTGACTGAAAATTACACCTGTTAGTCATGGTCTTCATTATTAAACTGTAAGCATCACTCTGAATTTTAGGCACCCACATGGTTGTTTTGATTTACTTTTGTTTTGTTTGTGAAAGTTGCTAATTAAGAAATAGGTGTTGGCATCTCTAGATAAATGGCTCTGCGTTTTCTTAGGTGCAAAGCACCTGTACTGTAAGAACATAAATATGAATTTGAGTTCCTAATTTTTGGAACTGTATTTGACAGTTTGTATCAGGAGAGGTCTCAAAGAACAGAGGCTGTGTCCCCTTGCAATAAGAAATAATACTCTTAATCATAAAATGTTGCAGATTTCTACTCTGGATAAAGAGGTAATCCTATTTTCTGTCAAGCCTTAGTGGAGACCTGAAAACAGGAGCTTAGATAGTTCTGTACTCTAAATAATATGTACTTACACCGTCTTCCAGATGATGTCTTGTATTACTGTCAACACATCTTTGTACGTTCAAAGTATATCTTTCAGTCTAATGTCAATCTAATTTTGTACAATTTAAATTTTTTTTTTTCTGGGAAGTGGTACTAATTAATCAGTGGTACTAACAAGTGGAATTAATATAATTTACAGAAGTGTTGACAGTTACACAGTGAAATTGCAAAACAGGGGAGGCAAGACACTGGAGACCATACTACCCAAGTAGTTTAGAATACCTTGAGAGCTATGGAGGGTAGTTTTGCTAGGCTTTTGTTAGGGAAAGTTGCTATTGGAGCTCTTCACTTCTTTTTTCCTTCTGCTTCCAAAAAATGTTTGGTTTATGACATAAAGGTGTGAAACTAATGAAGAGCATGGATTCAGAAAGAAAGAAAAAAGAAATTTATTGCAGCTGATCAAGAAATCAAATTCTAGTCTGAATGAAAAATTTCAACAGAGAATTTATTCTTTTTTTGATAACATTTTTTCAGATTTCTTTTTACAGGAAAAAATTTTGGGCAATGATTTTTCTTTTTTTTCTTGGTTTATAAAATTAAGGGGTTTTGCTAAAGGAAAACAACTTTAAACAAAAGAAAATAAGAATTCATTTAGAACATCTAAGATATCTAATATAAGCTTCTTTTATATCAGAATTCTATCTGGATTTTATAAATATCTGCCAATGTTCTTGTCTGTATTACGGAACTATCTGGAAGATTCTTTGATTGTATTTTTTTTTTCATCATTGCTAAAAATAATTTTGCTTTCTTAGTGAATTACAAGCATACTTTTACTTCAGCCTGGCCGTCCTGTGTGAGCTAGCTTAAAGTTAAAGAAACAAACCCAGCCAATGAAGACAAGGCGTTTGGAAGTTACTTCAGGCTAAAATCTCAGGCCACGTTCGTATGAGCTGTGGATCTGACTTTATTAATTTCAAGTCACATTAAAGCTCAAGTTCTTTGTCTTCACTGTAATTATGTAACTGTTCATTAGTTACCCAGTGTTGTTTTTTTAATCCAGCTACCATAATCTTCTAAATTCTTTGTTCAGCCAAAAGCTTTAGTAAGTGCATGTAATTGGGCACAAGTGAACCCTGGTTGCCTGCTTGAGGAATACCGGTGCTCCTCTGTGCTGAGGAAAGGCTGAGTCTCCCTCTTGCTTCAACAGTGAATTTTAAGCTTTGTATCACTCTTCACCTTTAAGAAAAAAAGCAAGTGATGATAGCGTTGCTATTTTAAACTTTTATAGGAGGCTGGTTTGGTATATAATTTTCTGTTTTCCCTTTTAGCTAACCTCCTCAGCATGCTGTCATATGAATACAGGGCTGAGATGTAGATTAGCGTCTGCTTTCTGGTCAGGGTTTTGTATCAGAGTGGCAGTGAGGATGGGGGAGCGCTTCCCCTCTTCCTCCTCCTGCCCCATTAAAGTGCTGAGGTGTAGTGGTCTGTCACCTCTCTGATGCTGTTCTTACGTCGGTTCTTGTCAGTATTGTGCCAGCACATTGCCAACGATTGTGCTTGTCCAAACAGTCATGTGTTTGGGCTGCTTCTCGCTTCTGAGCATTGAGAAATTAAGATACTAATGCCGTAACCTGCAATTTCTGGTATATGGCCTGTGGACACTGTTTTATTGTGGAATAGCCCAAGTGCTTGTTGACCAGATGGTACATCTTCTCTCTCCAGACCAGAGAATGCTTTGCTTCCTCAGCGTCTTTATCACCTGCCTCCCTCATGCTTAATGCCTGCAGTGTGTGCACTGTGGCATTTCAGGTCCTTTTAACAGTCTGATGGAAAAGCAGCACCTTGTGATCAGTTTCCTTTGATTTTTTTTTTTTAATTTATTTATTTTTCTTTCTTCTTGAGACCGTAGTGATACTCTTTGAATACATACTTATTGGCTTCCTGTGATTGTCTGGTTTTGGTTGTAATTCTATTGACAAGTCCTGTTACAAGAAGCCACTCTACAAGTTATATCCCTCTCTATTATGCCACTTGTGTGAGTCTGTGCCAAGACCCTCACATGCTGTTTCTCAGTTGCCTGGGTGAGGGCTGATGCTCTGTCAGAGCTTTCTAGCCATGGGTTTGCAGGACCAGGAACTCAGCTCCAGAAAAAAATCTGCTAAAGAAAGCATTTGTTGTGTCCTAATAGCAGTGCAGCTGGATCCCATGCAGATGTGGCAATGCTAGTCTTGGCCTAGTTAGACCCTCCAGCTCTGGAGCAAATGAGCAGTCCAAGCTATTTCTCTTCAAGAGAAAGGAATGAAACCACGTTTCTGCTCCACTTCTCAGCTCTGGAGCGTGCAGAGTCAAGCATCTCTGCTCTCCATTCTACTTCAAACTTCTGAAATGCTGTACCACATCTGGTGTGGAACTTGGCCACCACGGCCAGCTTCCTTGTAGGCAACATCAGGCCATCTGTTTTTCTCTTTCAGTGTCCGTGATTGATTCTGGCCAGAGACGGCAGTACCGTTGCCTCCCCACGTTCACCTCAGTTGGTATGCAGCTGGTGGTGATTTAGACTCTGTTGCGAAAGAGTTTAGCTGCCACGTGGAAGCAAGGCCAAGGTCCCTACAACTGTCCTCTGTCAGTGCTTAGAAGCAGCATATTTTCAAAGTGATTGGATGTTCTCCTTTTTTCACACAGCAGCGATATTATGTCCCTATCATATCTGCCCACCACAGCATTCTTCATTCAGCTGTTCCAGGGATGTTTGCACTTCTGGTCTTACTCTGATCTGATTTTTCTTGTAGCCTGAGGCTTGGAAGTAGGGGAATTCCCGCATGTACCATCAAGAGCTGTTCCTCAGGTTTGTGAGAGAACCAAGTTGCTCTCCTGCAGTGTGGTGAGTGCAGCTCCTGACGGGACTCTGGAAAGAATATTATATTCCTTGTATAGTCCTCTGAGAGAGGAGACGGTGCTACCTAATGCTCCAGGATGTTCTGTATTCTGCTGCTGCCCAGCAGTTAGGCAGTTATGAGCTTAGCTGTGTCCTGCATCAGTTTCCAGCCTCTTGTCATCTCCTTTCTCCTCCAACTCCTTCTGGCATGAATGTGATGTTCCTGTCATATTTTGTGCTTCTGAGTTTGGTGAATCTGTATTGGGTACGTTACTGGCTTTGTGGTCAAATGGACTGATACAGAATTGTTGGTGGAATAGTAGTTACTATTGGGATCAGGTAGCGAAAAGCGTTCGTCCTTATGAAGAGCCCTATCCTTAACTGAAGTAAGACTTTGACATTGGAATCGTCACTGGGTTCCTTGCCTCTTTCCCTGAAGTGGTAGCACCAAATCCTGGACCGTGCCACTCCAGCCTTGCCATGTTTTGTCTTGCAGCAGCAAAGTTAAGATTGGTGTTTTCAGCAGAGCATGCTTACTTCCCTCCTGTAAGAGAGGTAATGATTAATAGCAAGAATGGCTCTGTGTAACTCAGATTACATGGTAAAATGGACTGGGTTCTCAAACTGCATACTTGTTCCTCTTGCTCAATTCTCAGTCTTTGGTTTAGCTCCAAGAAAATGTCCTGAATACTAGCCTGGGTTGTTCTTTTTTCTTTTTGGCTGAGGCTCAGCCTAGCTGCCATTTCTGCCCATTGCTGTTGCTGTTTCTCTCACCCTGCAACGCTACCCTCAGCCAGTCATTTGCCGTTAAAGATCTCTGCTCTCTGTTGGGACATAAATTTCAGAAATCACATTTTCCACCCCTAGTGACATCATCTTAAGATTGTGTGGAAATGTCTTGGCTGTAGTTAATGTCTAGCAAAGGGTGGGAGGGGTTTGGGCCATTGTCATGGATCACCTCTATTGAGTGTACCCAGAGAGAGCCCAGTTGAAGTTTTCTCTTTCAGATGGAGTCTCAGTTCCACCTCAACTGACCTATCAGCCTTTCTTTGTTTGTTTTTGGTTAGTTGGATTAATTTCCCCCCTTCAAGCCTCATGCCTTCAGAATTTAGGCAACACTTCACAGCCTTAATAAATTGTGAGAATGGGACCAGGTGCTTCAGTACACTATCTGCGCTAGTCTTTGCAAGCTCAAAAGGGTTACAGAATACAGAGCCACCTTTTGTTGTCATAGCAGTCCATTAAAGCGAAATCTGCCACTGTGGGCTTTGAGAAGCATTTTCCTTTTGCTACCTGAGCAGCCCTCCGGGTTCCGTTTGTACAAAGTATAAGACACCTGAGAAGCATCCCAGGCTAATGCTGCAGTTGATAGGTTAGTAGTATTGTCTGTGGTACCTACCACCGTGTATAAATATGAACAACAGGATGTGTTACTCTTTGGAATCACTGCTCGTGTCGTCTCAAGTTAGCAGAAAAATTATTTACCAGAATCTTAATTCTTCAGTATGTGTCATGTGCATTTGCTTCCTGCCCTGTTCATGTCCTCTGGAAAGTCCTCTGGAGATTCCTGCTGTGGGGATTCGGCAGTTCATAGGGAACTGAAGTAGCAGCGAGGACATGCCACTTTCCATTCTCAGCCTTCAGTTAGGTGGAGGTGAGGTGGATGAGATCTTGTGCCTGTGATACTGCAGAGGCAAAACCCAGAGGGCAGGTACGCGCTCCTGCTGTGAGAATGTGTGTGTAAACTATTTCTCTCAGCCCTCACTCAGCCTCCAAGACTGATGCATATACCACAAGTAGTATCCAGTGAAAAACTACTCTCCTACTAGCCAAGCCTCATTGCTTTCAAACAGCCCAGTGGGAGTCAGGATTTGTGGGCATCTTCAGCTAAGATGAGGCAGTTGCTGGGATAGGGTGCAGTTCTTTCTCTGTGATGGTGGTACTGGTGTGGATAAAGCTTGGGAACACCAGCTCTAGGCAGAGAGATCCTCTTGGTTACGCTAAGAACTGTTGCTGCTTGCACTAAGAACTATTAGTATTCTGTGGCTTCCTCGCACGTGTCTTGATTAGAAAAACAGTGTTTGAAAATATGCTAACAGGACCTTAAGTACAGGTTTATGCAGCTTGCAAGCAGAATTTATTTTCTAATATATGTAATGGATCTTGATGAAAGTCATTCACAGTGAAGTGGGATGTTTATTTGCTTTCTGTGTCCAGGCTTATATTGTTGTTGAACCTGATTTTGATACTTAAAAGCATTTGTAAGCAAAACGCTGGAATTGGATACCTTTTCAACTCTTTCTGAGCATCATTCAGCTAGAAATCCTAAAAAGAAGTTGGCAGTGATAAATTCCAGAGTTCATTTTAAGTTTATGTTTATTTGTTTCCTTTTAAGACAAAATGCCAACACTGACCATGAATATCTTAAGCCAAATCTAACATTAACATAATCAACCATAAATCGGAAACCTTGTAGAGTTTGCTTTGTGAGTGCAAATGTTCAGTGGATGAGACAGCCTGAGAAAATTTAGTTCCTTTGTTTATTCTGATTTAGATTTTTTACTATGGATCGAAGTAAACAGGATTATTGCTTAAACTGGATTTGGAAATGTTTAGGGATGGGAGTGTATAAATGGAGCTTCTCAAGTGGTATCTGGTTGATCATTAATTTGGGGGGATAGCTAAAAAGGAGTGCTGTTTTTTTGTATAACTGGGACAGTATTTCAGAAGCTTTTGGTTTGTTTTCTTGTGTTCCTTATGTTCAGGCGTTACTTTTGATTATGTCACTTCTTTAAGAATTTAGCGTATGATTGAGGCAGATATTAAGAAACAGCTCATTAGCTGCAGTTTTGCTCCACGTTTGATAGCAAGTGATCTACTTTGAATTCAGAGAAGGAATCTACAAGTGGATCATTCTCTTTTTTTTTTTTCTTTTTTTTTTTTTTTTTTTTATTTTAAAATAAAAATTTTTTTTAATGTAGAATAGAACAGTTTTGGCTAGCTGCCATCTACAGCATCTTCAGCTGTCAGTTGTAACAACAGCTTTTAACATTTCCCAAAGCACTTAATGAGCTTGATGATGTAGTGGGGCACTCTTTAAAGTCCTTATCACCCTCTGCCTGGCCTAAATGAAGTATTTTCCTGTGGACCTGAAAATCTGTTTTGGAAAACAGAGCCTAGCATGTGGTACCACAGTTAAAAGACCCAGTTAAATTGAATGGAGCATAAACCATGAGAAAAAGAAGCTATTTGTTTCAAAGAAAGGATATTTGTCTCTGTTATGTGACTCTTCATTCAAGTAGTATGAGTGGTGGTCAGTAGTTAATCATTTCTTATGCGAGGTTTGAGAGCTTAGTGGAGTGATTAATGAGCTAGTGATAGTTATGCATACAGGAATATATAAAGTAAAACTGAGGCACTTAGGCTAGTTAAAGGTGATTTATATAAATCTTGTCCACAAAGCGAGATTTTGATTGACGTTGCTGAGTTTTGAAAGGAGGATGAGTTCTTGGATCAGTTTGTGGGAACGAATGAAAGCAAGGTTCAGAGTTAACTGCATGTTTCCACCAGTGAGTAAATAAAAAACCCCAGTTACTGAAAATATTGCTCTAATGTGAAGAATCTCAAACAGTGGAACTCCATTTTTAACATTTTTCAAAACCTCCTGTATCAAATTTATTCTATTTAGGGAAGCTTCTCCCCCCTGCCAACCCTGACTGTAGCCTTGAGCGTAGCCTAGGCTTGGGATATTTGCCTACCTCTAGCTGTGCAAGATTACAGACTTCTGCTTGCCGAGCCCATTTTCCAAGCATCTCCGCCACAGAGCTGCATCCTGACCTCTATGCAGCTGAGTCTCTGCTAACTCTGCATTTATCCAGGCTTGAAGCAAGGAACACAGAAATGCTTCCTAGGGTTTTCGGTGCGTATTTGTAGGAGTTGGTTTGCAGCATGTTGGGGTCGAACTTCTTTGTTTCTCCCAGGCACCTCGGGGAGGGGGGGGTGTGCAGACATGCTTCCAGCTGCAGCATTTACAGGGAAATCTCTGGCTATTTCTTCCCTTTTATCTCTCTGTTCCAGACAAAAACATGGATTCAGGATTGTTGGATGAGAGCAGCATCCATGCAGAAAATACAAGCAATTATAGGTGGCATTCCAACAGCAGTTTCTGATCCTAGCTTTCAGTAGAGGGTTCTTTGTAAAAGGGGCTGCCACTCCTTTTTGATTATTTAAGGTTGCATGACACCTAACCAGTGCCAGGTTATGCACATTTGCATATGTCTACCAAACCAGAAGCTAGTCACTCTTGCTGCCTTGAGTCTGGTGACTCCAGATTAGTCAGCCAGGAGCCCCAGTCAGTCCAGTGTTGTCAAATGGGTAGCACGGACTGGAGCAGTGGAGCTAAACTGCACTATCAGTCACCTTAATGTAACCAGCATTCCAGAAGGTAGTATTTGAGCTTTTAGAGAATGGGCCTTTCAATGTCTCCTGGGCTACGGGCAGACCTTCAATCTGCCAGAGGACTACAGTATAGGATAGCATTGACTTGCTCTGCAGGCCTCAGCTGACTGCAGTTTTAGATGTGTGAATGCAGGCATGGTGTTTCACTGGCAAGGCACATACTGCCCAGATGCCAAGGAGGTCTGGCAGTTACCTGTTTGGACAAGCAAGGATATTACTTTCTCTTAGAAATCTGGTTATTAACAAGCTGTATGGGTGCAAACTCTTGCTTAAAGAACCTCACCTGCTTAACAGCTCTCCTAAGATATTTCAGCTTTACTTTGGAACATCTAGCAGAAGATTTAATTACATACTTGGCATTTGCAGGTTGCAGTAGAATGCACTCCTGTTGGGCTGAAGGCAAGGTTATACTGCTTCCTAAAATGTTTGGATGTCATCGTGGTCAGTGCTGTCCATTATTATGGCATGATGAAGCTTGAACTTCTTTTAGAGCACATGGGTAAGGAATTTTGCCAAGAGCAGGCCAAGACATGACTCTTGAAGGGACCTAGGAAATGAATGCAGTGTTTGTTAGAGGTGTCAGTAAAGGAAACTTTGCCTGCAGTATCTTTCCTTTGCAAGGTAGAAAGATGACGATGTGATGCATCCTTAGTGAAAATTAATTACTGTTGTGGATAGATGTTGCTTTATATATGCTGCTATTGTGGTTTTCTGTTTATTTCATTAAAATTCAGTCTTTTATTAAAACCACTGGCTCTAATTTCCTGATTCTTCCCTTTGCAAACACCAAATGCCAAAGTTATTGTGTAGCTAAACCAGTTCATCAGGAAAAACACAAGTAGTGATACAACTAATAATATATTAAAAGTCATTGTAGGCATTCTGCTGCCAATCCACACCTAATTAAAAAAGCTGAAAAGTATATCTAAGTCAGGTGTGGGCAAAACTGCACATAATTGTCTTTTCTGAGGAGCCGTGGAGAACCAGCTTGTATGCTGTTGTATGCAGGCAGAGTAAATAGGATATGTGTGTTATTGCTGGCTCGTGGACTTGGGTGGAGAAGTCCAGACTGACTGCAGAGTTTTGCAAGAGGCTGTGGTTGCTTGCTGTGAGCGCACCACTTGCTATCTGCTCCTGATGCCTCAGGGTGGCTGCTCTATGAAGACTTCCATGGCTGATTAGATATCCTTTGATATCTAATCCTAGCCTAACCTAATCCTAACCTAAAAGCTCCATAGCAATTTATTTCTCCCTCACACGTTCCCCCCATTCCCCTCCTAGCTGTTTTTTGCAGCCAGTATCTTGCACTGGCTCATCTCGGCCTGTTCCCTTTTTGCATAATAATTGTGGAAGTGTGCAAGAGTCCTGGATGTCCATGTTAGTGCAGTGCAGGTGAATCTTGTGTTTCATAGCACAGCCTCAGGCTATCAAATGGATAAATCATATCATGCTTTTCTGCATTACTCTGCCCTCTTTCAGCAGTAGCCTGTCTGTTCGTTCGTTCAAGCTTCTTTCTCCTGCGGTCCTTTACAGCCTGAATGATTCTGATTTCATGTGTGTGTTGTTCTGGTTTCAGTGTGTTGGGGGTTTTGTGTTTGGGGTTTGGTGTTTTGGGTTTTTTTTTTCCCCCCCCAAAAAAAAGATTGGAATTTGGGTTTGAGAATCTATTTTTAAATTCCCATGTGAAAGCTAGGACAGAGAACACAGATTTCTACTAAAGTGAATGCATTGCATTTCAAGGAATAGCTTCCATGATGATAAAAGAATTAATTAAGACACATAAATTCTTCTCCCTTACTTTGTAAATTTCCCCAATTACAGTAAAGGGTTAGCTTTACCCAGATAGAGCACTGGCTTCTAGTGTGACACAACTTCTTTTTCAGTTCTTATTGAGTAGGTTGCTTGCACACAAGTCCTGGATACCCAGTCACAGAACAAAGATTTTTCAGGAACTTGTGTATTTCAAGAGTAGAGTGGGAGTAGATTCAGGTTTAATTTTACCACCTCTGGCTCTCCTCCCCTCAACCACCTCCACCAAAAATTGCAATCACTGAAATACTATTTTGGGCATTCCTAAATGTCGAGTATTTGGTGCCACTAACAAATAATAATTGTGTGGGAGGTTATCCCATACAGCACCTTCATGGGATATGTGAATCCCAGGTCATTTCCTCTTTCGCTGAATTAGGGTAGAAACTTAAACTTTGGTCCTCAGTTATTGGGAGAGGAAGCTCATCTTACAGATTTGTTCTAGCATAAGTTCTGCAGTCTTGTCATACAGTCCATTATTGCTGATTTTAGTCACAGCGGGCTGGAACCTGTTTTCCTTTCCTCACTCAAATGTTGTGGGCTGTGGAATCGTTGTTTTGGAGAGTCACCAAGTATTTAGCTAACTCCTACAAAGCAGAATATCTCTAGCAAGAGACTGCCCAAACCCCTGTTGTTAGGACTCTCTACACGAAAGGTAGGAGACTGAAATTTGGGCCTGGCTGTGAATATCACAGAGGAAGGATCTGAATTTCAGTCTTTGGTATCTTAGCTAACCAGTGTGGCTGTAGGTCATAAGGTTGGATGACAGCAGTGTGTCACTTTCTCCTCCTCCTCATTGTCCTCTCTACTTGTGGCTAGTGCCAAGGTTGCCATGTGAGTCCAGTCCTTCATTTCTGGATGTCCTTGAGCGCTTGGGAGTTGAGTGAAGGAGGTGCTCCTGCCTTGTTCTGCACCAAGCTGAACCACCACTGTTGTGGTTTAATATATTCTGTACACAGAAAGGTAGTCCACTGGGATATCTTGGAGCTAGAATCTCCAGAATCTTAACATTCAATGTGTTGTTTGAAGGGAAGGGGCGATGTCTTGGTTTTGTCATTGATACCTGTATGTGTTGCTGTTTAGCCGTTTGGATTTCAGGTCTTGTCTTAGTAACATTTCGTAGTATTTTTAATTAGCAATGTTCTTTTCTAAATCCTTTCCCATATAAATAATTGTTACGTGGGGTAAAACAGAACAGATGGTTCCTGCTCATACATAGAGTCCTATCAGAAACCATTAAATAGGTTTTGGTGCGAAAATAAAGTTAGTCTGAGCTGTATTAATTGTGCAATTAACAGGGAAGTTTCTTCTGTATGCTACAGGTATTAAACCAAGGAAGTCCATGCCAAATATAGAGATACAGATTCAGCTGAAAAATTATTTTTGCTTCCAGGAACAAAATACTCTGTATACTGGATGTTGCCATTATTGCTGTAAACACCTCTTACCCAAATATTTTTTTTTAATACAGTATCTGCAGTAATAGAGTGTTTAAAAGTGGGCTTCATCTCATCTAAATTCTTGGTGTCTAAAAATAAACCAGTGTCTTTGCTCCCTCTGTGATAGCTGAGGAGAGGCAGGTCTGTCTGTTGGTGATTCATCCCACCCTAAATGCAGCGTCTAAGCTGCATGGGATGAATTGCTCTCCAGTAGTGAGCAATTTGACCTTTAAGGGGCAGCAGGTGACATGGGTCCTGTCCACAATCAATAAGAAACAGAGGTTCTCCAATGAACGTTGTGTCCTTCAAATGGGTGGTTGTCTTATGGGGGTTCTTTTATCTCTGTTACTGCTTTATTACAGTTTCCGGATTACCCCCTCCCTCTCCAGAACTTCCTCTCTGAGGTTCCTTGTCTGTCTCCAAGCAGTTTCTGTCTGTATTGAAGGAGGGAAGAGGAAAGGAAAATAATTAGGGTAGTTTTTTGTTTAGGTGTTTTGGGTTTTGTTGGTTTGTTGGGGTTTTTTTTGGTTTTTTTTTTAATCAAAAATGAGCTTTCTAAATAAGTCAAAGGACTTTGTATCCCCTGATTATTTGTTTTATAAGGCGAGAAAGAAAAAGCAAAGATCACTCAGTATGTTAGAATAGAAACCGATACCTCAGAGACTTGGTACACAATAAAAGTTGCTTGGCCAGTAGGTTTCACTTAGCAAGATGAAATTTCTCTTCAGAGCAAAGGTCAGATATCTCAGGATTGTGGAGGACGTGCTGGAGAGGTAGGAACGCAAAATGTTATTAGGAAGAAATGTCTTATTTCTCTGGAGTGTACCAGTGACCCAGCCTTCCAGAAGCTATTTACCTGTATGTATCTTTCATGCTTTGAAACTTCCATGTTTTGTTTTGGTTTTTTTCTTACATTCATTTGGTGGACAATGGATCTTCAGGATTCTTGATTTAGCCTGTTGTTAGATATATGTATAGACAAAAATAGAAATTCTAACCAGTAGTCAAGATGACAGTTATGAGGAAAGATGAAAAGGGGCCAAACAATAACAGCAGCAGCCAAACCTTAACTGTTTCGGGAACAGAACTTTGGCAAAATTAGTTCCGTGGACTGCTCATAATGAATTTAAGAGAACAGTTTGGAAGGAGAAGGACTGGTGTCTTCTTTCAGACTTCCTTACGGAATCTGTTGGCGAAATCTTTTTGGTTTTAAAAAATGAAGTGTCATGAAAGACTGGCTTACTAAAGTTGACATACTAGAATAAACCGGTGATTCATAGTAGTGGGAAGTGGAGCAGTAATCATTTTAAGTGTACTGAAGGAGTTTGGTGAAGCTGCTAATGTACAAAAATATTCTAATTAAAACCGGTTAGAAAATGAGGTTGCAGTAAATGGTATTTGTGTCTTCAAAAATTGGGGGAGGATGATCTGAATGCTTTCTTACATAATATCTTGCTAACCTCTGGGTCTCAGTGCTATATGATATCTAATCAGAAGAGCTTAGTATGGTTCAAAAATAACCAGACTGTTGGATGTATAACATTCATTTATACAGAAAAAAACCCCATAAACCTGGTTGCTAGATCCACAGCCTTATTTTTTTATAACCAAGTGAGTCAAACTAAAGATAATTGTTAATGAACTTAACACAGCAGGGACTAAAGCAGTACAGCTTCTGTGAAGGAGAACTGAGCTGTGCACATCTGTGCAAATTAACATTAATGAATAAAGAAATTACTCTGTCTCATAAATTTCTTAAAAGCTTTGAAAGTAAGGCTCTCTGGTTTTCAGTATGCCACAACTAATTCTAGGTATGTTTTAAGATTCCATCCTTGCACAGCAGTTAAATATACTTAGTCACAAATTTGAATAATTTAGTAGTAACTGAATGGTATGAGTTGGGTAAAACTTGCGATTGCTTCAAAATTATTTAAGTAGCTGAATATAAGAGAAGACTTGTGGTCTTCCCTTGGGATCCCGACAGGGGTGGGCACCTGGCTGTCTGTGACGCACAGCCCCAGCCGAGACCTGTGCAAGCGTGTGTATGTCATGGAAAGGTTTTTATTCTGTAGCGGCTTCTAATGTAGCTGCAGCTGTGTGTTGAGACAAGTCCTCGGGCTTGGAGCAGTGGGTAGTGTTTCAGTCTCACACTTACAACATGCAAACAGTGCCCAAACAAACAAAAGTAGTGTTGGGTTGAAGCACGCTGCAAAATTCTGGTCATCCATTTAAAAATAGAAGGGAAAGATTTCTACTGGTATTGGAAAAAATCAGAGTCAGATAGGAATGAGTTAGTGAGGATATGTATATGCCATAATTAATAATTTACAGGAAGCAAGGTGGCTGGTGTTTATTTTGACCACAATACAAGAATGTATGGGTACATGCAGTACCCTGAAAATTAATTAAAAACTGCTTCCTTATTCCTTACGTAATGTCTTGCTAACCTGTGGAGCTCAGTTCCATATGATAGCTAATCTAAAGAGCTTAATAACGTTCAAAAGTAATTAGACTTTTGGATGGATACCATTCTCTGTTATCTTATACAGGAAAAAGATAAACTCTCCAGCTTCAAAGTTACAACAGTTACAAGTTGGTAATGACCAACATTCAAAAAACTTGGCTGTCAGCCATTGCTCATTAAAAAAACGAGTATCAGTCGTCGCCACTGCTCGGTTAGGAGAGAGAACAAGGGGAGACAGTCTGCTGGTAGATACTGCTTGCTGAAAAACACTTTTGCAAATGGTCTGTTGTCTGGGCTGCCTTGGTTTTGCTTTGAAAGTATAAAACCTCCAGGACCACGAGTGAAATGACATGTTTTACATACTGCTTGTCTCGGAATG
The DNA here is from genome assembly GCA_013389945.1 of Fregata magnificens. Lineage (NCBI taxonomy): Eukaryota > Metazoa > Chordata > Aves > Suliformes > Fregatidae > Fregata > Fregata magnificens. Next base: position 35,501 of record WAAD01004855.1, read on the forward strand.
TTTGTTTGTACATAAATTCAAATACCGCAATGGGGCTGTCATCAGAAAAGCAACTAAAATTAGTGTTATAGTTATTGGTAGATGTCTATCATGGCAATACTCATTTGGATTTTTCTTTTTTTCTTTTTTTTTTTTTTTTTTTTTTTTTTTTTAAATTGGAGAGGTATGTTTACCATGTGCGACTTGTCTTGGCATTGCATGCCCCCTACAGCAGGGAAAGTGAGTGAGATTGCTCGCTTGTTTGTATATCAACACCAAGGCATCAGTTATGGAAACCCTGTTGACACTGCTTATACTTGAGCCAGGGAGAGAACAATGTAACTGAAAAATTACCAGTTGATACGAAAATGTCTAATACTACTTTGCAGAATATAACAGATTTTTTGTACCTTATTTTGTAAAAACAACTTATATGATCAGATTTATTGTATGAATTTGTTTCAGATCTTACGAGATTTAAATTAGCAAGCGTCTTAAAGTTATCTGCATTTTTTGCAGGGTATTATAGAAAAATCAAAAGTCAAAGGAATTCCTATCATTATTGATGCTGTAAGTATTTTCCAGATTCAGTCAACAGTTTGACATTTAAGAATCTATTCAGTAAATGTTCTTCTTACTGGTTTTTGCAGGATGGACTGTGGCTCATTTCCCAGCAGCCTTCTCTTATTCAAGGCTACCAGCGAGCTATTCTTACTCCAAACTATATGGAGTTTAGTAGACTGTATGAAGCCATGGTGAGCTGTTTTTCTTTTTGATATTTAAGTATGTGTAAGTTTAGTCTTTCAGTCTTTGAAAATAAACAACTTATTACTGGGTTAACATTATGTGCTGTTTCTTATATGTGAGAGAAGTGTTCTTCTGGGTTTTTATTCCATGGGATAATTGCCACAAGAATGCATATTCTTAAACAGAGCTCTTTTTTAGGGAAGACTCTTTCTTATGCATTTTTTGGCACTGCAGCAGGTATAGAATAAAAATACTTGGAAAGACTGATGATGATGCTTCCCCCCGCCTCCCCATATGCTGAAGTAGCATGTGTTAGAGATGTTGTTCTAGTAGCAAAATATGTACTGTGTATGGAATTCTTGTGTTGTAGCTTAGAGACCCCGTAGACAGTAGTGATCATCATGGATGTGTATTAAGACTCAGCCAAGCCATGGGGAATTTGACAGTTGTTCAAAAGGGAGAAAGAGATCTTATTTCAGATGGAGAGAAAGGTAAGTGAAGCCTTTTGCTTTTAGCAATGTGATTTTTTTTTTGTTTGTTTGCTTGTTCGCTTTCAGTCGTAGTCCAGTGGTTGGACTATATATAGTAACTGGTTAACTGTATTCCCCTGAAGGTTGAAGGGGAGGGATGGCTGTCTTTGCCGATCACCTTTAGATGATTTGTGTAAATTCATATTTTAAGAGTGCAGTTTAATCTACCTGTTGAAAAAAGTTGCTGACTTTATTTCTCATTTAAATGGCTATAACATATGTTTTATATTACACAGTTATTGAGAAATTTTTTTATTCTTTGTGAACTGTTTTAAAATCCTTAGCTGAGATGGTCTATATAAGTGCAAAAGTCATTGCTAAATTAATGCAGAATAATATTGTTGTTGCACGATATATTGGTGTGTCTGAAAAATGAAGACGTCTTGAGGTTCATGAGCTGTTCAGTTCCTTGATACTGTCCACCGTGCTGTAGATCAGCATGTACATATATGACTTGTATATTAGCCCTGACAATTTTAAAAAAAACAAAAAAAAAAAACCCAAAAAAACAAAAACAAAACCAACAAAAAATCCCCCAAAACCAAACAACAAATTAACTCTAGATTGCCGTTACAACTTTTTAAAACAGTTACTTACTAATATGGTTGAAGTATACTTAATAAAATTAGGTGCCTGTCTGCTGCTTTTTATCAGTATAAAATTAATTCATGAGTAGCTTCATCACATTTTGACTACGTGGTCTTATTTCACATACATAACAAGCAGCAGCTCTGCCTCTAATTACTTGAAATGCTAATCTCTGATAAATGTTTATGCCGCTTCAGAACCATTTTGTATATACAGTCAATTTTTCATTATTGGGAGCCATGGGAGTCTTCTATAACAGAAAAACAGATGTAATATGACAACTGGTTTGTGCAGAACCACCTTCCACGTACCCCCATTAGTACAGATACTATAGCAGACTGTGAAGCAAGCTGGGATCTGGAAGCAATATAGTTACGCCTGTGCGGTGAAGGACTTTGGTCAGTCATATAGTACCCGAGTTGCCCTGCATGAAGTCTGGTGTTATATTTGCACCCATAGCAGGCTTGATTTGTAACCTTGGACAGTCAGGCCAGGCTTAAGGGAGAATGAACTCTGCCAGAGGATAAAATATCCTGGCTCCAGTTTATGCCAGCTAGAGAGCTTTAGAGCACTGTAGTGTATCTTCTTTCTCTGCTTTTATGTCAACCATGTTCTTTTTATGCAGGATTGTTGCTTTTTTAATGAATGTCGGGAAAACTGGGTGAGCGCTTCAGATTGAGCATGTTACCTAGCATATCTCTCTTCTCCTTTTGAGCTGTTATTCTTGAGATAAGTGTACCCCCACCATTGCTGGAGAGGGGACACTCAGTCTCCATTGTCTCTTGTCATGCAGGATTCAAAACACCGGGAAACAACTGAAACTCTCTCCAATTTCAATTTTGAATGTTCAGGTGTGGCACAAGTTTGTTGTATGTCTTGTGTGCTTTTGGGGCTTTTAGTTGTTTTTATTTTTTTCCCCCACCTTGTTCTTTGTCTCCGTGTTCTGATTTTTTTTTTTTCTCCTAGCTAAGTCGCTTTTTGATTTGAAATAAAAACAGTTCTGTGTCTTTATAGCAGTTGTTTGATGTCCAGCTATAGGCTGCTTACTTGTTCTTACCTTGGTTCTATCACTGATGCTTTCTCTCTCCTGGATTACAGACGTTACAGGCAGCATTGCTGAGCTGTAAGAAAGTAGTTGTCAGGTTTAATACAGGTTGTAACGTTTGTTACAAACACTGTTTTCAGGGTTTGTGTTGCCTGCAAGAAGGTTTCCAAGAATTTTTGCAGAAACTATAGACTTCAGCTTCCTTTTAATAAGGCTGTTCCTTGGGTCTGGGAGTTACTGTCAGTCAATTTTTTAAAAGCTTCTCAAATGCAAAATTACATTGAGAAAGGAGATATACTCTCTGCTCTGTGCCACAACACAGAACATGTTGTGTCATGTCACTGACCTTGAATTCTCTCCCAAGTTTTTCGCTCTAACTTCTGCTTTTTTCATCTGTCTGTTCTTTTGATCTGATGTCATTTTTTTTCAGCTGAGACAACATACATAATGATTCCAGTGTGAGGGAAATCCAGATGTCCTCTGAGCACAATCAAATATTATGAAAAGATCTGTGTACTCCTCTTGCCTTTTATTTTTCATGTCATCATCCGTTTGTAGTGCTTAAGCCATACCTATTTCCAGGCATTTCCTGCTTGAAATGTGCTTAGCACACTGATACTGTAGCTTCCATGTATCACTTTTAAACTTTCTCCTTTGGGAATATACTGCTTGCATGCTTTCTGAAAAAAAAAGTAAGTCTCAATGCCCTCCAGGAAAAGCAGAAATTGCAAACTTAACAACGTAGCTTTAGCGTTCTGTGCTTGGCTGTTGTGGAAGGAAGGCTTTTGAGGATGCCAAATTTGCAGCAGGGAAGACTGGCTTGGTGAATACTTTATAGCTTAGAGTGATTGTAGTGGTTATTTCCACAATACTTTTTTATTCATGCATCTGTAGGAAATTCAGTAGGCAATTTACTTCTGTTAGTTGAAGATGTAAAAGGTTATCAGGTGATTTGATAGTGAGCTGGAGGTACAGGAGGAAGGGTTGCTGTCAGCAGATAGCTCTGTAATATAAGCAGAAAAACAGTAAATTCTGATTGGAAGCTGAAGCTTAATAAATTCAGATTAAAAGTAAGGCAGATTTTATTAACAGACAAAGAAATTAGCTATGACAATAACATACCTAGGACTTCGATAGACTCCCAAACTGTGAAGTGTCTGGACACCTTTGGGGTTTGTTTTTACAGATCAGATTAGATGATGCAGGTGGTTCCTTATGGCCTTAAATCAGTACTGAATCATGGACACGGCCTCTGTGAAATCAGTAGCAGTCTTCCCCTATAAAGGAGATTTTTCTAAAATTTGTCGCCATTTCAGTTATGAGCTGCCAACTGCCCTGTAAACGTAATCACCAAGGTTTTAAATTAAGTTTTATATACTCTTTTTCTCTTTCCTTTTGCAATTTCACATTATAGCTTGGTCTACAGTTGTTGGTTCCCTGCTCTACAAAGATGAGCTTCACCATGCTCTTGGTAGGTGATATCAGTGCCATCACTGACCAGGGTAGGAATGAGTACTCAGCCTGTGGGTAAAAGGTAAGTCAGCTTTTATTCACTATGGCACAGCTCTCTAAGGTTTTCTTTTTATTATTCTTTGGAGAACTGGTCAATAATAAAGTGTGGTTATACCAGTCTTAGTTCCTAACATGTTTAAAATTTGGTTAGGTCCTTGAAGTAGAGGATTTGGATTTTTTTTTTTTTAATGTTACAATGAGTTTTTCTGTATTTTCCCCAGTACCTGTGTTTGTCCTCTCCTTCCTTCCAAAAGGCAGACTTTATGGGTGACCAGCCCGCTGCTGCCTGTGACTACTTTTACCTGGAGCCAGTAGGCAAACATAATTTCTCTCCAGTTGCCCAGCTGTAGCTATGGTCAAGAGAAGCAAAGAAGCATGTGAGAGGGATTACTGAGTACTGAATATAGGGTAAAAAGCCAGCTCTTGCCATAAATTCCCAAGCCGTACTTCTAGTTTCTGCCATTCATTCCCTATACAGCCAGAAAGGAAGCTATTCAGTGCTTGTTAGTCCCTAGCTCACTTAGCTAAAAGCTCTTACGGTGTCCAGCTGCCCAGCAAATTTTGCCAAGATTTTAACTGAGAGGCAGCACCTTCATCTCCACTCCAGCTTCTCCAGAGTGAGCAGAACAGGGAGGTCATGGTTCCTGTCCACGGTGCCACTGTGCTCTCCATTGTATGTGCAGCCCAGCCTGCTGTCTCCCTGGCACTGCTCATCTGTCATCACATCCGTCCCCTGGCTCCTGCACCTATCCAAGAAATGTAATATAAAATTTGGATTTAACTTAAATTGTCTGGTGTCTCACACTCAAGGACCTATCTAAGTTTTAAAAGTGTGATTAGGGAATATAAAAGTATAAGCACCCTTTATATAAAAGCCAACTTACATTTTCCACATCAGTTGAGTGATTTCTCCAGCCCAAGTCATCAACACTGGTTTCCCTGTCTGTATGCACTCGGGACACGTTTCTGGGAGTCCACAATCTCCAGCTATGTGCTTTTGTGAACTAACTTGCAAAAGGAAAAAGATAAATTTCTTACTAGTATGAATATCTGCCAGGTCAGAGATGCATATTGGTAAAAGATTTTATTTAAGATTTGGTAATGGTCTGAACCTGAATCTTGCATTTGATGGAGCAAAGTGGTCCTTGACAGCTATATTATTTTGCATAGAAAATGGAAATCTGAAGCTTTTTAATTAAAAGAGAGTATTTGTTGTTCTGTAGGGTAGCTGATGTTAGCTGATCTAATCCAGCTGGATCATACCAGAAGTCAGAATGGTTGTACTTTTCATGTGTGGATCCTTGAGCACATTAGGATAAGTGTAATATTCCTGCTTTGTAAGAGGAAAACACGTGCAGAGAACTTGTTCAGGACATCTCAGGTTCAAGAATTAAATTTTAATCTCCAAGCTGTCTTTTGGTCTGCAGCCTCAGTAAGTGTGATGTTTCACATAGGCTCTTTAGCCTTCTTTATCATCAGTATTACGTGTTTAACCTTTAGCTATCCCATATTTCACATTCTGTGTTCTAAACAAAAACATAAAAAAATGAATCCCTGTTTCATTTTGGTTTTTTTTTTTTCACTACTATGAATGTTGCAAATCAAGAACATGCAAACATACATTACTTTTTACTACATGGGCCTTTGACTTTCTAACTGTAACGTATTTAGGAGCTAGTGTTGTAAGTAGGGCTGCCTATGTACAGCCATATCAAAATTCATGCTTCCCAGTTAACTCATAGTGCTTGATCTCAGCAAAACTACTAAATTCTAATTTTTTTTCCTTCAAAGAGAGGGCAGCTATTTTCAGTTACATAACAGGCTGGTTTTTTAATTAAGCATACAATACCCGTAAATGGGTCATTCTTCTGGGCTTTGATCTGCCGGCACAGTTTGGGCTGGGAGTTTCCCCAGCTTAAAACTTGCTGGCAATGGTATAGTTAAGTGTGACACCATGGTCTGAATGCTTCCACAAATGCTAATGTTTATCTTATCTTAGAGGAGTGCTGAAAAGGGAGTGATGGTAACTTATTTTCTGGCCTGAAATATATGAAGCATAGAGTTACTAAATGACTTGGCCATAGTTACCCAGGAAGTCTGGGGCAGAGTTTTGAATTCTGTGGAACCTAAAACTCTTTAATTTCTACTTTCCAATATTCCATCAGTATGACAGCCTTCATGGGGTTTTTTTTGTTTCTGTTGCACTCATAGTTCAGTACAAACTGTTTCGATGGACTTAGGTAAGCAAGAAATCTGGGTGACTATATGTGAGGGATGTGTTGTATTTGCTGCGTACAGCTCTGGCAATATTTATGTGCTGTTTGATTGCTGAGATTATGTTGAAACTGTTGAATAGGGCTGTGGTTGTTCTGACTCTAGCAGATCTCCTTGCCATACTTCATTCAGCGATTTCTTCAACGATAACATTTTTATTTCATCTAGCCTTTTCGTATGATAGTATATGTATGCTCCATGGGTAGGTGCTAGGAGTAGGATTTTTTTCAGAAAGCTGCTTGGCATAAATCAGTTTTCATTAAAAGACTGTCTATTAATTATACTGAGTTATTTTTTCGATTCAGCACCCTGTGAAATAATGACATCAGACTTGGTAGCCCAGACCTATTAAAAACCAAACCACGACACCCTGCCCCAGCAGCCAATTTCACCAGTGTTGGTTGTGTGTTTCTATCTCTTAAGGTCTGTCAGTTGAACTATAGATGAACCTCTCCATTATTTTGGTTGGGATTAGTGTCAGACTAATTGACCTTAAGTGGCCCCGGTTGCTGCCTTTCAACATTGACACATTGTGGTGATTTCAGTTTTTGCAGTTTCCCTGTTGTCCAGCATCCAGCCGTCTTGGTCTCCTCAGCTATTCCAGACTGGAAGAACCATGTTTTCTAGGCTTTCTAATGTACATGTTCATCCCTAGTTGAACGTGGTATAGCCTCACTGAGCAATGGACCAAAAAATACTTCATGCTCATGTAAATACATCGTTCTGCATCTCTCCAGGGAATAGAACTACTTGCCTTCTTGGCATCATCACTGTCCATTCAGTCATGTCCATCTAATCGAGGTCTTGTAACGTTGCCGCTGGTTGTCACTGCTCAGTGCAGCATATAAGGACATCATCCCCTGTGGTCCTTAAAGAACTGCTTGAGCTGGCCAGTGGATCACAGACATTTAGTGAGGGATGTTGGATTGGGGGAGTGGGAAGACAGCAGTTTTATTTTTGTTGTTCTAGGAGAAGGCTGGGAAAAGCATCAGGAAGACTTTGTCCTTTGTGGATTTGACAGTATGCCTGTTTATCTTGATGGTAGTGTGTGATTCCTTTTATTTTAAAAGCTCTTAACAGTGACTGTACTTCAGAGGAGATTTTTCATTCCTTTTCCCATGGCCTGTTGTAATGTTCATCATCCTTTTATTTTAAAATGTTCTTTGAGGAACTGAGCCTCTGCGCAAGAATTGCCGGAGCATTATACCTTTCCCTCCTCATTCGAGTGAATTTCCTGTAGTTCTGCTTCTTTGAAGCTATTGCGTGGATTTGTTTTCCAGCATCTCTGTGCAGACCACAAAGGTCTGCTTTTGTCGTTGCCTGTGAGGTAGTCTGCACATATTTGAGACTTACTTTTTAAAAAAAACACAAACAAAAGACCCCCTTTTTTTTTTTTTTGTAGCGGGGTATTATAATTGGCCTAGTTTGAGGAGATCTTGCTTTCCTGTACAGCTCAAAACTGACTAGAAGGTTGTGGGGCTACAGAATAGTGGCAGATGGTGACATACAGCTAATAAGCAGGGGCTTGTGCTCAGCTGTCAGTCAGAAGGCCCCAAAGCTTTTGAACAGAGGATTTCCATCCTGCCTCCTGCCAGGAGTTCAAGCCCTCAAAGTGAAAATCCTGTGAGATGCCATCTTCAAAGTAGCACAATTGGAAGTAATTTCTCCAAAACACTATATTTAAAAAAAAAAAAAAAAAACCCTACGCCACCTAAAAGGGTGTACCTTCTTCAGATGGCTAACTCAGAAGAGCATTACACTTGTGAAAATTGACATTAACTACCACTCACTGACAAACACATCCAGAATCTTAATTTGGGGGGGAGGGGGCAGGGGAGAAGAGTGATTGGGAAAATTAACTGCTGGCAATGCTGCAGCGGTGTCTGCTGTGTTCGTGGTGACTAATGAATCTTTGCCCTCTCAGTGGCAGCAAAAATGTACAACTGCCTGGCCTCACGAGCCCAACAATTCCTGCTGGAAGAATCGGTAGGAAATGGAAGTGAAGTACAATTCTTTACTGCACCGAGTAACAAAAAGCAGACATGAACTATGCTAATGAACTGCAAAGGGTTTGCTTGCGTTAAGTAGTTTTTTACCTCTTGCTGTTTAAGAAGATTTAGCTGCAAGTCCTTCAATTTTGTGCAGATTTTTCCCATTATTTTGTAAGAGAAAAATTCCTTTTAAAACTATGGATAGTACTCCCTCTAAAACACCTGGGCTGCTCTGTTCACACACCTTGGAGAAACCCAGCCTGGGTGACTTGAGAAAATCGAGGTAAGAGCTCTTGTCCAAGCAATGTCTTGCTTTCTACTTTGCTTGTGTACTTGGCATGCTCAGGAGCACACAGACAATGGTGTGCATAGTCCTGAACCTGAGTAGCTCCGCAGTAGCTGACTGGAGATGCTAAGAATCGCTACTTGGCCACCAATGATTCTGCTAGCTCTTCCGTTCTCCTAGAAGAGGAAAATAAATTTCTCCTGGGTTTTTGTTCAGAGCCTAGCAAGAAGGAAGGCTAAGGATAGATACATACCCACAAGAGAGTTTGGAGAAGGGCAGCAGAATTGATGCTGTTTTCTTTTTGTGTGCCTTATGTATCCTTCAGGCTTCCTGCTTGGGCTTGTTGAGGGTGGAGAACAAAGGAGTTAAATTTAGTGAAACCATTTGCATGTTCTTCACGGTTAAAGCTCCACAAAGAGATCAGTTTGACCAAGGTCTTTTGTATATTTAAAATAGAAATGTAACATCTGATATTCTGACAGAGCCTACCCACAGTGACACTGCTGACAAAAACATACATGGATGCTGAGGACGCTGTTGATTGGCAGAAGAAGAGATCTCTCTTTGCACATGGTTTTTACAAAGCCAAAGGAAAAGGCTGTTTTCAAGTAAAATGTCTTTCTGATGGGTATGACAGAAGATTTGAGTTCTTAGTTCTATTTTGCATTTGCTCGCTGTAAAACACCTTGGTTTACATTTGTAAACTCTGAAGTCAGAGGCTCTGGAGAGCTGCGTTTGTGCAATGGCTTTGTGGAGGGACCTGGTCCATTTTGGGGTGAATGCTCCTCATGGCAGCATTGGTTCACATGAATCACTAAACTCACTAGTGACTGAATTTTCTGTGCAGGCTAAGTGAAGTGGAGAAAGTGTATACATTGTGCAATGTTATTTTTAAAGGATTGAAAAGTAATTAGAAAAGTATTTTTAAAATGTTAATGCAATAATTTTTTTTAAGAATAGTGTATTTCAGCATATGCTGCTGCCTGTCAATAATCTCTCACCTGTTAATTGCTGTGTGCCTCAGAGGTTAACCCTCACAGCTACAGTGATATAATTGTAAATAGAAGAAAAAATGCACATGACTTTGTTTTTGGTTTGTCTGTTCATAGTACTTGTGTGCAGTCATGAAGGAAGCAGCCGGAGATGTGGTGGACAGGGGGACCTCCTTTCTGGGTCTCTTGGAGTCTTAGCGCACTGGGCATTTCTTGCTGGAGCGGAAAAAACAAACGGGTATGAACATTAATTAATAATTTCGTAATTCTTGTGAGTCTGTGTTTTCCTATGGCAACTGTTGTAGACCTGCTGTAGAAATTTCCAAGTGAAACTGGAGGCGTTGGGACTAAGGTAGCCATTAAAAAATGTAAGGTGTTCTAGAGCGGTCTACGCTGTAGTTACCATTTTAATAAGAAAAACTCTTCAGTAATCTAACATCTCCCAAGTTTGAGGCAGAAGAAGAGTGTGAACCTGGATTGATTGCCAAGGACATATATGCATGGGGTATGTGTTTTCAAAACAATTGAATGTAGGCAGAAAGTATGAAGAATAAATAAGTGATAGTCACTGGCAGTAACATCTCTGTAGTTCAAAAACTGTGTCATTTAGCTTTGTTTTTGTAATTTGGTGAATCCTCTTGCATTGTACCTAAGTAATTCAGTGGGGCAGGTAAGTTGAAACTTGCAAATAAAATACAATTTCAAAGAGGGTAACCGTTTTAAGGCCAAATGGCAGTCCAGTTTGGTCGTACATAAAGCAGCCATGCAGCTGGCTGTTGGCTCTTTTGTTAAATTAGGTCAATTCGTGTCTGACTAGTTGGTCCGTATAGTCATGTAGTCTTTCTGTGAAAGGAGCTGATCTAAATACAGTTGAAAGGAACCCTGACACAAGCAGTTAGGGAATAACAGTCCCTCTTCCCAGTAAGTAATGAGCTATTGAAGCTTGAGGAGTGGAGATCTTTTGTAGTCTTTCAGATGCTACATGCAGATGCACGCAGTTAGATGTCCATGGGAGTTAACTAGTCTGTGCTTGCGTTACTGTGAGAGCACAGCACTAGGTCCCCCAGGAGGAATGAGGGACCAGTTGAACCAGACTTTAAAATTCTGAAATCTAACATACCCAGAATGAAAAATGAAACCAAGATTGTTTGTACATCTGAAGTTGCAGCTGCCCCTAAAGGAGGAATTTTGTTTTACTTCATTAAAAGGGTGACTTCATTTTTGCATGGTGTACAACAGATCGGTATTAAATTGTTGGAGAGATTAGGAAATGCAGCACGGTGTTCTCCAGGCTCTCCTGACTTGTGCTCCAGTGGCTTTTCCAAACAGCTTGCTCAGAAACTCCTTGATTTTATAGATGAAGGGAAAGTGAGAGAGTATAACTGGCACCAGCAATACATTGTGTCTCCTGTGGTGGTGTTAAGGTGACCCTTCTCAAACACCTGCTGTACCGATCCTGTTTATCTCGTGTGTTTCAGGAAAGGAGGAGCCTTTTGGGTTCAGTGAATCAGAGCATCAGCTTGTAGACTGCACTGCAGGCAGTCCAGCCAGTCCTTCCATGCTTGTGCCTGGCTCTGTTGTTTCAAAACAGGTCTGTGCAGAGCAGGATTTTGAAACATGAAGATTGCACTGGCTTTCAGGGGTGCTAATGGTATAGTAGGTAGGATTCTCCTGTTAAGTAGACAGGATGCTAAGGTGATGTCTTTGGAGTATGGTGTGTATCAAACTGGTTATGCGGTAACCTTAGAGATAGGTGCTTCAGCTGTCCTGAGGCCAGAAGCCTGTGCACAGCAGTATTTGGGCATCCAGGCTTGACTCTCAAGATGGCTTAAATACTCACTCCTGCACCTTGATGAGTGTATGAAGTTGCTGTTTTCAAGGAAAAGATAGTCAGAGCTTCCCTGGTAACACCTAGCTGTAAACTCACGTTCTGCTTTGCCTGTGTTTTATATCGTGATCCTTCACAAAACTCTTACTTGGCATGGGAGTCAGTAGGTCCTTACTGACTTACGGGCAGCTATGTCCCAGCTATGGCTGAGCTTTTTGAGGTTTTTAACCAGCCAACAACTGGGAGCCCCAGGCTGGCTGCTGAATTATTCTGCAGTTGTTTTCCTCTGGTGCTGTAAGGCAGCAGAAGTGGCTTCCATGGCCTGTGAGAAGGTGCTCTGGAGGTGGCAGGGCTGTGCTGCCTTCTCAGGGGGAGGTTCAGCACGTGAGGACTGGGGCTGGGTACGCTCTCTCAGGCAGTTCATAAGCATGTGGGCAGCATTAAGAGAGCGTGCCTTAATTTCTGTTGTGGTCTACAGCTGTCACTGTACCCCTTTTAAGCTGATCTAATGGAGGCCCCAGGGCGGTGACTATGGCCCTGTTAAAAATCCCCTCTTGTCCACATCCCCACGTCCTTCCCCCAGCCCCTGCAATACAAAACTAAACCGAGTTACGCAGGGAGTGGCGAGGAAAGGGAGTTAAAAGGCTGCCAGGTGAGACTTCAGTCTTCCTCTGAAGGAAAGGATGAAGTTTCACATTGGTAAAACTAGACATGGAACACCTTCTTACCCACTTTTTAAGCATGTTTTCCTCTTGCATCCTTTGGCCCTGCGGTGTTTCTCACTCAGTCACATGCTGTGCCATGGGAAGGGAAGTATTTGTTAAAAAGTCAGCCAAAGGTGCTCTGCGATGCAAGAGTCTGAGAAACACAGATGTTTGCTTAAGAGGCCTTCCTGACAATGCTGACAAACATTTATGGATACAAAGATTATGTCCGCCACCATATGAATTACACAAGAGTGTTCAGATTTTGTTTATAATGTTGGTTTTTATTTTTCCTTTTAGTCAAAATCCCTTTCTAGTGGCTGCATTTGGAGCTTGCTCTCTTACGAGGCAGTCTAACCACCAAGCCTTTCAAAAATTCGGACGTTCAATGACTGCCTCTGACATGGTTTCAGAAGTTGGAACAGCTTTTAACAAACTTTTTGAAACCTGAAGCCAAAGCAGCAGAGAAGAAGAAAAGGAAGAACAATGATTGCAAGAGTAATTACATTTACTGTAGAATTTACATAAGTAATGCACCCTTTCAAGTGCTGTAGCAGCATTGGTATGCTAGGTAGATTTTTTTTTTTTTTTTTTTAATTTTTAAGAATAGAAAAATATGATTAATGTAGATATTTTTTAAGAGTTTGGAATACAAAAATGTTTTGGCTGAAATAAGCTGTAGTTGCAGATCTGTTATAATATAATAAAACTAAACTGAAAGTATTCCTCTGTTCTTTTTGATAGTTATTGAGCAATAACTAAAGTGTGAACAGGAAAAAAAAAATGCACTTGATGATACTTAGATAAAATTCTTCCACCAGCTCAGCTGAATTTCTTGGATTGCACCAAGATTGTCATGTTTTCATTTTTAGACCCTCTGTCTAGAATTAGCTATTGCACTTCATTTTTTGCCATGCTAGTATATTAAGCAGCAAAAAGTAAGCCTCTTTGGAAAGGGAATGCATGAGAGTTGCTGTAGATTTTGAATGTAATTAGTTGCCTTTTCCCATTCCCGGTCCCAGAGGCAGCGGTCATTTCGACAAGACACCCCTTCCTGCAACGTCTTGGTTTTGTTTGGTTTGGTTTTGGTTTTTTTCAAAGGTTCCCCCATCACAGAATAAGGATATACTGTAGGTATATTAGCATTAGACAGTAATTATGCTTACCTGAAAAAAAAAATTTTTTTTATTCCTGTAGCTGGCCTTGACTCTTGTAGAACTTGATGCGATGAACTTTGTGAAATTACCATTTGGAGAGGTACTAGGTGGGGTAAGAAACTTAGTGATACCTAACCGAACTGGTCAAAATCTCAGCGATCATGGAAGAGCGAAATGCTTTTAAAACTCTAATTGCCTGCCGAGTTAGAGCTCTGAGAAGATCAGCATACAGATCCATAGGTGGCTAGCTATTAACCAGCAGGAATATGAATTGAAGGAACAAAAGGCAGCCAACAAGCACGTACCTGTACCCTGTTAGTGTTGTGCAGGCAGCCATACACTGCAAGTCAAAGGCAGGAATAGAAAAATGGTGGTGGGTGTCTGAGCTCCGAGTGCAGCACCTGGGTTTATGGGCTTTTTGCTCAACACTTAGCAAGACAGAGAGGACTTCTGCTACTTCTGCTGTTAGGGCCACACCTATGGGGCTCGTTGGCAGGGCAGATGACTGTGTTGGGTATAAAGGGGAAGCTGTGTGGGATTTTGCACAGTATCACTTCTTAAATTTTTGGAAATTCAGTCAAAGCTTGTAGGGATTGAACCAATATGGAGAGAGGGGCAAGTTCATGCAAAGTACATTTAAGTGGGTACTGCCCTTAAACCTACAATCTAGCTCCAAGTGTGTATACTCATTCAAGCGCAGGAACAAGCATATAACGTGTCTAGTTATTGCAATAGATGTTCTATATTCATTGCAGCCACTCTTTTCCAGTGATGTAGCTCTAGATTGGAATATGGTGTCACGCATACTGGTCAGATTGCATTCTCGTACCTTGCAATAGCTGCCCGCAGAAAGCACCTGGAATCGGAAAGGCTGCTCCGAGTATTTCCCTTCAGCCCTTATAGTTGATATTTCTGGATGCACTGTGACTACTACCTCACCCCAATGCATTTTTGTTTTTCTTTTTAAACCAGTTACCTATTTTTAAAATAGGTTTTTAAATGTTTGCTCATTTTGGTCTATGAGGGTTCACGGACTTTTTAGATTAGAGCAACGTCTACTCATAAGAGATGGGTTTTTCGTGTTTAATTTAAGCAGTTTTGTAAACTGTCTACATCTCTGGGGAAACTAAGCTACTATTTTTTCCCCCTAAAACTATTTGAGGAAGCCCCACTCCTTTTAAATAAAATCAGAAAGTTAAAACTGATTTTAAAACAGCTACTGGATTTCCTTTAAAGTGAGCATTTTTTTTTTTTGTATTTAGAACATCAGCGGTATTATAATCTAAATGGCATTTGTAGGCGAAGTCAATCAATTAACAGAGCTCAGTACAGATTTCAACCTGCCGTGTTGGTTTTAAATCTACACAGAAGTTGTAACTCTGTTATTCACTAATGTATACAAATTGTTACAATTTTTAAACATTCTGGAAATGTAGCAGTTTCTTTTGGTAGGAAATAAAAATAATAGCGAATTAATTGTGCGTACTTTGTTTGGTATGTTCCAATCACATTTCCACAGAAGCCGAGCTGACTCTTCGCCATTCATTCTAGTTTACTAGAGCAATACAGCCACTAGCAAATTTAAAATACCAACAGTGTCAAATAAGCCTCTGCCAAAGTGCTAATGAAGACCACCCCCATCTTCTCTAGGAGTAGCGATAACCAGAAAGGGAGCAGAAAAACAGCTGCACATTTTATTCTCAAGATAAAAGAAAGCCTTGATCCTTTTGAACAGATTACTTGTGTGAATTGTATTTTCAAATGAAATTCCTTGTAGATGAACCCATGTTCTTATTTTTGTTATCTTCTCATAAATTGATTTAAAGAAAGTATGCCAGAAGGTAAGTACACGCCCCATGTAAATTCAGCCGCTAGAACACAGGTTGCCTCACATGCGAGGCAGGCCTCTCTGCATCTACCTACAGCCACACTGTCCAGGGGATTTTTTTAACACAAACATGGCAAAAGAAAAAAAAAAAGGTAACAGAACAGGTAATAGTGAAACATACTAATTTTATCTTCCCGATTCTGTTGAAGAGATCCTGAGCGTGCTGCACTCCCAGTGCTAGGGAAATCTCAATGTATTCTGTGCAGAAGCAAACTGAAAAGGTACCAAGCCTTACAAATAACTGGATACCGTCATAGTATGGTTAAAGATTTCACAGGACCAAACCAGCAACACTGCAATAAGGAAATACTTCAAGGCTAAAAGTGTCACCTCCTTCTACGTCTGAGAGGAACACAACTGCTTAAACCAGTGGGCAAAAAACTCTTTTCATGCTCAAAGAGAGGCCTAAGTTCTTGCCTCTGTCTTCACTGTGTTTTAGTTCTCAAGTGCCAGCTCAGCAAACCAGGGTGCGAGTGCAGATCACATAGCAGTTGGGGGTTGGGGCAGTTCCTGCATTAGAATATACACAGCTGCTTCCGTGCTGCCCTGTATTTTGGATGCTTCCACCACCTGTGCTGCATACACACCTGCTGCCAGTCCTGTATTTATTTCCCTAGTGGTAGTGTCAACAGTTCTGTCCAGACTACATTATACCTTTGTTAGCCATTCTGTTCCAAAGATTTTATTTGGAAAGTATTAGTATTTACAAATGTTACTAAAGCAGCTGAAATAAAAAACAAGTCCAAGGATGAAAGATCAGCTTTTTTTCTCAGTCTGCTGCGCTGCTTCCCCTCCTTCCACAATTTCCCAGGTTGAAACAGCAGCTCTGTCCTGCAAGAAGTAAGCGGGTCAATCCCAGCAGTCTGCATCACACAGGTATCGTACATGGGATAGCATGCATTGGAGGCACAGGTTTTTAACCAAAAAAAAAAATATATATATACACATAACCAAAAACCATACAGCAAAGCTATTAATCCAGTTAGTTATATAAAAGAGGTGGTGATACCATCTCACAGGAATGCCATTGTTACTAATAACGCTTGAAGTTGTGAAACAAACCCAGACAATTCTTCCCAGTTAAGAAGGAAGAAAACCCACAATAGAAGTGTCACCTCCTCAGCGTGCGATGCGGCAGCGCTGTGCAGTCTCTCTTATATGAGTAACTTCTGTTAAGCTCGGGCAATCACATTTTCCTGTTTAAATGGCTCGTATACATGGAGAACAGCTCCTCTGATGGCCACTACATGAGAATATATTGCCTAACGTGTGTGATCTCCCTCTCAATTTTAGGATGGTAGCCTGTTGCTGTAAATACCTGTAATGCAATACTGACATTTTTTAAAAGAGAATGGTACAGTCAAACTGAGCATTTCTGACTGTTAAGATCTAGCTCTTTGACTGCAATTGTTGAAAATAAAAGTTAATCTGCATATGGAAACATGACAATGTTACACGAGCTCTGAGTCATGAGAGAGGCTGGAATACAATGTAGAATTTTCTTTAAAGTGAAAACTGGTTTTGATGCATAAATACCTAATTACTACATTTCACTTAGCACAGATTAGCTTGCATTTCAAGCACACTATAATCACGTGAAAAGACTGGTGGATATTTTAATCAGTTTGTTGCAAGTTCTGTAACTTCAGACAAACAGAACACTGTCTGCATTGAGCAGCATGAGAGAAGAAACCAGTGTACAGAAATCACACAAGCTGAAGGAGAAATTACCCTTTCTACAAAGCTGATCTTTAAGGGAATGAAGTTACTAGCTTAGTTGCTAGTCTTAAATTGCTATTCGCGCCCTAGAGTGGCCAAGCCCTCCCTGCCAAGCCCCAAACCAGGGGTTCCTAGTCTGCACTGGGTGGAGGTGAGGCTTGTCTATCTGTTCTGCTGCTTTTTCTCCTGCACATGGACTTGAGAAGTTGCTGGCTGACTTCAGGCAGCTGGAGAGTGTGTTTACAGATGCATTACCATGTGGATATTGTGGGGCTCATAGAAGTTTCACAGAAATCAAAGGCTGGGTAGAAATGAGAAATTCAAATTACTTCCTCAAGTGCTTATTAGGCACACAGGACCCAGCTGCTAGGCGCTACATTACCATGGCATTTTTGGAATAGCCAACCCAGGGCGGCCAACCAACCCAGCCAAGCAGACTGGTGCTGAGCACGAGGGTGGCGAGAGCCCTGCTTTGGGTAGGGCCATGTCTTGTCATGTGTTTTCTCTGGGAACACGCGCGAGGAACTGCAGAGCTGCATCGCTCAGTTTGCAGGACTCGTCTGGGATCTGCAAAGGCAAGAGCTGGGCAACCTTCACAGCACACCTTCAAGATACTTCCACTTGTTAAGCAGCAAAAAAAGCAGTTCAGCTTTGGACATGTGCTGTGTGTGCTCATACGTGCTTCATCTTCAGGAGCAAACTATTCTGGGACAAGCAGGAGACAGATTATGCCGAGCTTCAGGTTATTAAAAAAAAATTGAAATAAATGGGCCGAATCCTGGCTAAGGCCAGTTTCTAGGACATTATTAAATGTCTGTAAATCCCTTTAAAAACAACCCAAAACAACTCTTCAAAAGGGTGGGGGTGGGGCTGCAGCCATTTTGCCAAATACATCAAGAGGCAGTCGTCTTCTCCAAGACTTTGTCTCGGTGCAGTTGTTTGGATTTGCAAACTTTCTTGACAGATAAGTGGAATGAGGATTTAGCTATGTACAAACAAGTTAAGGAAGCAGGTGTTCCAACTTCCCAGTCTTCCTTTGCTTTCCCAGCTGTAGCTCACCACCACTGCGCTTTGGCCCTCACCCCAGTTTGTATCGGCACGCTCACTTTCATCTGAGATCATGAGACAGCTGACCATGCTTCATATTTGGTTTTAATAGGTATGTTGACAAATGACAGCTCTCACGTTCAGCAATTAAGGAGGATGTATGCTGCCACTCCCTAATGTCATTGTGCTTTATATCCTCCCATTGGTAAAACAATGCAAGGAGACTATGCAAGGCTCAGTTCCCAAGCAAGGATAAAAAAAGAGCAGCGTGAACTGGAGGGAGGGAGAAAGACGCTGGAGAGAAAGTGGAGGATTATTCTGCATGTAAGGAACAACACCGACCCAACAAGGGCAGAGGTGGTGAGGGCAGTGAAGCAAGAGGAACTGGAAGAAGCGGCACCCCTTACAGAAGTAATGTAGCATCTTGAAACCAGGGGGAGACAGTAACCCAGTGAAGGGATTTCTCTTGAGCAGAAGACACCACAAGGAAAAGAACCATTAGGTATAGGCTAAAAGTAGAAAGCAGGGTAGAGAGAAGAGTGGTACAGGAATCAGGCAAAGCACCTATGGCTCAGGAACAGTTGGGAATGGAGCTGCTGAAGACAGAAGAGGCTTTCTTGTGAGGACTTAACCATTTTTGGTGGGGGAATGTGGGGAGGGTAGAGGAAAGGCATTATTTTAATAAGTCATCTCAGTTTACTTTCCAGTTCCTCTGCAATGTAAATTTTTAAAGATTGCACACATTACTCATACCTCTCCTTCTGGATTGAACTTGGGCAACTTGGGGATTTTTGAATATTACAGGGTTTTCAGTGGCTAAATAACATACCCTTAGTAACTGCAGAAGCAGCTACAGCTTGCATGGAGACACGAGGTTGAGGGGGAGCAGAAGAGAAAGCTAGCAGTACAACCAGGCAAGGGCTTAACTTCCACCTCCTGCTACTGCGGTCATACAGGGAGCAGGGCACAACACTGAAAGGTGCTGAAGGGGCACGAAGGGCAAAAATAAACGCTGTCTTAAAAAATGACTAACGGTCTCACAAAGAGGGTCACTGTCTTCTACCTTTATGTGGATTCCAAAGGCAGCAAGGTCTCCACGCAGACTGTCGCAAGCCTCCAGGAGGGGTTTTCTCTCCTGCATTAACTGCTGCCTCTTTTCCTTCTGTTCTTGTTTCGGTCCTTTAGCTCCTGCGGCACCCTCTATTGGGATGGCTGCTTCTGATTCTTCCGGCAGAGCAAGCGCATAATGACGAACCTTCGCACGGAACCTTACAAGCTCATCAATGACATTAGAGAGCACAGCCGAGTCGCCTCTTCCCAGAGCCACCTAGAAATCAAACAGGTTGCTTTACAAACATCTGAGAACAATTTAAAGATCAGCCCCAACTCAGTAGCGTACACTGAGGCCTCGTCATCTCTCTTGGTCGTGCATCTTCCGTTGTATTGGTACGATTAAAACGTTGCAATCTCACTAATGCTGGACAAAAGTTACAGTACTGGCATACTTGGAAGTAGTTCAGTGTATTCCCATACAGGACAGCATCTATCTTGGAGCAGAGGTCTCATGTGAGCATAACATGCTGCATAACTCAACTGTGGAACTCATCGCCACAGGAAACCTCCTAGATGCCAGAAGCATGCATAAATTAAAAAGGGATTAGACAAATTAATGGAGGAAAGGCCTGGCAACAGCCATCCAACACAGCAAGGGAAGCCCAGCCGCCAGCTCAGACAGTCTCTCGGCTGTAAACGTCTGCAGAGTTAGAGAGCGCACCAGCCCCTTACTCTGCCTTTGAGCTCCAGACCCTCTTCAAGAATCACAAACCAGGAAAATTAGGTATTTTGGCTTTAAGTGTCTAGACTACCCTTTCTCCTTGTACCTCCCCAAATCTGCAGAGCTTTTATCTGATTCACCTTATCCAGTTTCAGCCACCCAACAAGACCTGACCGAGCAGCAGCCACTGCACACAGCGTATGTTTTCCAGCTGCTGCCTGGCCCCCTCCTCCCCTCAGCCAGCTCCCAGCTTCCTCGGCCTCCTCTGGCTTGGCAGAAGTCTCGCTGGTCAACACCATGGGAAGGGAACGGCCTCGCTCCTCCCAGAGGGTCCTGCTCCGATGGCTGCTGGGACGGGAGCTCAGGTGCTAGCAGAAGAGGAAGGCCACTCCTTGGTGCTGGCACAGCCAGGCTCCCAGTCTCACTCTCAGCAGAGAAACCATCCCTGTTTCTCATTAGAGGCAAACTCCCAAGGGGGAGGAAAAGGACAAACCTCCAACGAACAAGAAAATGCCGTTGCAATATTTTATCACTAAGACACAAGAGGGGGAGCGGACAACAGAGCAGTTGAGATACAAAAGCACACCAAGGCCAAGGGGTGAAGCTGCTGGCAGCAATGCTCAACTGGGAGCAGAAGAGCAGCTGAGTAATTAAAGCCAGAGGGGACTGTATTTAGTCACCAAACAGCAGGATGGAAATGAAAGGGAGTAGTTTCAGAGGTCACTGACTGAAGCAAACAAAGAGGAAGAGAAGGAGGTGAGGGGGAAGCTATTGAAGGGCTGGAGTGTGAGATGCTCAATGCTCTCCACAATCATAAAAAGCAGCATATTCCCCAAACTTTCAAAACATCTAAACATACTAAACAAAAAGTTTATGAGACTGAAGAAGGTAATAAATCCAAGTGCCAGAAATGCTCCATTGTAACCTGGGGCAGGGAAAAGAGGGGGAAGAATGCTTAAATACAGAAGGGAGAGGAAAGACGAATGATAAGGGGAGCAAGAAACACATCTACAGACACCACTGCCAAAGTTCAAACCAGGCATGTACTCATGACACAAAGGCAAGATCCTCTAAAAGGAGAGGCAGCGTTAGGAGATGAACTGATCCAATTTCCAGGTAAAACACTGTAGCCTCTCAGGGCTGAGCTCTGATTTCTTCTTCTGCAGTACCAACTCACCCAAAAGGCTCATAAGAGTTTTATGTGGAAGTTTGGCCCTTGCCTACCCCATAGATGATCACCTGTTTGCCCCTGGCTGCACTCGCAGTACAGCGCTCCTTGGCAGAGTGAAAGCCCTCACCTTTGCTCCTCAGCTCTAAATGGGCACGATGGTTTCCACCCACTGGCTAGACTCCCCAGCAGTAAGTGGTAAGGCTGCCTACGAGAGAAACATTTCCCTAGACTTCTACCTGGTTAGTGATGTCTTCCAGAAATTTCAGATGGATTTATATGACCTGCCTGTGGCTGTCCAGGCTCCTTCTCTTGCTAATGCAGAGAGAGAGAGACAGTCTTATTTTATACAGCCACCAGACTAAGAATGAACTGTCCCTTACCGGTGCCTTTCTCTCTCCACCAACTACTGCAGAGGCACAAGCAGCTACATTAGACTGTAAGGCTAATTAGCTGAGATTAATCCCATCCTAAGAGCAAGACAGACCCACAGGCTACATGCAAACAACCAAATGAAGAGGGCCCAAACACTACTCCCCGTAGCCTCTACATTTAATGATTAGCACAGCGGCAGCCAGGCCAGCTAGCCCTCTCCCAGACAGCCCACATGCTGGGACCTGTGGTCGTCAGGGACTGCTCCCGGCAAGCTGCATGCCTGGGGCCACCTGGCTAAGGGGCAAGAAAGGTTGGACACTAAGCTGTTGTGGCTGGTCTCGAGGTCAGAGAACAATCCCTGTGCTATTTTATTTACTGGCTTGCAGCAGCCCCAGACTTTTCTGATGAAGGTTTTGATTGATTCATTTACTGGAAGCTGAAAGGAAAGAGCGGAGGGACAGAGAAGGGTCTGATGTACTGCTCCTTCCTTCCTGCCTACCTTGCACCAACGTCTTCTGCTGACCCTGCTGCCCCAGAGAAACTAGCGCAGCATGCAAAAAAGAAAAGCATTCAGACACTTGTTTCAGCAAAAATAAAGATGCAGCAGGCACCTGCATACAGACAGCCCAGAATCCGGAGGAATGACTTTGACATCCAACTTACAGACAAATGTAAGTGTTTAGTACACCACTAAAAATTAACATGACAAACCACGGGTTATCAGGAGTAACACTCAGCCAAATCTCATCCAGCCACTGTTGTGAAAGAAATTTTGTGGAAAAATCCACAAAGAGGCCAAGTAAATATATGAATTTATTACTATACGGACTGAGTTTCAAAGGCTTAATAAGGTTATTTACATATTTTTATCCTCTTCTCCCCTTCCCCCAAAAGACATTTTTGCAGAACAGTTTCTCTAAATAAAGTTTTCAACTTCTTGGTATTCAGCTCCAGATTTGAGCAGGAGAAGAGCACAGAAAGCCTGCAGGTCTCCAACACCTTACATCATTTTAAATGCTCCCCTTCTATACATCAGGATTTCGTCTTTGTATGTATCACTCTCCTCCCTGTGCAGTACTTTTCTTTGGGCTTTTCTCCCCGCCCTGCCCTTCCCACCTTTCCAAGCACTAGAGGATACGTAAGGTATTTCCAATGATGGGAACCCCCTGCTGTCCTCCCCTCCCCGCACCCTACTGCGTCTCAAGGCAGAGTGGTCCCTTTCCCTGCACCCTGGCTTTCTGCAGAGGAGCTGAACCCTGGCTCCTGCTGTGCAGGGAGGTCACAACCACAAATATTCGTAAGGCTGTCGAAGTCAGCCTGGGCGCAACCATTAGAAAGAAGAGGAAGAGATGGGGAAAAAGCCAGACACATAACAGGACCAACTCCAAATGCCTCCAGTGCTAACTTTGTCTCATTTCATTCCTCAAACTTTCATTTCCATAGCACAATTGCTGCAAAAGTGACACAAGAGTATCTATCTCAGAGAAGAAAAAAGCCCACACTTTGCTTTCTCCTGTTCTACCTGCTCACATGCTCTCCTAAGACATCACGGTAGAAACTGCAAGCAGTGCAGAAAGGTTTACTAAAACCATAAATAACTTTGTTACATCTGTTACATTCTATAAAACATAATGCTGGCACTGCTACCATAGATTAGTACACATAGAAGAGATGTTTCATACCTGTCTTTCTCCAAAGGACATCCCAAGGGCATTAAAAAAGCCTTCTATATAGGAAATAATGCTTCCATACACAACAGAGCTTCTAGGAGATCCAGCATCCTGTTTAAAAAACACTCAAAAGAGATTGTCCAGTCAATACGTATTACAGAACTCGGCATCTCTCTGTCCACAAGGGAAAACTATTACTAATTATATAGATCTACCTCCACCAGTAACACCTGCCCAGATGGGAACTTTCACAGAGATATAAAAGCACCTCGCAACACAAAGGGAAAAGATTTAAGTAAATGGGGGAGGAGAAGAGCTTATTACCAGCATGCACAGCGAGGAGAAGAGATGTGTGAAGCTGCCATGCATTACATGTGCGCAGTAAATTAGACCTAAAAATAGCACTTCTGGGCATGAGAGGGCTGTATGTATGAAAACAAAATAAAAGAACAAAATCCCAGCTTCAAGGGCACCTATAAAATAAATTATTAAAAAGCCCCCCAAACCCTTTTTTGAGTGTCTTATTGATTTAAACAACGTGAAGACTGCTTTAAGATAGCTTATGGCGTTTTGTCGTGTCCCAGTAGCACCAGCAACCACCAGCAGCAGTGATAGAACAGTATTTTTAAGAACACATGTATTTCTCTCTTTCCTCCATATTTATTTCACAAAAAAAAAAAAAAAAAAAAAAAAAAATNTTTATCCAACATCTCCATTAGGGCCCAAGACAAACCATAACCTAAAATTTGCAAAGGATCTGAACTGGAAGGAGATGAAGCTGACCGCTGAGGGAAAGAAACAGGAACATGCCAACTAAGGTAAGAATGGCGAGAAGATTAGAGAGAGGAATGAGTCATTATGTTTACGTGAATTTACTTACAACTCTTATGGAGAAAAAGTATGCATACATTCAGTAGGAGGTAACGCTCAGACAGCTGGGCTGCACCCAGAAAAGCTCCACCACCGCAACCAGAAATCTGAGTCAGCTGCCCCGCAAATATCCCACCCAGTTCTTAGCAGAGTGAGTGACAGAAGGAATTCAGGGAAAATAAGCAGCAACTGGCAAAATGAGGCTATCTGTATTTAAGGAGCGGTAATGCTGTTACAGATCCCTGCTGCAAACTGCCTCAAATTGGGGATTCGCTCAGAGAGTCATTTTGTAAAGAAAAGGGAAAGATAAGGCTAAGGTCAGAATTTAAAACCAGCACCAAAACAAGACCTGGAGGAGGGAGGATTTCTAAACCAATGAGCCAATTCAGTTATTGCTATATGCTCAACGTCTCTTTCACAGCACAAAAATGGTGGACATGATGACATCAGCAATCAAGGAGCACAGCAACAAGGCTGAGCTGCTCATCTTGAGCAAGAAAGGGAGCTGTTGGTACAAGGAGAGCCAGAAGTGCTTCAGACTGTATTTATTACTCAGGTCTGGTCCTTACCAGATGCTACCTTCCATCTCAATTTGCCAAAAGCCATCTGAAGACAGACTCATGCAGACATGCCGAGGTCACAGTTATAATTCACCAACAGCAGAAAACACTCAGTCCCCAAAGCTGAGCTCACCACCATGACTGCCCTGTGTGCCTGGGACTGCCTGCCAAAGCCCGCACAGCAACCACCACCCTCCATTTCCCAATTTAGGTTGATTTCTGTGCATGGCTATTAAGCAAAGAAGCAGGGTAAGAACACAAAACCAGCACTAAAATTAGCAGCATGCCACAATGGCTTCATGCCTTTCAAAAACCTTAGGTATAAATAATATAGGCCAGCAGGAAAGAAACATCCTTTGGACACAACGAAGCACAAAAGAATAGCTGTACACAATTCCTGCGACACGGTCAGGACAAATTGGCACCATTAAGGTCAACAATTTATGGAGCTTTGTTTCTGCTGGTTTCTTATGTGAACAATAAACTAATCTGTCTGCATTAAACAGTAGGACAGTGGACAGCTGTCATTTTCTGATCTCTGTATCCTAACGGGTTACCTTAGTAACAGCCTTAAGCTGTCTGTTGCCATGGTGAATGAGGTCCATAATTGCTGCAACAGCCCTGGAGGTGTCAAAGTCATCTGCAAACGCAGCCTTCACGGTTACTTTTGTGTTGGCTAGCCTTCAAGAAGAAAAGGTAACATTTAAGATAAGACAAAACAAGATGCCAGCACTACACTGAATTCATCAGCTATTCAGCCAGAGGGAGTCATCAAAAGGACACTGTTGTTTCCTTCCTAGCTGTCCTATGATGGGTGATGCTACACTGATCAGGGAGACTATATATTTCTGCTGCGAAGTGAAAAACTTGATGCCTGTCAAAATCCAGAGTGCTACATCCGTTCAATAAATACATTGTTAATCACAGGAACCAACAACAGTAGAGCAAGGCTTGCCTTAATCATTTAAAAACAGATGGAAAATGAGGTTGATTAAAGATTTTGCTAAGTCCTTTTTTTCCCAGCAGCCTGTTTTTCACACTAACAGCATGTTTCTCTTCCAAAGCCACGTCACGCACATCACTCCAGTGCCTGGCAAGAGAGATGACTTGGGGTCGGCCAGGCGCCCTGTTGGCAGGATCTGGCTCAGAAGTGGGTGCTGCTTCCTCATTTCCCAGGCGGGACCAATCCCAGCCCTGTGACTCCACTTGGCATGGCCGAGACAGAAAGGTCTGGTGGGACCATTCGTGTAACAGTGCCAAAAGCCAGCGGGCAGCCAGAGCTCATCGCCACAGGACCAGTGCCACCCGCTGCAGCTGCTTTGAGCAGGATGATGAGGACAGCAGCGGGAATAAATGGCGAGCTGCAAACAGCTGCTGGCAGCGCGCTCCTGCACGCAGCCAGGCAAACCGGACCCCGATAGCGCTGACCTGAGGATGCCATTTCACGGTAAAGCTCAGGGAGCAGGGTTACCTGGGGAACCTCAAGCTATCCTAGTGCCTGTCGGGCTCTCCTCAACCCAGTTGTGCCTGTTTCTGAGTGTTGTTGCCTGGAATGCCTGCCTCCCCTCAGATATCAGATGGCTGCTGCCCTAACCCATTCCTCCCAATGCTCTTCCCTGCAAGCTTCCCCCTCTCTGCTGAATATCTACCACTTTCCTAATTAAGAGCGCTGTTTCATTTTGGTTGTTTTTACATCTAGTGATACACAAGTTGTGCCCTCCCACACATCCCCCACTGACAATCCATTTCAACTTGGCCACATGCCTCACGTCTCTCAGCCTTATCTCTCACCAACAGGTTTTCTGCAGCCTCCTGCTGAAGGACTCCCTTTTGCCAAATATCACAACTAGTTAATTCAGCTCCTCTTCCCTGTAGCACGTCCCAGTGCTCCTTGCAAGCCTTAGTCTGTGCAGCAGCAAGCTCCCCGACAGCGAGGTGCCTGCACCACAAGGAAGCCGCCTCTCACTTGTACAGCACAGGCCACTTCCCCTCTGATCTTACGTCCCAGAGCTGCCTGCACATACCTCGCTTCAGGGTCCTCAATGCCCCTCCTACCCTGACTCCACAGCACTGCGCTCGTCTTCTCAGCTTTGCACCCAACACACAGCACATCTCTCTCCTGGCAGATGATCTGGTTTTCCTAAGGTACTCCAAAAAAGATTCTCCTCGTCAGTGTCAGGATCACAGCAGCCGTAATTTCTTCTTTCCCTGTGACACCTCTGCCCCTGGCCAGTTTCTTAGTAACCCCTTCTCTCCTCTGTTGCACGCCACAGTGCCAGCCAGCTTGATAACAAGCTCATGTGCCCAAGGCGTATTACTTTCCAGTCATCCTCTTTCTTCTTCAGTTGCTAACGCACAGTTCTACTTACGAACTGGGTAGCTTCACAACTTCAGTCATAGCTTTGCCTCCTACATCACTCAAGAGGGTCAAAGATGCAAGTGCTGTGACAGGCACGCTGGATGAATAACACAGATTTTAAAAATACAATGAACTACGTGTAGCAGACTATGAGGAAAAGCAGCTGGCTAGAAAAAGAAGAAAAAAAAGCTGCCCTTGGTGAGGACTGGCAGGGAAGACTGCTTCTCAGTCCTTCTTCTTATCCTGCTTCTTAAACAGAACTTGGCACACTACAGTCCTCTGAGCCATACAGCAAACTATTGCTCGCATAATCACAATCTTTAAGATCCAGAAGGTACACTTACCTTTCCCACAGTATGTCTTCTCTAACAGGGTCACATACCAGCTGTCCTTTTATATAAGCATTTGCATCTCTAATAAATGAGGAGATTGCCTGAAGAAGGTGCTTTGCATCGTCCATGCTCTCGTCACTGAATTCTACTGCTAAGAAAAAAAAAAATATCTGGGCATTATGATACAGAGCATGCTGTCTGTCATACATAGGAACAATATTCTGAGACAAAGCCATTCCAGGAAAACTTTGTTATTTATTTGTCACAGCAAACTTTTCTTAGCATTAATTGTATATTTAATTAAAAACTCCGTTCAAGTGCACTAGGTGAATTAAATCAATATAAAAGATAATCATTACATATGACAAAGTATAACCTTCCTTTCCAGGTATCAGACTGATTCAAAAAGTGTTTGGAAGCTGACTGAAGCAATAGCTACTTGATTTAAATTTTTTTTTCATTATTGAATCTCTCTGTGAAGTTATCACTCCAAAGCATTTGGATTGGATATATTTCTAAGCATCCCCCCAGATTTAATCTGGCAAGACATACCTTTGCTCTCACCCCTAATTTTGCTCCTATTCTAATTTAGGTAAACACGATCTGTCTTTGTAGACCTCCAAAGAGGCCTAATCCTCACCACTGACTCTGTGAGGAATACAGGCACTTATAGTAAAAGGGCTGCTTCACCAGCATCTAAAATCTAGATGGACCTAAAATTTTGCAGTCTAGATTCTGCACTAGATATACAATTCCCTCACAATATCAAAGCTGTACTGGCCATATCAATTTTCGAAGGTGACTATTAGAGAATATACAAATTGCTTAAACTCGTAAGGGCATGTCTGGGATGGGATTCATCACATCCAACTTACACACTTACATCTAAGCCTCTTTATAGTCACTGAAAAGAAAGATGAAACCTTAAGAGAAATGATTCATCACATCCTGAGCAGAGCTCTACTTTATGATGAGATCTGCTATACCCTAACCCTACAGTGCTTCTCTTCCATCAACTGGAAAGACGACATTAGCCCCGCCAATAACATGGCATCCGTGCACACGGACACCCTCACTGCATTCAGCAGACTCTAGCTTCTTCAGGCAACTGTGCTTTGGGAACCACCAGCATTTGCCTCTGCTGGCTTAAGGTTAAGCAGGCTCCTCTCGCCTTGCCTACGCTCCCAGAAGCGCAGGTGCTGGACTGGCCCCCTGGCACTTTTACTGCGAGCTCCCATCAGCAAGAGGCAATTTTTCTATTTGTACAGTAACACACAATTTTCTGCAGAAGAGCACTTGGACCCTACACAAGACAGGTCAGCCAACTTTGGTGGAAGTTGTGTGATGTTTAAATGCATTCCTTCCCACAATATCACACCAGAGTTGATTACTTGTATCAAAGGGCCATTCGTAGCCAGTGCAATATTGCTTTACCATTTTATGCCTGACCTCTGCACTAAGGTACATCCAAACTACAGATTGTGGCATATTCCTAATCGCATCAGCACTGAGCATCACCTGTTGTTTCTGCAGCAAATCTCACCTCTGGTCCTGTGCACATTACAGCTGACTGCTTTGTGCAACTACCCAGTGCTGCCCAGACACGGACCCTTTAGAGCAGACAGTCTGAGCAAGGGGACAGATCCAAGAGGGCAGAAGCAGCCAGATGTAAGACCTGATCTCGGTTCCATTAGCCTAAATCCCAAAGAAGCCTAACTGTTTAAAACAGACTTTCTGTAGGATTTACCTCAGTATAACTAAGGCATAAGTCTGGGCCTGTATTTGTCAGATTTTCCACTTGTGTGTAATTAAAAATCTGCATTACTGCCTCATTAACACTGGTTTTAAAATTAAGCTTTACTCAGCTTTTAAACAGACCTATGTACAGACTTTTAGAAAACACTGAGATATTGAAAGAGATTATTTCTATCCATTAAGATTACTCAACTGATTACGCTGGTTACAGGAACTCCACACAGAATACTTCATGAAAGTTTACCCTGATGAAGCCCGCTTTGATTAAAGCCATTCTTCTTCCCCGATTCACGGCACTCTCCTAAACCACCGCCTGCAGGCACTGCAAACCCACAACGTGGCACAAGCAAGCCCAGCTCTCTAAATCTTCACCGTACTTCCTACTCCTTCCCTCCTTTGCCACTGAGGGCATCATCGCTACATTGTCAAATTACAAAACATACATTTATTAGGACCAACAAGTAATTAAAGACCAGAGGGACCAAAATGTTGCAGTTCACTCAGGTTCACAAAATCACCGGAGCGGTTCTGGTGACCAGGAGCATGTTTTGGGGACAGAACCCCGCCGCCTGCAGCAAGCTCACAGCCCCTCCACCTAACCGCAAAAGCAAAGCCACTGCTGATGAGATGCAAGAGGAAAAGCAGTGCCTCACAACAGGGTCCCACAGGGCTTCGGAGATGGCACATCTGCTTTTAAGTTGCACCCAGAAGCAGCCTGGCAGGCACATAGGTGGTGAGGCACCATGCTGCTGCCTGTGGCACCTAGAAAAGACCTTTTCCCAACAGCCCCAGGTGGGACGGTGGGACGAAGGGTGGTGATTCAGGCCAAGAAGGGGACAGCCAGAGGCATCAGCCAAAGCAGAAGGCCTGGACCACCACCACTGCCCACAGAGCTCAGCTTAACCCCCAGCAGCTCCGCCCCACCAGCCTGAGCACGCAGAGAGGGCAACAGAGCAGAGGGAACCCCTGCAGAGACACGCTGTGGAAGGGTGATGTTCTGCATCAAAGCCTCTTCCCTCTGACTTTTCTCCTCTTCCCCACAGGCAAGGCATCCAGCTTTATCCTCCCTGCGACAATGACCACCACGGGAGGGGGCCCCCACTCCCACAAAACACGAGCACATCCCTGCACATGCCCCTCCATCACTTGCCCCTCCGCGGTTGGGGCAGTTTGGAGTCGCGTTTGTCCCCAGGTGCCAGTCAGCACACAGGCAGGCAGGGAGTAGCCCAGACCACAAAAAAGGCCCATTCTGAACCCGAGATCCATCTAAACCACAGCACCAAGCATAAGCCATTCCCAACTGTCAGGCGCTGCCCTCATCTGCATGCCTACGAAGATCTTTTACAGGCTCGATTCAACGAGTGCAGTATCATCACCCGACCCCCCGAAACCTGCATTTTAGCAAGTACAAAAGTCTCCCCTTCACAGGCAGGGGAGACTTTCAGGCTTCACAGGCTATGAAAACCTTTTTAGGAACAGACAGGTGCTTGGGATCTCACTTCTAATAAAAATACTTAGGAAGCAGACAGCAAGATGAGAAGGAGTGCAGTAAACTTATCTTTAGACCAAAGTGAATTGATAGCAGGGGCACAAGCTGACAGGCTGCATAGTAAATACCTGGCTCAGCAGGGACTGACTCTGGCTCTTTAATGGACAGCAAATAACTGCACCCTACCTCATAAGGTGGAGGTGGCAAGCACAGCAGACCTTCGAGCAATCCTTATCTGCAGAGTGGCTTGCTGGCACTATACTCCACCGTATCCTTTCATCAAAACCACCTATATTTGCTCAGGTAGCCCCCTGTTTTTAATCACAGAATGGTATTTAACCTAGAAGTAAGGCAAAAAAAGGGTCATGTCCTTCTCGCAGAGGTTCAAATGGAGCCAGCTGACATGCAGCAGAGAAGGTGTGCAGGCAGCCCTCCACTGCAGGGCTCCAGTGCCATTCCTTGCTCCAAGGCAAGCTTAGAAATTGCCAGCCATTTGGCTTTTGTTTGCAGGACAAACATATATATGATAGTGTTGTAGGTGTTAGTCTTTTTTCTTCTTTTGTTTTAAATACACATTTGTTCAAGACTCCCAATACCCCCAGTTGCAGCCAGGGAGCCATTTATGTGTGCACAATGTATTTCATCTCCTAACAGAGACCCAGAGGAAACAGCCAGGTGTGCCACTGTCTTGTGTCATCACCCCGAAAGAGCCAGGCATGCCACCATCCTGCCACCTCACCCCATGGTGGCAGTGCTCCCCACTGCCTGCCCCCTCTCCTGCTCCAAATGGGGGGGTTGTTCTGCAGCAAACCTCCCACCTGGATCCACTCCTCCCTTCCTACCACAGTGGAGGTCAGCAGTTAATAACCAGCAGTCTCTTTACTATCCCGTGCTTCAAAATATTTCAGGGATACATGACATTCCTGCTGCCTTCAGATGCCTTAGGAGAGGGAGGCTCCACCAGGAAGACTAGATGGGTGGCTCCTGCAAGCAGCTAGAGGTATTAACAAGCAAAAAGACTTCTCAGTCCAATGACTGCACGTCTATAAAGGCTTGCAGTGCACTGCACGCTGATGGACACTGCAAAGCCACAGAGCCATAACCACACCAGCTCTCCCAGTCACTGCTAGAGGTGCTTTATCTGAGGCAGTTAGAGGCCCACTGAAATAAAGCTGCAGGTGTTTCCCTGTGCTCCACTACCCCCTTCCCATGCCACGACAGCCAATAAGCCAGATGACCCAGCAGTGGTTAGGGAACTACCATCTGCTTTTGGCAGGCACCAATAAACTGGTAAAAACACTATCCATACGAAAACCTCTTCCAGTTCAAAGTAGCATCTGCCTGCTAGAAACACCATGGTGCAGACAGGGAAGCTGACAAAATTTCCCATGCCTCTCCCCACCAGCAGCGTTTGCCAGGCTAAGATGATAATTAGGTTATCAAGCGCTGGTGTAAGCGAGCTGCACTGCACCACAGAACTGCTTGAACACTCAGTAACTCCACGGGACAAAAAATGATAACACAGCAGGCAGATAAAAAGTTATTAGCAAGCCCTTGTCATACCCCATGGGAATACAAGGCAAAGCTAGATACATCTCCAAAAACAGCTGATCATGACTGAAATACAAGTGACTGCAACAGATGCAAATCAGAGATGGAGGTAATTCATTAATTGAAAGTGCAATTAATTGAGAGTTGCAATTAACTGCAGCTCAGGAAGGTATTTAGACGAATGGTTAAGTACTGTCCTCCGTAAAGATGCTTTTCTAAATGAGAGCCAAAGAGCAGCCCCGCAGAGCACCACCAACCTTTCCACCTACCAGAGGCGAACCGCAAGGCACCACAGGGAGAGCCTGCTCCACCACTGCACCTCTGCATCACCAGCCTGGGAAGCGTGTGTGGAAAGCCATGCATATCTCAACAAATAAGGGGTTTTTTCCTTACCTGAGCTGTATCTGCTGCGCAAACAAAGCATCCTGAATTGATCCGACGAAAATTTCTTCAGGAAATCCTAAACTCCAACCACAAAAAAAAATAGCTTTAGGATTACATCAAACAATTTCTTCAGGAGTTGTTCCACCCCCTTACACTAGTTTGACAGCATATTTCAGACAAACTAACATGACAAATAACCCATCTTTGTAGTTTAAGATAGGCATAAAGCTTTAAACTATAACACTAGTTTAAAGTCTAAACTAAATAAAATCTAATTCCATATAAGACAGATGTGCATACATACATACAAGATATAAATATACACACAATGTCAAATATAAGACAGTAAAAAGCACTTTGTAATTATGATCAAACACACGCTGTATAAAGACCTTTGCAAAAAAGCAAACTGGAATTACCAGGCTAAGATTGGGATACAATCTTGCAGGAAAGGACAGCTCCTGAGTTTTGCAAACTTTATGAAAAAAGAAAGATTTCTTGAAAAAGAAAATAAGTGTACTTTCTCTGCAGGACTAGAATATGAAAGAAAACCAGGGAGTGAACAAAAATAACTTTTTTTTTTTTAATATTGCTAGAATTTATCTGTGTTAATTATGAAACCTCATTAATTTCACCCTAATATTTATCTAGCTTTACAAATAATTTACTACAGTAAATAGTAAATTATTACTATTACTACTAGTGTAATTAATTTATACTAATAGTATAAAGAACTATTTAAATTCTTGGAAGGTACACCGATAACATTCAAATCACTTCCAACTCTGCTCTCAGCAACACTGGACACTGTGGCAGACTGAGTGTGGACACTGCATTCCTGCTTTTTTTTTTTAATTTGCAAATTGGTGATGGTAAGTTTCTAACACTGAAGTGCCACTGAAATAGAAAATCATGAGGAGAAGTCAATACAAGTGAGAAAATATGGAAAGTGTCATTTGCTTAAAGATGCACATTTCAAAATTTAGCTTCTGCTACCAGACTAAGCCAGCCTGAACACTGAAGGTAGCAAAGAGTCAGCTATGTGCCATCTCCCATGTGAAAATAGAAATAATTAAGGCAATCAGGGCAAACTAAATCAAGAAATAGACAGTGACACTGTTTATTTTGGTGGGTGGTTTTACTTTTGCTTGGTTTTTTAAAATAAACTCTATATAACTGAGTGTACCCAACGCGTCCAGCAGCTTTACGTTAATATACTGTGGTAGAACAATATGAGTAAAGTAGGGAAATAAATTAGAATTTGGGAAAGGACCATCCAAACTGGAAAAACCAATCCTGCATTTCATTAAAAATGGAGCACAGAGAAAGTGTCGCTGCTCTTTCAAAGCAGGTTGCTTGGCCGTGAGTTATTGCAACGTGCTTGATTTTGGGGTCAAAATTAATAGCTATTTGAAAAACAAAAATTTAAAAAAAAATTGGAGAAGGGGACAAGGGGGAGTGAAAACAGGGCAGCTGGATGCAGAGGACGTAGCGTGGCCATGCCCAGGAGACGGCCTGGAATGCAGATGGCCGCTAGCAGGACCAAGGGAATGCCGCAGGCCGTCCTGGACAAGTCTCCCCTCTTCTGGAGCGGCCATAAAAACTTCCACGTAGGGCTTAACTTTCACGATGCAGTAAAGGTGTCTGGGAAGAAGTTTGCTTCACTGGACTGAAAATCGCTTACAGGGAAGGATTAATACTTGTTAGCTGTGTCTAAGGGCAGAAATTAAAAGCGGAGACCCACAAGGGAAGAGAGACAGGCCTGACGTTTTTGTTTTCTCAACACAAAGAAGTCCCACCGCAGATGTGGAGGGGAACGTTTCCATACGTTATTTTTAACTGCACGCATTGCATTCATGGTCATTTCTCCACCCTGTCCACAACGTCTGCTGAGATACGGGAAATTTCTGTGAAAATTGTGAGCGACAGGTAATTTTCCTGGGGGAGACAGGGCTTAACTGTACCCAGACAGCATCAGGAGAATTAAGAATAAAGCAGCTCATACTGAACTCCTTTTTAAAGGGATTTTAATTAAGTCTTCCGAGAGGGCAAAGGGGAACATATGTGCCAGAACAGCCTCTCAAGCTTTGTCTAAAGGAAGGAAATTGCCCACTTCTAGCAATACCCGTCAGCCATCACGGGAGCCACCCTAGCGCCAAGCACAGCTGTATTGCACATGCCTGGCAGAGAAACCCTGCTCTGGGCTACACAAAAAAACCTTTGGGACACAGTAAACCCGGACATATTCACGTGGCTTGTGGGTACCAAAAGACAAAGCGCTCTGTGCATCAGCAAGGTGACCGTATAAAAGTGAAGGGGAACACGAGAGACCGCTGGCGTAGTGCGATTGCAGGACACCTGATAGCTTCCTGACAAAATGCTGTCGCTATGTCCCATTTCACCTAAAGCAGAACAAGGAAAAACGTCCGCTCTTTTCTAAGTCCCAAAAGCATATGCACTATTAAGAGCAGACAGATGAGAACCCATCACTATACAACAGAATAATTTAGGTTGGAAAAGACCCTTGAGATTGTTGAGTCCAACCAGAAACCTATAATGCCGAAGTCTGGTATTGGGCACAAACACTGCTCCTACAAACGCCCTCAGCTCAGTGAGATCCGTGTTATAAGCAAACCCTGAGTCCATGCAGGTTTCGCACATCCAGATCCACAATAACAGGTACATCAGCACTAGAGAAACACTCTGCTTCAGGTCTTTCGCTCCAGTGTAAGCACATGCTCCAGTGTTTTCTCAAAAGAGGGCTGTGAATAATATTTACATATTACAAACATACATTGCTTCAATTCACAGAAATTGATTACCTTAATTGTTATGTAGTTTTTTAATGACTTGGACATTTTTTCTTGACTTCCTTTAACATGCAAGTGCCCTAGAATGAAAAAAAATTAATCAGGATAAAGGAGCGTGCTTTTGAATGGGGCGTGAATGAGAAAGACTGCACTGAGACACTGGAAAGGCTGGAGACAGCATATGCTGTAATGGATATGCACCAACCATTTCAATGCAACATGTAACATGTTTTTTCAATAGCTTTGCCTACAGTCCTGCACACCTCTCCATCCTCAACTTTGGCTGGGTGAATTTTAAAGCATAGGAAAAGAAAATGTTTTTTTAAAAAAAAAACTCAAACAACAAAAAAAAACCCCAACACCACCACGAGCAGAGACACTAATAAGGAAAAAACAAAAAGTCTCCCTGCTCAGAATTGACAATAAACTGATAAAAACAAGCAAGCAAGGAAATATTTTTCAATCTTCACAGAAAAGTACTTTACCTGTTACTCTTGACTTCCCAGAAATATTTTAAGACCTTTAAAGATCTTCCAGTGATCCCACATTACAATAACTCAAACAATTTTCTGTACTTATTACGTGCTGGTGCCTATTACACTATTTTTTTTAATCCAAAAGTTTATTAAGCTGGTTCAGAATATCTTACATGTAAAATGAATTTTCTACACATTCCCTATTTCTCCAGACTTTTGGAGACTAAGAAAAAGAAGGAGGGGAACCGATGTAGCTATGATACCTAATTTGAATTAGTTTATTTTAAAATGCAATCTCTGAGCATTGCTAGAGCTTTCAATAGCCACATCGGACCATCAGTTTTCCGGGCTGTGGTACATAGAAAAAAGGCAGTAACCATCTCTATTGCATTTAGGAGAGTATGTAGAGCTTGGCTTCAGGACTGAAAGTTCTGTCGAAGCAAGACAGGAGATGGGCAACCTCAGGCTGTACGCTCCCAGACCTCGTCCATGCTAGCCACAGCACCATCGCTGATAGAAAACATGAATTATTCACAGCACCGGAGAGATGCCGAACACGTAGCCAATAAAAGACTACTCAGTGTATTTCAGAAGTGTTGTGAAAAGCCTTAACTGGCTTCTCCTAATAAAAGAGTAATCCTGCGAGATACCGAGCACCCACAACTAACAGGCAATTTTCAGGCCCTTCGTGACCTGCAGACTCCAGCACTTAACTGTACTTAGAGGCCGATTTTTAAGCACGAACTTTTCCTACTCTTTCATACCACAGCAGCGCTCTGCATTCTTTCAGATGTGGCAGTTCAATGTCACCAACACCTCAGAGTGCTCCGCAAGAACAACATATGATCATGCTTCTGCTTTTACAGGTGGTGGCAGAGGTGGCATTTTTTGCTCAGCAGCCCAAGCAGCTGTCTGAATTTTGTGCTACTCTCCACACAGCACTGCTTTTGCCTCCTTGCCCGGAACCCCCTCTCTTCCACAAGCAGATAAAATCCCCATTACGCTCATCTGGATACAAAAGGAACACTCTCAGGCCTGGTAAACGGATGTGAAAAGCATCTGGTTTCACTCCTTCGCTATTTGTGACAATGATTCAATGCAGCGGGGATTCTCCATAAGAAGGCTACCTCCATTCCTACCCTGACCACTTGGAAATTAAAGTTTGCACAACACGCTATGGAGAGTAGGAAAGAATCAAGAGATCTATGGATACAGAACCAGCTACAGCAGAAATCTACAATCAAACTAAAATCTCATTTTCATTGTATTTGTCCTGACTGCTAGCAGGTGAGGCCATTTTCACCACTGTGTGGTTAAACTTGGGGCCCTCAATAAGAACATTCAGGCTGTCAGAGGCACTGGACACCTGCAGCTCTTGCAACTCAAGTAAAACCCACAAACTTCTCCTGGGAGAAAGGGAAGAGCCTGGGTACAATTATTATTTTTGTCTTTTGCAAAGGTGCCTGAATATTGACTTACTTAACTTTAGGCAGCCAAGCTTAAAATAGTTTGATTGTGTTTTCGTAATAAGGTACAGGTAACATCTGAATTTGAAATAATACTCCTCTTCAAGAGTTTCAGCACTTAGAATGATTTCATTAAAGAATCACAAAATACAAGGATTTTCATAACTTTGGCTTGGCGCTCTTCCCAGAGTACAAGTAGTCTAAAAATAAAGTCCTTACAAGAAGATTTATCCCCAGTGCAGGGATTTTCTTCCTCTAATGGGGATTGCTCCTCCAATTCTGAGCCTGCTAAAATTCTGAAGTCTGTTACCAGAATAAATTGTTTCTGAAGCTGATTCATTTGCCCTAAATAATTCACACTATCATCCTCCGGCAAAATTTTTTGACTTAATGAATGTAATCTGTCAACTCCTAGAGAACCTCAGTGTATAAATTGCCCTTGGAATTAAGCTCTTCTTCCTTTTTTTTTTTTTTTAAAAAGAAAAATTGACTCCTATTTAGTTAGTTAGTTAGTTTCAAAGAATATTTCCCTTATAGTTTCAATTCCAAGCTTGAAAAGTCAGATTCACTGGTTTTCAACAGAAGGTTCCACCTGGCAGTAACCAGTGCATCTCAGTAGAAGCACAGAGAATTCCACAGCACTTCAGGAGCAAAGCACACCCTGGAGGATACACCAGCCTCCGGACAATTGCTATTGATTTATAACAGGCTCTACACTGGGAACTGAACCTAGAATTCAATATTCATCCCATACAGTACAAATATATATAAAAAAGAAAGCCCAAGTAATTCCCAGAGCGTAGCACAGGCTTAACTCTGCATCTCTTACTCAGAGAAGCAGCTCAAAGAGTTCACCAAGAGGTCTTGCACAAAGTACTGTTCAGCAAGACGACAGATTGCAGATTTGAACCTGACTTTCTATTGACTTCAGTTCTTTGGAGACCATCCAGAACCACCATGACTGCAACAGGAAGAACACATTTCAAGATTGCCATCAACAGGAACAGTGCTAGTACCATCAGACAACGATGTAGTTCAAAGCACTGTACAGCACAAACTTCGCTGAAGCACTATCGTGCAAAGGCAGCAAGGAGCAGTTCTACATAATGTCAGGCAGTATCGTATGCTGAAGACCAAGCAAGTAAGACACTTTGGTACAGTTCAGTCAGGCATAGCCAGTGAGGTTACTTCCGGGTGAAGAGACAAGGTCTGTGACATCTATGGGCTACATCAATACCAAGTCACTCACACTCCATAGGAAAGCAGAGAAACACTGAAGTGGGTTAGAGCACTAACGAGGGTTAAGGGACCATAGTGACAAGACTCAATGTCTCCACTTTTCTACAGAGCCAAGGGGTGAGTGACTTGGTCTTTATATAGTCCATAGAAGTCACAGACCTCCTCGTCTCTATCCACCAGGAACCTCATTGACCACGCCTGACCAGAGTAGACCAAAGCACCTGACTCACTTGGTCTTCAGCATGAATCTTGTTTCTCATACCCATCACTAGGTGTAATGCTACTGGTGGATAAATAAAGGCTTCCCAGGAGAATTTAAATAGTTACAGGTATGTGAATTGTGCACACGGAACATCCAGTGGTTGGTTGCTGCAGCAGAGCGTCTGCCTGCAAGGCTTCCCCCACATTTCAAACCATACAAAACATCCCAGCTCAGAAATTTCTCTGCAGGATCACAACTTTGTGAGCTTTGTTGGTTCATCAGCTCACGTGTCTTAGCATTCTCTCCATTCTTATTTTCCAGTAATACAGATATCTTTTCTTATGATGATTAAAAGCCTTTCACCGTATTTACAAACACAGGCTATTTGATTCTGCATGCTACTGAAACTTTTTTTTAAGCTGACAAGCAACTGGTGCTGAGAGATACTGGAGAACAAGACTGGTTTATTCTATTCTCAATGCTTTTAAAATGTTATAATCATCAGCTACCTGCCCACCTGCCACTTCCACCCCCTGCCTTCAGATACTGCAGGTTCTGGTTCTAAAACAGAAGGAATTTCTGGTTTTAGGAGGACTGCATAAACACATATAGAAAAGATCAACTATCTTCATCCTCTTCCTGCAGGGCTGTTACAGCCAAAATACAATTTAAAAAGAAATCCTATCACAAAGAGTACCCTCAAATTTTGAGGAAACTCAAATGAAAGGGAATGAGATTCTACAGCAAAAACCCTTCTGTCCACATTTTTAATCAGGAGTAAACACTGTATACCGGCAATGCATATATTGTTATTATTTGGAGATTTCCCCAGATGAAATTCAGGAATATTTCACTGTAACTGCTTTATTAATAAAGACATTCATTCTACAGTTTCAAGATTCACTCTCATTTATGTTTCTTCACTTAGTGAGGACAGGAACTTGGTGACTGTAGTAAAGCATCTGTTTTCATACCATACAAATGCCAAACCTAAAAAACCAAACCCTTATACTTGTACGGGCCTCTCAGGTGATTAATATTTTTACTTACCAGAATGCAAAAAGTAATTCCCCCATTGCTCACACTGATGATACACCTCGCACTGTGCGATTTCATTTTCATGATGAGGAAATGCAAGATCTATTCCACCTGTATGGATGTCCAGCTGCTTTCCAAACACTGCACTGTAACAATATTTTCCTGATCGGTAAGTAGAACACTACAAAAGCTTTTTGTAAAAGAAATGCAGAAAAGAATAAGATGAAACATCGTAAATTTAAGTGTACAATTTAATGATTGCAGTTTTAAAACAAGACTTTACACAGATGTTGTATACCAAAACTGCAGCAGAACTTGTATGGACAGGACCCATATCTGCCTGCAATTAATTCTTACTAGGAGCAATTCTTTTTCTAACTTAGATTAAAGAATGGCAAGCAGGACATCTCCCTTCCTTGTTCTGCTACAGTTCCAGTGTCAGACAGCTGCGTTCATCTGCAAACCTAACAACTTCGAAGTGATGAACATTTCTGTAAGTTTGGTATTACTATTCTTTATCTTGTACCTTTTCTGTAAGAATTCAGGCAATACTGTAGGCAGTCATGATAGAAAATGCTTAGTCCTATACTGTTATAATGTCAAAAGAAAGTGTCGGTGCCTCTGATCTCCCAAGGGCATTCCTCTCATCCCAACAGCACAGCTGCATCTGTGCAGGTCGCCCACAGGCTTGCATGGCACAGGAGCCTCTGCAAATACTGGTGACTGGAAGTAAGGTATTGATATGGCAACATGACAGACCTAGACGCTTTCTGGTTAAATACCAGGAGTCAAGGCTGCTACACTCTGTCCACTGCTCCAGCAAGTCCCTGCTAGGTCACATTAGGGAAGTTAATAACTTCATTTTGCCCATCTGTTAAACAAAGACAACACCCACCTACTCACAGAGAGGTAAATCAACGCTAATTGCCCAGAAACCAGGGACACTCAAGCTGGTCTACACAAGTAGAAAATAAAAGGCAAGCCACATATACACGTGCACGTGTGTACACACAGACACACAGTCTTTCCGTATGTCACGTTAACAAGTTGCTCCTGGTAGCTGGCTAGATAGTAATACTTTTGTCCCTTTTGGGGACAAAACACCCTCTTAACACCCTCGTTTACGATGGCTCTGCAGAAACAGTTGGGGCACAGGAAGAAAAGAAAACAAGGAGAAGAGAGGTGGGAAGAAAGACCAGCTGTTGCCATTTCCCAAGCTTGTGCCCCTCTGCTTCCTCCCATCTGCTCCAAAACCAGCTTAAGCACAGATCTTCACTGGAGTGGCCCTGGCTCATGCCTTCCCTCGTGCCATCTACAGGGGAGCACTAGCCACTTGCTGTTTCCTCCAAAAAAAACATTAAGAGCTGGGGAGAGACAGATCTGCAAAACGCTCAGGGGCGGGAGGAGCAGCCCATCTCACCACAAGGCAAAGTCCAGAGACAGATCAGACCTAAGTCACAGCAGGTGGTTTCCTCCTCCAGGGCTGCATTACAAATGAACACCCTTCTCATGTACCTTCCCCAGGCACACTTCAAAGACTTTTCATAATTAGTTCACCTAGCTTACTTAAAGTGCTTTGAGATCTTTGGTAAAACAGACAGGGAAGTAGGTACTGCTTAAAATGGGCCTTGGACAGCTGACCAGGACAGCAAAAGGTTTTAGGTAACTTACCAAAATAAGCTCTCCATTTTCCACAGTCCAAGATTACTACACTTATGCTCTGCATGGGTCAACTCTTATTTACATGGCAGGAGCCTCATCCAGCCGCAGTAAAATAAGTTTTTACAGAAAGAAATGCACACTATAAACAGTACTGCATTAGCAGATAGGCCATTTTGTAATTGGCATTTCTTACCTGTGCACTTCAGTCACAGGTTGCACTTCAAATACAGCATGGTTTTGTGCACTTCTGTTGCTTTAAGAACTGTTTCACAGTGCTGAAACTATTTACAGACAGAAAATCACCCTATAATGCTTTTCACAATCAGGTAGTAATGACTAACAACCCCAGGTGCACCAGCACAGCATATGAAAGAGAAACCTGAAGCACCTGTTCCATCTGCTTTCAGCTTGGGTTGAAAACGTAACTTAACAGGGCCAGATCTAAATAATTTGTTATTAGCTTCCAAAAAAGGATCTGAGACCAATGCAAAACTAAGTACCACTATCAATCTTCCAGGAGAGAAGATTTAAAGCCTCTTTTTTTAAAATACAAATTAATAGGTCATAAGTTAATACAGTGCAGGACAAAGTACTACCATCCTGTGGAGCAAATAAAACTCCAAATTAAGAGCAAATTGATTTAAGCCAACCACAAGCAAAATGCTACTACGCACAATTCACATCGTGCCCACAAAATATACTGCCACAGAGCAATCAGAATATTTA
This sequence comes from Fregata magnificens, assembly GCA_013389945.1. NCBI lineage: Eukaryota > Metazoa > Chordata > Aves > Suliformes > Fregatidae > Fregata > Fregata magnificens. The sequence continues at coordinate 77,694 of WAAD01004855.1, forward strand.
ATACTGTGGCTGACTTTTAAAGAAAGCTGAATAACACATGATGATTAGCATGAACATCCACAACTTGCTGGCCTTATCTTAACAGCAGATCTCATATGCTCACTGGAGTCAGGATGGAATCCCATACCCTGTCCTCCTGACGCAGCACTATATGCTGAACTAGGTCCGATTGAGACTGCAAGAAGTGGAAGGGAGGCAAATGAAAGAGGTACCGTAACCTTCACTAAAACTTTGGTTACTCAGTTCAAGTTAAAAGACTTGTTAATCAACTGTGTGATCCTGCACGGCATATTTTAAATACCCAAGTCTGTCTCAAGAGAAGGTGCCAGAACATAGCAAAATAGCGATGCCATTAAGGTGGAGCACAGTTTGTTTGGGCTACACGTGACATCCCAAATTGCATGAAGTATTCACATTAAAACTGGTGCTTTCTGCTGAACAGAAAAAACACTTTCAATACTGCTGCTACCATTGTACTGCGACTGAAAAGGAAAACCAGCACTAGATTTAAAATCCAAGAGATCCGACCTTGATATTGTGGAACACTCAATGTGCCATCCAGGTCTTCCTTTTCCCCAGGGAGAAGTCCAAGATAGCTCTTGAGGTTTGGCAGCCTTCCACAGGGCAAAATCTTTACCATGTCGTTTATCAGTATCGGCTGCCAAGAATAAGTGATTTGTTAATGGAATATGTCTCAAAGAAAAAAAATGAGCAAATGAAAGCAAGTCGAAATGTGCATTTAGTGAACTACTCAGATTTTAATCTCTTTCGCTCAACTTCTTTTCCTGCAACTTTCCTCCCTCCTCCCTTATACAGGGCTTCCGGTTTCTCAATCAAGCGTTGGAAAAAAATATGTTGAATTAGATTTCTGCAGCCTAAAAAGACGGATTCAAGATTCTTTAATACATCCTACCCTTTTAGTCCTTTTGGCCTTCTCTCGTTTTACACCATTCATTTAATTACTTAATCAGCCAGTTTCCCAGGACAGATTTCACCGCAGCAAAAAAGGTAACAAAACCAACCCAAACCAAAACCTACAAACAAACAAAAAACATCTGGGACACAAATAGTTTCTGGTTCAGATTCTATAAAACCAAGAAAAGCACAGAGATAAGACTTAAAACTATTCTTGGACAGTCGCAACCTTCTAGTACCATTTTCACCAATGGCTTCTCTAAAAAGGTCTCCTCCCTGGCTGTATTTCTTGCTTCCCTCACTACACAGCCAAGGATGTAGTCCTTTTTGCCACAGTACCGCAGAGGACACTTCGCCTCTGCTGCTCCTAACCCCTGGTCAGACACACACCACTCACTGGTGGGAGCTACAGAACGGGGTTCTGGACTCTGTATTTTTTTGCTGACAAATACATGACCTCGCATCTAACTGATGCGGAACAATATACCTATTTGGCTTGAAGGGACCCAGCTGGGCAAGCAACTCGCACTGTTTTAAGTTCCCTTATTTAACACCACTCATCTGTTTTATCAGCAGTTGATGCTAGATTTACTTCTTTCCTTATTTCAGATCGCCAACAAAACCACACTGTATCACTGGGTCTGAACCAATCCCTGGAGCATTCCAGTATCAACACATTTTAATGATGATTCACAGCTATTTTTGGAGAGCTATTAGACGGTCATTTTTCTTGAGCCATTCCGCTTGTACTTTATTGATATTATACAGTCAGTTTTTATTCAGAACATCATGCAATATTAAGGGAAGCACATTACAAAAATCCATTACACCTGCTTCATCACTCAAAATTGGTAAGAAATAAGGAGACAGAAATATAACCCTAGTTTTATCCACTGAATCTTCATCTTGGCTCTTTCACTAGTTTGCCAAGCTCTGGCTGACCAGTATCTGTTGACTCCATTCCTCTTTTGCCTTTGTTTGAGTATACTGCTACAAGAAAAGCACTCTTCACCTTCTTAGTTATAAGCAAAACAACCATCAAAAATCTTTAGAAATAACAGTAAATTTAGTTTTAAGTGACTCAAGGGGAAACAGGGTAAAACAGAATCAGTCACGGTTGAGGCTGGAAGGCACCTCTGGAGATCATCTAGTCCAACCCCCTGCCCAGAACAGGCTCAGTTACAGCAGGCTGCCCAGGACAGTGTCCAGTTGGGTGTTGAGTATCTCCAAGAATGGAGACTCCCCAGCCTCTCTGGGCAACATGTTCTTGTGTTAACCACCCTCAGAGTAAAAAAGGCTTTTAGTAGGTTTAAATGGAATTTCCTGGGTTTCAGGTTGTGCCCATTGCCTCTTGTCCTGTCACCAAGCACCACTGGGAAGAGCCTGGCTCCATCTTCTTTACTCCCCCCATCAGGTATTTGTACACATGGGTAACAGGCCCCGAGCCTTCTCTTCTCCAGTCTGAGCAGTCCCAGCTCTCTCAGCCATTCCTCATATGAAAGATGCTCCAGTACCTTCATCGTATTTGTGGCCCTTTGCTGGGCTCTCGCCAGTATTACCGTGTCTCTCTTGTACTGGGGAGCCCAGCACTGGACCCAGCACTCCAGGCATGTCTCACCTCATGCTGAGCAGGGAGGAAGGATCACCTCCCTTGACCCGCTGGCAATGCTCTTCCTAATGCAGCCCAGGAGACCGTTGGCTGCTTTTGCAGTCAGTAACCGCCTCTAAATAACTGTCGACAAATTGCATTCCCTCTGCGAGTTGTAATGCTGAAACAACTCTAGAGTAGAGCTGTGAGAAGTTTCTGGCTGCGATTCACCTGAGCATCAGCCTGCCAGACATTTTCAGTAATTGCAAACAGATTTTTTTCAATGAAGAAATATTGAACTTCAGTGTGCAAAGGATGCAGGAGACCTGCATCAAATTCTCCAATGCAGAGACCTGATCAGACCCAACTTCCGGAAACTACACAGCAGCTCAGCAATCCTGCTCAGCAGCTGGACAACCGCAGCAAAAAACACTCAGCCAAAAAATACCCAAAGGTATAGGCATGCTCTAGTACAGCCTGTCAAGAGATTGCTCACCCTCACACAAACAGGCTGCTTAGCAGTAGTCCAGTGGTAAGTAATGAAAGAACCAAATTCATCTGGTTAGCATACATCAGAAGGGTGTAACTGCCCAAACAATAACATGGTAGATGATGTTTCCCTGCATTTACCCTTGACTATCTCACTGCTGGCTACTGCAACGGCTGAGACCACCACCTCACTAAGTGTACCGCTTCCAAGTATTTAAATAAAATTAAGAATCTTAATTGTTCTAGGGTACCAGAACAAAGGTATAAAGGGAACAAAGTACGAAAACAGACCACCAAGTTTCCTCTTGCACTGGTAACAGTGAGTGCCTCAATAAATAATTAAAAAAAAAAAAAAAGGTCTTAATTAACTGTGGTTATACACAACAGGTTAGAAAACTGTTTCAGACTCTTGAATGAAGGTTTATGCATAGATACGTCATGAGTTCAGATAATGCATTAATACAAATAAGTTGGTGCCATGAACATACCTGCTTTATCTTGGGTATCAGGATAAATAGTAGTTAATACTCCATATCTTTTTCCCCAAGACTTAACATCAAAATAAACATTGCCTAATAGAAAAGAAATATTTAGTTTTATAGAAAAGATGGGGCACATTCATGATGAAGAGGGAACATTTCCCTGAAAGCAAAACAAAACGCCGTTCAACTCCCATTTGAAATTCTGATTTATAAATTCAGACATACTGCAAAAGTAGTAGCACATGTTTCCACGTTACCAGCTTTTCAATAACCTCACTGCATGTGCTCATTCTGCACATAGGATAACTTTGTATTCTGGACATCTCCCCAGGTTCCTCCCTGCCCATGCACAATCAGCAATCCCCTCTCTGACTGAGACATAGCCTACTGCTACTCCAGTTATAATGCACTCGAATGCTTCTACAACCACCAGCTCTGCTAAAAAAAGATCCACACATTGTGCTTTACAGGCACATCTTTTACAGCACCTCCTGTTTAGAGCTAAGAGGTTCCCCCAACTCTCTTATAGAAGTCAGGCCAGGACTTCCCCACAGGAGCTTAGATAGCAAACAATTATATTAAGTAATGAGCTACATTTAACTTCGAAATTGAGTAATAGTTGTTCTGCCCACTCATGTCATCACAAATTAGTTGCTCGCACCTGTCTGTTAATCTACGGAAGGAAAGTCTGGCACAGGGTATCTCATCTGATCCCAAAGCAGGATTACTAAGAGCGCTGATTTCCTGTACACGTGCTGAACAAGCAGTTGCCTTGCCATAAGTCTCACCTTGCGAGGTTGCGTAAGCTTGTCCACGAGCAATTATTGTTTTTATAAAGGAAATTATCTGAGGAATGTTGTCAGTCACTCTCATATATACTGTAGGAGGAAGGACCTTAAACAAAGAAAGAGTAACATCTCATTAGCCTGTATGAAACACACTGCTGACAAGTCCCTTGACTCCAAGAAAGACATTTTAAAGAACATTCTCCTCAATTTTATCTTTCAAAAAAATGTTGCAAGTGTCATAAAAAGGCCATAAGCAGCATTTAAGATAATACACACACACAACAAAAAAAAAGAAAAGAAAAAAGAGGTGTGGCAAAAAAAATCCACTAATTTTTCCCAGTGGTTTACTCCCTGCTTCTGACAAGTATTCTGGACAAGAAGCATAGACGCCTGAAGTTGACGAAAGAATATTTGATCTTTCATATGCTTTAGATCAGGCTATTTCTGCATTGTAGTAAATATGTGTTATCTGTGAACCAAGGCTCTATTGCATGGGGCAAAAACAGTCTGCATTCCTAAAGAAATTGAACTTGTTCATTCCAAATCTAGAGTTTGCTTCTCCCCCCATTTCCTTACTCAAAAGGTATTTAATATCTTCCCAGAAGAATGAAAAAGTAAATCAGTACTCAGTTTCCAAGCAACACTGTCACACAAGCAACCACTTTATTTTTTCAGATCAAACTGTCAACATCGGACTCCTTACCAAAATAATTGCTTTAAAATACTCATCAATCTAGAATCTCAAGTATATGTACCTTTAAGGCAGCCATATCTTGTTTAAAGTCTTCTTCATAAATACGAGCAAGAGCTACTGGCGATATATTCATCTGAAAAAGAGAGAAGCAGATTAGTAAATCATAAATCAAAGTAATAATATAAAATATTGCAATCTTTTATCAGACAGTTAATAGCTAATTGGAAGACTTAATGAGCCCCCAAGGTAAAGAGTCAGAAAGCCTTATTAATCCAACATTCATGGGAAAGAATGTGAGTTATAAATAACTTAAAAGTATTATTTCATTTATGCTTCTGAATTGCCAAAATATTAATACTTATCTTTTAAGAGAAAGCAACCAAAGATTAAAATAACAAAATCCTTCCCTCCCTCATTATTTTCCTCTTGAGAGGGTCATTTCCAGTGACAAGATATACTACAGTACATGGGATGTGAAATTCATTCAACTTATTGGCAGGGGACACCGATACCACCTACATGTCAGAAAGACAGATCAGAGACTTGCAGGATGAGACAGGATATTAATTTTCAGTGATTAAGAAAAATAAGCTATTTCAGCTGATCATGGTTACTCATAGATCTCAGTACAATCAGGGGAAATGAACTGAAAGACAGTCCCACGCTTTGCCAAGTGCAGCACTTCTCAAGCACCTTCTCCGCATTTCTCATTCATGGGGTGACGGACAGGAACAGGGATCCTTGCAGAAGTAACGAGAAAGTGCAACCCGAAAGGAAAGAGACAACTTGCACATGACAAGATACTTGTTCTCAAATATTCAGAAGAGGCCAGGGCTTGAAAGATGCATGACAGCAAAACCTGCCCTAGCAAGCAAAAGCATGATATGAAAGTGTTTCAAATGTGAGCTTTTACATCTTCTCTGAGGAGAACCTACTGGGGAGAAGACAACATACTGTCAGTCTCTCCAGCTTGCAGATAACTGAAACATTAACAAAATAAATCCAGTTTCATCGCTTCCAATTCATTACTGGAGCATCTTTAAGGGCCTGATTTTCAGAGCGTAGGTGGGTACCACTATTTGGACAAGCTCCTGGACAAGGCAGGAGTTCTGGTGAAGACAGACCAGATGCTCATCCAGCAACGAAATGAGGAAGATGCTCAGCACTGAGAAACGAAGGCATGTTTCTGTCTACAGACCCGAGAGAGTGCTCTTCCAGACCTCAGCGACGGGACTCATCTCCCTAGACAGCTCAGCTGCTTCTTCAATCAACAGAGACACAACAGTGCCTGTAGGAGGAAGACGGGGAAATTCCTCCCATCCAGACAGATGTTCAAAACACAAAGAGACTCATCTCTCTCTCAAAGGACCACTGAGGACATGCAGCACACTCATCATAGACTAGATGTCCAACTTTCAGGTTTTCTCTAGATGAATCCCACCAAAGGATGGAGAACAAGCTTAGGCATGTTGATCCTACCACTGTAATGCTTCGGGTACGGAGGTCCCAACAACAAAATCAGGTTACCGAGGCAGAGGCCTTGGCCATCCAAACAAAATGCGCAGAGCAGAGCAGGCATTTCAAAAAGTCACCAAAAAAGCCATGAAAAGATTACTTTGTCGAACCAAAGAATGCAGTAAATGAACACAAATTATTTTAAAACATCATGTCATTTCCCCCTCCTCAAACATAAAATCTCCATAATGTTCTGCCAATAAAGAAAAATTTTAAAATGCAAACAAACAGATTTAAAATGCCTGGGTTTTTTTGCTTTTGGGGGTTTTTTTTGGTTTTTTGGTTGGGTTGGAGTTGGGGGTTTTGCGGGTGGGGGTTTGTTTGTTTTGTTGGGGTTTTTTTGGGTTTTTTTGTTGTTGTTGTTTTTTTTTTTAAGATGGCCTACTGCCTTAGAAAACTGCAAGTAAATGGACTAAGGGAACACACATGTATTTCTACAGGAGTGGCATGCTAGTATTTGTTTGAATGCAGTGCCCTATATTTAACTGCAATAGTAACTGTTTACTTAAAGATTAAATAAAAGTGACAGCTGTCAAATTCTCTGCCTCCAAGAAACTAGCTTAAAGCTTGCAACTGCAATTTGATCCAACACATTTATTTATGATCCAGAAGACATGAGTTACAGATTCCAGAAATAAAATGTTCAAAATGCAGAATGAAACACAGAATACATTCTTATCATTTCAGGGTGCAAAAAGCATTAAAAAAAAAAACAAAACAGAAACAAAAGAGCAAATAATTGGAATAATCATTCACCAAGCTCAGCTGGTAAAAAAGATCTGATTAAAATCCAGCTGAGAACCACTTATAGCCCCAGTCTTATCAAGACTTACCCTTACACTCAATGTCAAATTTCACGTGGGTGATGAACTCAGACAAGACTGATAAAGCTTTCCAAGGCACCGACATTGCAGCTAGATGGTGCTCGGCACCTTTCAGGAACCATCCTCAGCCTCACGTGTGGTAATGCTATATATACTACCTTTAACCATCAACGGCACACAACGCTTCTCCAGAACACAGCCAGAAGCCTACTGGCTGCTATGTTTTGGGTTGCTTTTGGGATAAGATACTCTCCAACTGTGCTGAGGATTCACCCCGGCTTTTTGCTCCCCACTGGCCTCCCAGGCAGTGGGCAAGGGCAGGAGGACCCCAGCTGTGGGTGCCCTCCCTGCCTCTCCCTCTCACACAACTCTGCACCCATTTATCTCCATGCAGCTCTCGACACCCAGCCTGCTGGACTCCCAGCCCCATTACAGCCATGCTAGGGGATCAGAAATCTCAACATTTATTATCTACTAATTAAAACAAACAAAACTCAATTAAAAAACCCAAAGCCAGGTTAATTTTCCTATGTAAGTAGCTGTAGAAAATACCAAAAGTTTGGGTCAAAGACTGCAGCAAACACCTACCTCATTGGCTCTTTTTATTATCTTGTCATCTATGTCTGTGATCCCCATCACCATGATAACTTCAATTCCAAAAAACCTAGTCATTATCCTTCGAATTATATCAAACCTAACATAGGAGCTGGAAGAGAAAAAACAAGAGCTTTTAAACATGCAGTAGTAAGACTAAACTTAAACAAAAATAACCAACAGCACTAACAGCCACAGGGACAATCTAAATACCCCAACACTTGCAATGAAAAGGTCTTCAGTGCATGAAGTGCTTTTCCAAAACCAGTCACCACCTGCACAGAAGTCAAGCAAATTTCCCTTGAACTGGCCTACCCTCTTCTGGCATTAGTGACACATTACATCAAATTTTCTGAGTGTTTTCTTTTGTTGCATCTCTTTATTCAAGCACCAAAGTGTGTCAGAAGCTACATGTGAGCCAGGACACTCTCTCAAAGTGAACAGTACAAAATAAGACACACAGATCAGATATTCTTGAAATACATCCCTCAGGTTTTGTATATTCTAACAGGTTTTCAAAAACCACAGGGTAGAACAGGGAGAAATAAAACAGGGTTCAAATGAACTTTGCTTAGGGTTGAGTAACAACTACAGCTACCAGCCACCAATAAACTATATCATTCACACACTGCCACAGACCTTTTCTGTGGGTTATTTTGTTTTATTTACACTCGAGAATAAATTCTCAAAATTATTCCGGCTCTTTGTCACAGAACAGAGTATTTAACGCTGATAGATTGATGTACCTACAAGCTGTACAGGGCTGTGGCAGCCCCTTCTGCCACTCACAGACCCTCCACTTGTAATTCTCAAAACACGCTTTGGTTGAGTAAAACTCAATTATTAGGTGAGACATTACAAGGTGACTAGAGGCTCTGGGTCTGCCCTGCAAGGTGATGAGAATCCTCAGCCTGCAGTGGCTTTGGAGAAAACAGAGCCCGAAAGGAGACTCGCAGACCTACAGGTTCCCACTTCACTCACAGCACCACATGAACTGCAAATCCCGTGGCTGTCAGAGTAAAGAAGTGTACACAAATACTGGAAACGGATTTGGATCCTTCCCCTTAGCTGCAGGGACCAGGTGGCATTAAGGTTCAGATTTATGGATGTGTAATACCTTGATGAAGAAAAATACTTTTTGTTGTTGTTGTTTGCACTATGCCTATGTTGAAAAAGACTTTTTGAAAGCCTTGCTGCCAGGGAGATAGTTTTTAATGAATACCAGCTCACTGGGAGTAAGGTTCATCTAATGTGGTGACACGATTCCCTAAGAATATTAAATTGGTCTTTGGACCCTGTTCAGAGGAACAATGCCAGCATCAAAAGCTTGGTATTAGATTTAAAAGCCCTGCAGTCGTAGTTCCCAGAGCAGACACAAATTCCGCACTGTCCCTTCTCCTCTGATCTTCCAGCTGAATTGATGGAAGAAACACTGCAAGAGCCAGAGCAGATCTACTGACACCTCAGAAAGCAGGGTCCTTACCACTTCAGGACTGAAAAGAAAAAAGACAGACAGTCAAAAACAGGGGGGCAGCAGAGCAGGCACAAGGGACTGAATGAAACCTCCTCTCGTGCTTGGTTTTACTCTTATTTCCAAGTACTCAGCCAGGGACCTGGATGCCCACCAGGCTGCAGCTCAGACCAGCACATGATCAAGGCCAGTCTCAGAACTGAGGGAAAAGATGGCATTATCTGCCCATCTGATTTTTTTCTTTACATAGAATGAGTTTTGGATGTTGTATTGAGGCATACAGAGCACCTGTTTTGAAGACTGGAAGCACAACATACTACAGAAAGTTGGATTATATAAATAAGAAATCCTTGTGGAAGGGAAGGAGGAGGGGAGAAAAATAACAATGCCATTATTTTCAAATTCTTCTCAAGGACCTCAAGCTCATTTCCATTATTTGTTTCTGCATTATTACCTGCCACATTTGTTGTGCTTGCCACAAGTCAAATATAAGAAGGAGGGAAAAAAGGAATTCTAGTGATAACATGTTGCAAGAGTACAACAAAATGATGGTATTTTACAAGAACGACACAGTAGCAACAGCCATCACTCCATTTGACTTCATGCTCCAGCACATCTCCTGGCCTGTAGACCCCAATCAGCAGCATGCATTTCAGCTGTGCCTACCAAAGGTCTACAGTTGGACCTAGCTACTGGGAAAAAACGTACAACTCCACCATCCTGAACAAATCAGGCAAGCAAAAGGATGTCAACACTGACACATGCAGGACCACAGACACTGCGAAGGAACAGCCAACTCCTCACGTGGTGGAGGGTTTGATCAGAAAGAGAGGAAGGTCTTCAGCGCGGGCATCCTGCCGCACAACAGTGCTACAGGAACAACACGTGAAGGCGCTAAAGAGGCAGCAGAAAGACCATAACACAGCTACTCATCTGCATGATACACAGCCCCAAAGGCAATACTCAGCCCTAACTATTCTTTCTTAAATCAGCAAGTGAAGAGGTCAAACCCACGTGGCACAGATGTATGGCAAACCTCCACATCAGGAAAGCTTGGAATTGTTAGTTTAGACATAGGATAAGAAGAGATGGGTAAGAGAACGGGCAGAGCAAGCAAGGCCTTCCTACTCCCCCCTTTAATCAAAAGAGACTGAAGGCAGGAGAACAAGGAGAACCACTGACAAGAAGAGACATTCAAAAGCCACAAAGAGCTGCAAGACCTAAAGGTGAAATTCTCCACCTCTATAAACATTGTGCTCTAGATCCACTATACCCCTTAGGATGGGAGCACTTCTGCAATTCCCTCCGCTGTTACACAATGTCGGGGAAGACAGGCCCTACCGTACTAGAGAACCTCGACTGAGTGATGAAGAAAAGAAATTTATTAGCATCTTTTTATACGGTTGCTCTCAAGTGATGATTTTAAATTGTAATTATTTCAAGGTAAACTGTAACATAGCCTCTATTACAATAACTGTAGATTTAAATACACAAATTGCTATGACTTTTTTTTTTTCCTAAATATTAAAGATCCCCTGAAGGTACTAAGTACTAACAAAATAATTCAAGATATTGTTTTCTTGATTTTTAGATCACTGGTAAAAAGCTCGGTTAGTTTTCTGCTAAGACTGGACAAAAGCAAGGGGGAAAAAGACACCACCACGTATGCACAACAGTACAGCATTATTTAAGGAGAGGTTGCCAACAGTATTTTTACATGAGCGGTACTTTAAAACTTCCCTTTTACAGAAAGAAGGAACAGTTGTGCTGTACTGCAATGGGTCAACATTGAGCAAAATTCAACACAAGTTTCTGAATGAAGTTGAGACAGGACCAGAAGCTGTGAAACACCCTCCATTAAAAGGGAATTACTCAAACACACAGCGTCTGATCTTCATACAGATGGCAATTACCTGAGAAACCCCTGCTCTTCCAAGGAGCCCAATGCATCTTGTTCTTTTAAGAATTAGGAGACAGGAGCTCAAGAGCAGCTGAGCTGCTGCAACTCCCCTCAGCTTCACAGGAACCTGCAGGCACCCTGCATATCTTCTCATCACGTGCATTTTAAAACAACTGGCTGCAACCTTCTCTGGTGTATTTAAAGTACTTTTTCAAAATTACTTATAATGAAGCTGGTTTATTATTGTAATTATCCGAATGACCTATGGAGAAAATGCTGTGCTGTTTTGTTTTGGGGTTTTTTTGGTTGGTTGTTTTTTTTTTTTTAAACACAGTAAGCCACTGAACTGTTACTATGCAAAAAGACCTTTAAGATACCTGGGCTTTCCGACATTTAAGAACAGGTACTTTTATCTGTTAACCTTAAAAGCATCTTTTTAACAGTCAACCCCGAATGGCTTTCCTTTGGAGCTGACACAGTGTCCGAACCCAATTCGAGGCAGGACTACCAGATATTTCACACAGACAAGAGGCTCTGCTCCAGGATGCCAACTCCTCTGCGCAAGAGGTCATGTTATGCTGATTTGATTTGAAATAACTCATCCTGCCTTCAAGAAAAATGCGTGTTCTTAATACTTTTCACCCCACAACTGCCTCTTTCTGGACGAGCTGCACTAACAGCCCCTTCCACGCTTCCTGAGGCTGGGGAGGGGACGGGACGAGAGGGACCCAAATAGGATTTTGCCCTCTGCACGGCACAGGAGGCGAAGTGCCGGCGCGCCCGCTGCGGCTCCCAGAGGGTCCCGTCACCAGACACGGGGTCCGCCGCCCGGACACACGCTGCCCGCTACCGCGGTTCCCACCCGCGCCGTGCCCACGCAGGACGTG
>WAAD01004855.1:99956-162979 GCA_013389945.1 Fregata magnificens
GGACGGGACCGGTGTGTGCGGTGTGGGGCGTGCGTGGGGGGGGGGGCGATACGGTCGGGTTTACGGATGTGCTGAAGTAGCCCCCCGCCCCCCTCCCCGCGCTGCCGGCACTCGGGGCACGCTGTCCCCATGCCCCACGGGTGGAGGGAAGGGGAGGCTAGTTTGTGCGGGGCTCGGGGCAGCTTTGTCACTTGCTTGCTGGTGTCCGCTCGGGAAGGGGGGAGGGGAGGGCTTTATTCGGTGCCGCCGCCGGCGGTGACAGCCCGGGTGCCGGACGGGGAANCGCGCCCCGGCCGCGCGCCGCCACGGCCGCCGGGCGCCTCCGCGCTTTGCTGGGGATTCGGTGTCGTTGCGGCTTTTATCAACGCCCCTCGTTAGCATATCGCGGCTCGCCCCGCCCCCGGAGGGGCTGATAGGTGGGAAGCCTCCCCACGGACCGGCCGCGGCCCACCTCCTCCCGCCGATTGGTCCTCGGGCCGGGCTATTCCGCCTTGTGCCCCGCCTCCTCGTGACGTTTCGAGAAGCAACTTTTCTGTGGGGTTGATTTGAATATCTCGGCCTGCCCCGGCCTGTGGGTTCTGATTGGCTGGGGCGGCGGCAGCGGGCAGGCCAACCTTGGGCGTTCGGAAGTGTGACTGACGTGTGCTCGGGACGGGGACGCCGCTCTTCCCGCCTCCTCTTGCTCGTGAATGGCGCGCTGCTGCTGGAGGGGGCGGGCGCGAGCTCGCTTTGCCTGCTGCGATTGGCTGCGGGGTTTTTTTTTTATTATTATTATTATTTTTTACTCTTCTGGTTCTTTCTGGTTCCGATTGGGAACACCGGGCCAGCAGGGGCGGGCTCTCCCTGTCGGCCGCTCTGATAGGCGCGAGGGTGGGCGGGTCGCCGCCCCTCTCCGCCCGGTCTCCGCCGCCTCCTCCCCCGCTTCCTCTGGCTCCCCTGTTACGCTGCGAACCGGGGAGGGGGGACCGCCGCCGGTTTCCTGCCGGAGAACAATGGCTGCTCCGTCACTTCCGGGGCGTTGCCGCCGCGCTGGTTGCTAGGAGAAGGCGGTCCCCCTGGCCCGGCGGGATGAGGCCGCTTCCCGGCCGGTCGGCGGGCGCGCGGGGTCTGCCTTTCCTTAGGACCGTTAGGGCCCGCCGCGGCGTAATGGCGGCGCCTGGCGCCCTCCCCTTCNGCGGACATCCCGGCGTGGCTTCTGCCCCTCCTGCCCGCGGAGGTGCCTCCCGCCTCCGCCGTCCCCTCGGGAGCCTCGGCTGCCCTGTGCTGGCCGCCCTGGCGGCGGTGTGGGAGGGGGCTCCCGGGGTGCGTGGGCATGCAGCCATTGCGGCGGTGTCTCAGCCCCCGTGAGGGCTACGGGACTGTTCTGGGAATAAAGCTTTCACAACGTATGGCGCCTTTTTTTTTTTGTCATTTGAGTGGCGTTTGCGATGTTGGGGGTGTGCATTCACAGCTGGTGAACAATTGCATAACACGCAAATCGCGCAAAACGCTGCTTTCTGGTCTTTCTGTTACAGCACGCCAGGGGAAAGCAGGTTTCTGGAATTCCTATAAACGCAGCCTTCTTAGGGCGGGCAACTTCAGCTGAGCATGCTGGTATGAGGAATGGTGGTGCAGTCCTCCTCCCAGCTGTAGTAGGCAGCTGTCAAGCTGTTTCTTCTAGCTGGTGCACCGCTTGAATAACATGTTTCCGACACTGATGCTAAGCAGCCCTTTCTGTTTGCGTGAGTTTGTGAAAAGGCACATCTCGCATGGTGTCTTACATACTAAACGTGTAGGTGCCCAAGGACGTGCTCAGCAGGGCTTTGCAGAATTCAAGATCATTGCAGCCAACTATTTCTCCTGCATAATAATACAGCAGTTTCAGGAGGTGGTGTGGTGCTGTAGTGTTAATGTGTATATGCAGTACTAGAACTGAAGTTTTCTTAATGCCTGACTTAAGTCATTAAGTCGCTAATTATTTTGTGATATCAAGAGAGAGAGTATTCTTCATGAAAGATGCCTATGTACCAGATTTAGATGGGTTAAATCGATGACATCAGTCAAGTGCCAAAACTTAGGACGTAAAACTTCTGCATTTCAGCCATTGAAAATAATTAACGCTGGGTTTTTAGTCTTCCTGAATGCTTAATCTTCCCTACATTTGGGGTTTTTTTGGTGGGGGTGGTGGTAGGGGTGGGGTTTTTTGGGTGAATGTTTGGCGGGGGGGTTGGTAGTTAGAGAAAAGGCATTTGCTTAAGATGGTTAATAACGTATTGAAATACTAATTTTGGTCAGATAGGTCATATTGCAGTACCTGCTGACAGGTTGCGCTTAATTGATGTGAGAAGCATAGGCTGCAACTCTAAAAACTGAAGTAAAACTTGCATAAACTTTCCATGTCGTCACAAGAAATTTGGAATGCATGTGTTAAAAAAAAAATCTACCCAGGCAAGACAAAACCTAAATCACGGGATAACTATTAGTTGCATATGTAAATTGCTGTTACCACATTCTCTTATTTAAAAAAAAAAAAAAAAGGGAAAAAAAAGTAAGTTCATATTTGTGAAATTCAGAGACAGTTTTGGTAATGCCATTTGCATGTATACGAGATCCTGGTTTCTGTTAGGTGAATTGAGGTTAGATTTTATATCTCAGTATGTTTTGCTTCCCTAAGGCAGAACATTCTAACAACCTGTGAGAAAGGGAAAAATCAGAGAAGAAGGGAGACACAGGAAAAACATTCTGCCTGTTTTTGAGGACTTAGTATGGAAATGTTGAGTGTCCTGTATGTTTGAGTCGATCTGAGTATCGTAGTGGAACTCAAAAACATCTGCTTAAAAATAGGAAACTTCAAACACTTTTGTGCAGTGTTCTTTCTTGTACACTGTTGGAATAATCCTTGAGGTGCAATTCAAGATCTAACATATTTTCAATGTTAGCATTTTAAATCAGAAGCTCTAGCTGCTCCAATTGTTGCATATCATCTTTAAGGTTATCTTCTAACTTTTTTGTCTCCTTTGCAGTAGATATTTAGTGAAGATTATATTTCTGTGTTTTAAAAAGTAAGCAACAGGTTTTTTACAGAAAGCATAGGGAGGAAATAATCTAGACATCTTGGACATTGTAATCCTAATTCTGTAGTTCTAGGGATTTAAGTGGCCTCACATATTCGGCAAAAATAAGTCAGCAGTATCGGATGAAACTTGCCATAGCTTAGGGTCTAGCCCCGTGTATTTGGAGTTCTTCTGCATCAGCTGTCAAGTATGATAGTGATTATTAAGTAACTCAGCGTCTGATTTCCACATTGGTTTGTGCTTTCTTTCTGTCCCACTCTCTTTCTCCCACTCTCAGTCATTCACTAAAAATATTAAAGTTGTTATACACAAAATGTCCCGGAAAACAATCTTTTTATTTTCCTTCTAATTTCACAATTAATTTTGGAACTTTTCATGGTGTGTCTGTATTTGTTTAGTTAGTTAGTTCTTTTTAATTACTGATAAGTTTAAAGGGGACAATTGTCAGCATGCATAAAATTATATTTAGTCCCTTTTTTTTCTAAGTCGGCATTTGCATTCTGTTCCTGCGGGACCGACTAGAACAAAAGTAATCTGCTGGAGTCACGAACCCCTTGTCAGATACCAGCTTCAGGGAATCTGTCTTTGATCAGCTTTGTGCGTTACAAAAAGGTGTTGCTGCGTGGAAGGAAAGATATGGGAAGGCTTTGTTTCGCCATTCTCCTTGTTGAAAATATTTATAGTTTTTATTTCTTCCTTGCAGAGATTCTGAAGGACCTGGATGATTACTATGAAAAATTTAAACGAGAGACAGATGCCGTGCAGAAGAGAAGAATGTTGCACTGCATACAGAGAGCCTTGATTCGGAGTCAGGAACTGGGGGACGAGAAGATCCAAATCGTCAGTCAGATGGTGGAGCTCGTTGAGAACAGAACCAGGCAAGTGGACAGCCATGTGGAACTGTTTGAGACTTGTCAAGAGACTAATGATACCACTGGAAACAGCGGGAAAGCCAGCCAAGATAAGTCAAAGAATGAGACAATCGCGCAGGCTGAAAAGCCCAACAATAAGAGATCGAGGCGTCAAAGAAATAATGAGAATCGAGAAAATGCTTCAAATAATCATGATCATGATGACATCACCTCAGGAACTCCAAAGGAGAAGAAAGCAAAAACGTCCAAGAAGAAGAAACGATCCAAGGCTAAAGCAGAGAGAGAGGCTTCTCCCCCAGACCTTCCCATTGACCCTAACGAGCCAACATACTGCTTGTGCAACCAAGTCTCCTATGGAGAAATGATAGGATGCGATAATGATGAGTGCCCCATTGAGTGGTTTCACTTTTCCTGCGTGGGACTCAATCATAAACCAAAGGGCAAATGGTACTGCCCCAAATGTAGAGGAGAAAACGAGAAAACTATGGACAAGGCATTGGAGAAGTCTAAAAAGGAAAGGGCCTACAACAGGTAGTTTGTAGACTTTTCATAGTGAAGAAAAATAAAACCACCAAACCAGTGTATTTATTGTCAGTGTCACCTTTGTTGAGGTGAAAGGATTGTAAAATGTATATTTTTAAAGGAGGTTTAAGACTGAACCATTCCTGTTATAGGGACGGCAATAAGCAATTTTGTTTTTCATTTGGTAAACTGTAACAAGGCTGTGGTCTGTGGACCAATGTATTCCAAAAGTAAAGTTGTAAGAGCTTAAACTGAATATTCGGTTGGGTCTTAAAAGATAAATTAATTTTTTTTTTCTTTTCCCCAGTGCAGGTAGCACTCTACCCATTAAAATTTTGATGACAAATATCTCTGAAATGTAATTTTGTTTTCTTTATTGAAGAATGTCATTTACCTTTTGAGCAAAATTGTTAAATAGTTTAACCATCTGGTTGTATCTGAATAAAGCTGCAATACATTACAAATGTAACTTCTTTCAATGATAAGCAGTGCAACAGCAAACAAAAGGAGGGTAAAATTTGGTTCCTGCTACAAAGTGTCAGTATAACAGTTCAATAGCAAATGTTTAAATAGGCTTAGAGGATTATTTTTTAAAAAAAAAGTTAATGGTTAAATTTTACACAACAAATATTTTATATGCTGGCCAAGTACCACAAGGGCCATTTTAAAATGATTGAATAAGTTTTATATTTAACCAGGAAGTGGTTTAGTAAGGAGACTTAACATAAATGAAGCTTTATACTGTCACAGATAGTAGTGTAGCAATCCTTAATTTGTTTAAGTTGTATAAATGTACATTTTTAAGTGGAGTTGCACTTACTGTATTATACTTGGAAATGCAGCCAAATGCCATTGTGTAACCAATGTGCATTTCCTGCTGTATGTATGAAAATTGTACAGCTGTGATATTAAGAAATAAATGAAACAATTTTGACAGTTTGCTTCTTTAGCAATCATGTTTAGTGATCATTCATATAGCTTAAAAAAAAATTGTCTTTAACCTCAGCAGCTCCAGCAAGCTGCTGCTAGGAAGCCTGAAACTGTTGTAGTGGTAACCAAATTACGGGTGTGATAACGAATCTTCATAGCACTTATGACCCATTAGGTCACAGGAGAGCCAAAATAGCATTTAACTTTCCGTCCAACTCTACTCTTTTTGTGCTTGCAGTCACTCCCAGACCTGGCCATTTATTTAAGAATCGATAGTATAGAGTTGGTCTTCTTCAGTTGTTTTCATGCTTTTACACTACAGATATAAATTATTGCATGTTTGTTATCAGCAGAAAGATCTTCTGCGTTACAGCATTTTCAAAGTATTATTGCAGCCGTTCCAGGGTAGGCACTTTGATTCTTCATGGTCACCTGGTACAAAAATATACTAGCTATGACCAAGGCACGATGCGTTAAGTTAGGAACCCGGATCCTCTGTCGCTTGGCTTTGTAGTGAAGCTTGGTCAGGCTTTCCTTCGCCTGTGTGGCTGGAGGGGTCGGCGTTCTGGCTGAGCTGATTTTGTCTCCTCGTCCCCCTGGGGGCCTTTGCTGCAAGTGAGAAGGGGATGGGACCAGCAGTAGAAAGGCTGTGGAAGCGAAGGTTGTGAAATCTGGTGGGTCAGACAGGAGTCTTGTAAGAATATGGGAGGCTGGGGTTGGGTTTTTTGGAACACAGCAGTCTCTTAAAATTTATAATTGTGTTGTTTTGCTTCCTGGACAGTGAAACCATGCCACTGAAGTGATGCTGCTTTTTCCCGATGTATTCCAGCAGGTCTTTCTGTTGGAAGTAGGGGAGACAAGGTTTTGGATCCAGTTGAACACAAGACAGTTGAAGGGGCTAAGTGTTTTCTAAAGATGTACTGAAAAGCCACAGGATGTGTCGCATCACCTTGCATGGATATTCCCTGCCAGACAGACATATTCACAGTGACAAGTAGAAGTCCTGTTTTACTTCTAAATAGGTACACTAAGTGTGTGTGCATGTGCATTCGTGTTTCCAGTCGCTACAGACTGTCACGTTACACCAAGCCATCTTTGCCCTGGGGAAACACGAATCACGTCTCCTGCTCCTGAGGTGGTTTAGGGTTGGTGTGAAATTTCTCTACTCTCTTACCCTTCTCTTCTCCTCTTCTCTCTAAAGCCTTCTCATTTTCCATTCTCCCTACGCACTCGTCGCTCTTTCCTGCTCCTTGCTGCCTCCACTTGCTGCTCTTGTGGCTAATCCCGACGTTTCTGGTCTTTTTTGCCTCAGCCGTTCTGTTGTCCTCCCACCGGCCTATGCTGAGAGCATCGCCACTTAGCAGGATTGTACTAGTGAAACCCCAGTGAAACTTTATGTAGGACCTAGTGCAGACACAGATTCAAACCGAGCCTTTTTCATGAAATGTCTGCATTGGTTCTGCGGGGCATTTTCAATGTGAAAAGCCAGAAGAAAACAACAAAGGTGCAAAGGAGTATGGTAAGAAAGCTCAGCTGAAGATGGATCGGTAGAGCAATATTTATACTGCTCTTAAATGAATATATTTCCAGCTACTGAAGGCTTGCTGTGGTCTCCCAAATCTCAGTCTTTTGCTAAAGACAGCTGCTGATCTGCGAGGCGGCTTGGAGTTACATCCCTTTCCATGTTTTTCCAAGACTTGTGTTATCTTTCCAACTCCTGCTGTTACAGGCTGCAACGTTGTTCTGCTGCTTGACCCCAAGGGTTGACCGGGCCAGTGCGATGCAGTTTGACAGGTCTAGTTTCAGTCAATGGGCACAATTACTTTAGTTAGATTTGAGGGACTCTGCTATGGCACTAAGCTCTTTGTTGACGGAAGTGAAGCCATCTCGTTATACTGAGACACTGCCAAGCGCTGCGTACTGTGCGAACTTTGTTCTGGCTTTGGTATCTTGTCTAAAATGCTGTCTTTACAAATCCTCCTTTCTTAGTTATTCAGAGTGCATTTAATGGTCACGAGAAACTGCCATCCTTTGAGCCAATTTTTGTTATTTCTGCGTGATAGATCAGCTAATTCGCAAGCTTCCTTATACCGCCCAGCAGGGTGACAGTGCTGTCGTTCAGGGAGATCATCTGCAGGTTTGAGAAAACATCTGAATCTCTTGGTGACCCTTTCTCGCTGAGGCTGCCAGCAAAAAGACTTGAGTGAGAGGGATGCTCTTCTGGAAACTGGGATAAGGCTTCTGAGTCATTTCCCACAGGCTAGTGAGCGGCTATCAGGTATGGCAGCATTAATACAGTATATAAAAATCAGCAGGTGTTTGTTGAGGAGGAAGTCACAGCAGCAGGAACTGCAAATTTCTTAAACTTCTCATTGAAAACATTCAGGCAGCTGTAATCACTGCTGATCTGTGATAGGTATCACAGGTAAGTCCATATTGTGCTGGTGAACCTCTGAGCTGATAAAGTCCTTCTGACTACTGAAAAGCGCCATTTTGACGCTCAAGTCAAGGGAGCTGGCAGCAGACCTTACACCTGAGTCGTCCCCATCCTCAGATGGCAGATTTGTTCTGCAGTAGGGCAGCTGGCAGTGAAGAGCTGGTGCTGAAGGCACGAGACAGGAGGTAAAAGGTGGCGATGAGGGAGCCCTTTGGGTGCTACATCAGCTCCAACTGCAAAATGTTCCCAGCGGGATGGAGAGAGAGAACCACCGTGAGCCTGAAACAGCAGAGCAAAGCATTGGTTTCAGCCTTTACTATCACCTGAAAGCATCTCAATTAAGCAGAACTACTGTCTCCATTAAGCAGCAGCAACCCTGGCCATGTGTATCATTAGGTTTAAATAGGTTTCTTACTAATTAAGCACACTTGCTGATTAACTGTGTCCTAATTTCGTGGAGCGTGCAGAATAAATACAATTGAATCGGACTGCTCCACCAGTCTCATTTTTTGGTAGGGTATTTTTAGTTAATCTTTTAAATTGTAATAACAATGAGAGAGAGAGACAAAATATTGTAAACTGTTTCACAGAATATAATACAAAAAAATTTCTCTGTAATAGAATTGCTTCAAAACAAATTTGGATATCCTTGGAGTGCCTTCTGTTGCTTTAGTTAGACTTATTATCATCGTCATGGCCTATTTGCTCTGTGTACATAAAAAAACCCCCCAACCTTGTGCTAGCCATAGCTCAAAAGAGCTAATAATTTCTCGCTTCTGAGTATCAAAAAAGTAGTGCGAGCGTTCAATGTAATGTCAAAGAATAATCAAGCTAATAATGCTTTGTGCAGCTTCTTACTTTCCCAGGTGTTACTGAGGTCCCAAATGTAACAAGTAGGAGGAATGACGCAGTAAGGAAGAGCACCGGAGCAAATGAAGTATGTATAGGAAGTGCTGAGACACGGTATTAAGGTTTTCTCCTGTGTTCAGGATGCCTAGATTACTTTTCCCGGTAAGCGTTTATTGTTGTTGGTAGTCAAAAAAAGCTAAGGTACCTCTGTCCCCTCTCACAGCAGGGGAGCCGTGTAAGTGGCCAGGACAGGAGCGTGGAGGGCTGGTGGCTCTCCCCAGTTGCGGGCTTCTGATTGTTGGTGTGTGAAGCCTCATTACCGGGTTAAATTAATCCTTCAGTTTACTTTATAAACAGCTCCGCCAACGGTGGTTACCATCCCTCGCCCCGGCCTCTGTTACTGGCCCCTCTGCAGGACCTCACTGCTCTTGCAGCTCTGCTGGAAGAAGACGAAAGGTGGTTGATACCAAACTTTTAAAAACAGGTACCAGCATTTAAATTCCCAGCTCTTACTTGAGAAGTGTAAGTAAACGTTGTGGCTTAACATCCTTGAGAAGGACTGCTGGCTTTGCTGTCCTCTCCAAAATACCTTGGTACTTCAGCTAACCATTTTTAAAGACTGCATGCTATCCATCTAACATAAGGTCATGAATTCTCAGATGCTGCAGTAACGAAGAGTGTGGAAGTAATCCCGGTCAGATGGATGGACACTTTGTAGAAGTCAAAATTCCTTTCAGTTGTTGGGGTAAAATCTAACCTCCATCCAAATTTTAGGTAACTAGTGAAGCAGGCAGAAAAGGATGTGTCTGAAATTGCAGAATTCCTTGCAGTACAGTAATTTGAGTTTCTATATGACTGTGCTGTATGCACCATGCACCTGTGCACTGAGTCTATCCCCCCAAAAAGTTTCAAGGCAATTCCTCAGATTGCTTATCAAATGTAGTCCTATGGATATTGACAGTAACATTCATTTTTAAGCTGCTTTAAGTTGTTACTTTTATTTTCAATAGCTTACTTTAATAAGTCAGCCTTTCTATATGTCCGTCAGCCAAGACTGAGGGCTGGAAGAGACTCTGGGGGAGCTGCAGAAGATGCAGGCAGTAGGTGACTTCATGCTTGTGGTACATCAGTTGTCCACGCGGGCGCTGGCTGAACTGGGCCTGAACTTCTGCTTCATGCTTTGGGGAAAGGATCGCGATGCAAAGCAAATGGAGTGATCTCTGGCATTTGGCTTGCTGACAAGTCAGGTAAAAGTGAATACTGTAAAACTTGGGTGAGACAGATAGAGTCACCTTTATACTCTCACTTTGTGGAAGAATTAATGCAATTTAAATGACTGTTGTCCCCTCAGTGCTACACATCCTGGAACTCCCTCGTCATACAATACACTTCGCTAGTTCGATTTTTTTTTCAAAATAAATCAAACTTGCAAAAAAAGGGTTTTTAGTGATAAGGATGAGAAACCCAAGTGAATTGTGCATAAATGATTTACCTGCATACAGAAAGGAATGTTTTGCTATGTTAATTAAAAGATATATATCAGGGGACTTTTCTTTCTGCCAGCCTCCTCTCTCCTTGAGATTTGCATGGTTTCATCTGAAATAAAATGCTCCATTCTCATAATAGCTTCTTCAGTCTTATGACTTTGGGAACAGACAATTTATTGAGAGCCGTATCAGTAGAAGATGAATTGTTAGATGCATGTTCCACACAGTGATTTTATTCAACAACTAAAAGATTAAGGGCAATTCTTTCAGAAAAGTCCCCTGAGTTTGAATGCTTTAGTTCGTAGGTGTCCCTGGAGGACACTGAAAGTAGAAGGAAATGAATGTAACATGTCTTAAACTTTAATCAAGTCTAATCTATGGTCACAGTTACTTAAAAACTTTGATTGTGATCGTATCGTTTTGGCATAGTGTCACCGCAGAAGAGAAATATGATTGTTTGGATGCCCTGATTTTACATTTCCATGCTTTATCAGCATTTGATTTATTTTATATTTTGTCTCAGTTTTTTATCTGCTGAGCCTATTCTGCTTGGATTGGAGACAGCTTCAAGAAGACAAAAGTAATATTTTAAAATTAAAATTACTGATACTGCTCTCAATCTTTGTTACTCACACTCATATGTGTATATATTTTTTCTGGCAATATAGAAGGTGTCGTGAGAGCTCCCTTATGCTGAGCCCTTAGAATCAACACAAAGAAACCTTTACAAAAGGAAGAGGAGGACTTGTGAAGAGTGGAAGTAAGGCTACAATACCAAGGTAAACAGCTGGACTTTGATATCAAAAGTAATCCTTCCTGGGCCATAAAAGATTTAAAGGACTTCTATCTAAATAACTTCAAGGGAAACAGAGCATCAAATTTTCTGAAAAGATAAACGCAAAGTATGTGACACTTGCGCACTTCTGCGAGCTTTGATGAAAGGACTGGAGGCTGTTATGTGCAGGGGCAATAGCAACATTTTGCAAAGCCAGAACTGTGTCATGCTGTACGAGAGAATATTGAAGAACAGTTAGAAGTGGGTTACCAAGGTGTCCTATCATCTCTAGATGTTATTTTACAGAAGGCACCACTAGCCAGGAGGTAGCACCCATTTTCATGGAGGTTTCAAGGGAAGCCAAAGAACCTTCTTTGTGCAAGTCAGAGGCCAAGGGCCCACTTACTGTGTCCAACAGAGCAGAAGTGGGCAAAATTATATTTGACCTCAACTCACTGTCAAGCCATAGCTAAGCAAGTTTCTCAAAAAATCACAAATATTAACTTCCATGAGTAAACCTAGAACTTGGACAGGCTTTAGGGTACCGGGTTGGGTTCTTGCTGTAGGTGCAGAAAGGTTTGCTGTAGGATTGAGATTCCCAGCAGCCAGCTGTCTGAAGGGAATTGCCCTTCACAGGGATATGAACATTTCGCATTTCACACACCCCCAAATTAGGTAGATTGGGATGATTAAGAAGATGACCACAGGACAGAGGTGAAAGGACTATACGTAAATTATGTTGGGTGTGCAGATGACTGTATGTAGCATGATTTGGAAAAGGTTGTTACATATGATCGTCTTAAAAAAAGCCAAAGGGACAATCTGGGGAACTATGAGTGGGTCAGTCTCACTTCAGTCCCTGGGAAAATCATGGAGCGAGTCCCCTTGGAGCACATTTCTGGGCACATGAAGGTGACTGAGAGCCTTCACATGGCTTTACCAAGGACAAATCATACCTGAGCAGCCTGTTAGCCTTCTGTAATAAAATGACCGGATTTGTGAATGAGGAGAGAACACTGGATCTCATTTACTTCAGCTTTAATGAGGTGGATGCCGTTCACGTAAACTTTAGCAAGGCTTTCAACGTTGTCTCCGATAATATTCATGCTTCTAAATTGGGAATTTGCAGTCTAGATGGGTGGACAACTAGATGGGTAAGCAGCTCTTTGGATGGTTGGGCTCACAGGGTCGTGGTTAATGGGACATACACCTTCTTCCTGGGAGCTGGTAACGTGCGGAGTACTGCAGGTTTGTCCTGTGACCTGTCCTGTTTAACAGTCTTATCAGTGACCTGAGGGAAGTGGTGAAGGGCTCTCTTGTCAAGGTTGCCAGGGACACCAAACTGGGATGGTGGTACCAGTCAATAGGCTCGGGGCTGCCGTCCGTAGACAGGCTGGTGTGGAGGGCTGACAGGAACCTTGTGCAATTCAGCAAGGACAGCTGAATTCATGCAGCTCTCCAGAAGTCCACTGGGAAACACCCGCTAACTCTCCTTTCAGATGTAAGGATCCATTGAAGCATTGGAGACGAGCTTGTCACTTCATCCGTGGAGATCAGCACTGTAAAGAAAAAGTAAATAAGCAGAGTAACCCTATTAACCCACCCTTAGCCAATCCTGACACAAGTTTACAGCTCTGGAGTCTTGCAGGGTGATGATATTTTTTTTTCTTGGAAGAAGGTATTCCATGGTGATTTCTTTTCTGTCAAATACAAACAGATGAAAATATATCACCAGCTTTTCTAAACCTTTTCCTTAACTGAGGTGCAGGAGAAGGGAGTCCCTGGATTATATAATTTATCTGAAGATTTATGTTTTGGTTTTGCTGTGCCTCAGGTAAGTTCCCAGCTCCCCACATCTTGTTTCTGATCAATTTTAGACAAATTCAAAACCTGACATCTATTTTTGGCTGCTGTTCTTTTATTACTTCTTTAGTGCCTGGATATGAACAGAGCTGTTTGAAATTCTCGCAGTGGTAGGAAAATGTTTGATGCTGAAACACTCCACAATTCTGAGTTTCTGGACGCCAGGTGCCCACCAAAGCCACTCTATCACTCCCCCTCCTCAGCTGGACAGGGGGGAGAAAATATAACGAAAGGCTCATGGGTCGAGATAAGGACAGGGAGAGATCGCTCACCAATTACTGTCATGGGCAAAACAGATTCGACTTGGGGAAATCAGCTTGATTTATTAACAATCCAATCAGAGTAGGGTAATGAGAAACAAAACCAAATCTTAAAACACCTTCCCCCCACCCCTCCCTTCTTCCCGGGCTTAACTTCACTCCCAATTTTCTATATCTCCTCCCCCCGAGCAGCACAGGGGGACAGTGAATGGGGGTTGCGGTCGGTTCATCACACGTTGTCTCCGCCGCTCCTTCCTCCTCAGGGGGAGGACTCCTCACACTCTTCCCCTGCTCCAGCGTGGGGTCCCTCCCACAGGAGACAGTTCTCCATGAACTTCTCTAACGTGGGTCCTTCCCACGGGCTACAGTTCTTCACAAACTGCTCCAGCGTGGGTCCTTTCCAAGGCATGCAGTCCTTCAGGAACAGACTGCTCCAGCGTGGGTCCGCCGTGGGGTCACAAGTCCTGCCAGCAAACCTGCTTTGGCGTGGGCTCCTCTCTCCATGGGTCCACAGGTCCTGCCAGGAGCCTGCTCCAGCGTGGACTTCCCACGAGGTCAGAGCCTCCTTCGGGCATCCACCTGCTCTGGCGTGGGGTCCTCCATGGGCTGCAGGTGGATATCTGCTCCACTGCTAACCTCCATGGGCTGCAGGGGGACAGCCTGCCTCACCACGGTCTTCACCACGGGCTGCAGGGGAATCTCTGCTCCAGTGCCTGGAGCACCTCCTCCCCCTCCTTCTTCCNCTAAATAAACTTCTGTAGCAATGGGATTTTCTGAGCTTAGCCTTCCATGTGGCTGGGGCAACATGGAACTTGTCTTTTTTGGGGGTGGTGTTTTCATAATTGCAATTTTCTTTCTATGTATCCTGTAACTCAGGAAACAGGAGGTTCGCAGTGAAGCTACCGTATTTATCAGAAAGGAAGATGAAGTTTTTGATGAAAAGGATGAGAGAAAACCGCATAAAATTGTGCGCAGGCCTATATTGTGGGTCAGGAGCTGGTGCCTCTGCCACCTTGTCCTCTGTGCAAGGCGTGAGCTCCCAAGCTGGTACGGCCATATTTGCTGCCACTGTGATGCCTGGAGGTGTGCAGCTGGGGACAGAAGCAGTACCACACCTACCCAAAATACATTGATGTTATAGGCTCTGGGGAGAAATGAAGCTTTTCCTACGGAACTGAACCTGGTCCAAGAGATATATATGGGATGTCATCTGCCTCGGTGCACAGACTTCAAGTCCTGGGACCTTGACGTGAAAGACTCAAGCACTGACCATGTATGGCAGGTCATAGAGAAGAGGTGGGGGGGTCCCACACAACAGGTTTGCTGACCCACTCCACAGGCAGGCTTGGGACTGTTTTGGGAAAAGGTCCTCTGTAGCAGGCTGCTGCTGGACATTATGTCCCTTCTTGCTTCGGGATCCCAGAGGGGAGGTACAAGTGGCTGGCAAAGTCGTGGAGCAGGAGAAGAGCACTTTAACTGTGTTGCGAATATAGCAGCTGCAAGCCTTGTGGCGGGGTGGCATGAGCCAAGGATTGAATGAGGGAGTCCCTGTCTCCTCATGTGCCCCAGGAGGTCATGGGGCAGGGTGCTCTAGAGGGCCACGGGGGCCTGCCCAGCCCCAGAGGGTGTGCACACCATCAGCGGATGTTTTTCTCGATCGTGGTAGCATGCCTGTGAAACCACAGTTTATTGATTTGCTGCAATTTATCTGCTTTATGCTAATAGAGAGCTATTTCTGCAACTTCTGAATTTATTTAGCCCAAAGCAAGACTAACCAGTTCTCTTGCATATACTGGAAGCCTACCGTAAAAAGCAAGAGTGAAGATGAGCATAAATGAACCCAAGGAACAGGTGCTGCTCTAGAACTGAGAACTGGGACTAAACTGTCATTCATGTGCATAAGCACAATTCCTACTGATGTCATATCTCACATCTCTGACTATCTGCATGCACAGTGTCTTATCACCCAGTCCATGCCATCCTTCCCATCCTTCCGTGCCCAGTTCTGCTGTCAGATGAACCCTTACAGCTTTTACCAAAGCCAGCTGGAATTTCAAATATGTTTTACATGATATTTTAAGTCAGTAAGTCTTGTTTTCACAAGATCCAGTACAACTGGGAATTCATTTTGTTGTAATAGCAGGTCTTGATTTTTCCTAAGGTTCCCATGTTGCCAGGCTTTTATGGGATTGGACACATTAAATAACTCCTATGATTCCCTCTGTCCCTATGGAATGTCTTGCCCACAGTAACTGGGTAAGTGCAGATTCACTAATCATACCATGGGGAAAGTATAAGACAGTTGCTAAATATACCAACAAGGAAAATAAACTGGTGTCTTTAAGCTGGAATTGCTTGTTAAAATGTCAAAAATATGAATATAATAGAATGGTAGCAATTAAAAAATCTAAGTATTTACAAAAGGGCAGAAGCAAAGATTGAAGTCAAGGCAGACAGATACCTTGAGACATTTGTATCAAAAGACTTGTCTCTGCTTGTGTCCTGTTACCCACTAGAGCAAAGATCCGTTTATGTTCACCTGCCTTACATCAGATTAACTTCCAGTATCAGCGTCAAAACCTCTCCAGTTATCACTGCATTGTGTTCCGAGACCTAGATTTACCTACCGTGAAAGACCAGACGCTGACTCCCCTGAGCCACCGTGCTCAGGCATCCCTGCTCCTTTTCCCATGACGCCGCAGTCCAAGGAACGGCAGCTGCCCGTCCGCTGCGGGCAGTTTGCAGCTGAAGGCTAGACGTCTGCTAAAACCAGACTTGCCTGCAGTTCGTACTGGGCCCATGGAAGTCCTCATTCACAAGCAAAGTTGTCATTCACACGCAAAGTTAGGAGAGAGTCTGGAGACACCCGAAGGGAAAAGCTTTTGGCAGCCCCCAATCCCTTCCCATGGGGCCACCCACGCTCTCCGTTGCAGGAGCCGGATGAGTAAGCGTAGGTGAGATGCGGTGACACGGAGTACACACAGTAGAAGTCCTATTACACATTTCCTTGTCGCTGCCCCAGCAGACCTTGTGTTGATTTTGGAGATGATGAGCTGATCCTTTTAGCAGGAGAGCGAAGGAATGGCATTAGTAGCTAGGGTAGCGGCATTAGTAGCTAGGGTTGTCTTGCCTCCCCGTTGTGCAGGAATGAGACCTGCAAGGGTTACGTCTCCCTCAGCCTTAGGAAAGCTATGAAATAAAAGAGACAGCTAGCAGCTAGTGGCAGAGAAAGAGAGGGAAAGAAAGGGAGGTTAACAAAAAATATCTATATGAGTGGAAAGTTGTAGAAGGATGCTTGCAGCAGGGCTGTCAGAGCAGCCTGGGCAAACCCTGCTAATTTCAGCCTTTGTCCAAACCTCCTCTGCCACACGAGAGAAACTCCTTTGTGTCAGTTAAGGAGCAGTCCTTATATCCTTTAATTGCAACAGAGAAGCACCTTCTGAATGGTGAGAGGCTCCAGCTGTACTACAGTGCATGCAGCCCCAAGGATTATCCTTCTTGTTTTTTTCTTAGGGTTTGTCTCCATCCCACTTTAGGAAGGCACCATGGAGCTCCAGAGAGGATGCTGTATCTTTCCGAGCACTCACTTGGCTCTTCTCTGGGCTTGCGAGCTCCCAAGGCTGCTGTCTGCTGCTGGTACCATCGCTCCCTGTGGTTCGGTTGCCTTAGTGAACTGCACCTTTTGTCCACACTGGCTTCATACGGATGCAGCAGCTGTGGAGAGAGGCATCGTCAGGAAAAAAATCATTTAAACAGCCTGCCAGAGTGGATTCCCAGCCCCTTTTCTGTGCTCACTGCCAGACACTGTGCAGGCAAAGCACTACCTACTGGTCTTCCCCTGGGCTGTGGTACCTGAGGCACAAAATAAGGAGACCAGTAGCTGTAGCACCACTGGGATGCTGGTGTCACACGGGACCTCTGCATCCCAGACATGCGTGCGTACTGTCAGCCGGTTCAGCTGGGCACTGCGGCTGGTAAGCTGTTTAATTGCAAGCCAGCTTGCTATGGCGTAAAGGATGCTTTGCTTCAAAAGTGAAATTTCGCTCTGTGGTACACCTGAAGCATCACCAAGTTGTTATTGAGCCAGAGCCCTTTACAGAAGCATTAGACATGGAGAAGTTTTCCCAAGGTCTGGTGGCAACCTTATTTCTTGAAATAGGGCTCCTCTGGCTCCGGCTCCCAGGCCCCTGTCTCCCCACATGGAGGGCACAGCTCACCTGGCTTTTAACCTGTGCAATAGGGTA
Source organism: Fregata magnificens (assembly GCA_013389945.1). NCBI lineage: Eukaryota > Metazoa > Chordata > Aves > Suliformes > Fregatidae > Fregata > Fregata magnificens. The sequence continues at coordinate 117,249 of WAAD01004855.1, forward strand.
TCTTCAAGTGATCCGTAGTCCCTTATGAAACACATCTTTAATTTTCAGGCTGGGGGGGCAGAGGCAGGCTGGAAAGAGAGCTATCTATGATGTCTTTTCCCTTAATTCCCCCCTTCAGCTCTCCCCGCCTCTCTCTCTGCTTGCAAAGCAATGGTGATCTGCAAGTTTGCAATCCCCAACCCAGCAGGCTTGAACTACTGGTGTATCCCCATAAATTGTTTGTACAGCTTTTTTTTTGTCTGAACTAGGTATTATGTAAGTTTTTCCTTTCTTAGAAACAAGCAATTCAGCAAACAGGCAACATCGGAAGGAGTGCTTTAATGAAATGTGTACGGGCTGGGGTTTGTCTGAGCAGCCAGGTCCCCCTTTGAATATTGATGTTCTTGGTCCAGCTCTGCTCAAGCAGCTTCTCTCACGCCTCTACCTCTTTCTTCCTCTGCAATGTGCTAGGAAAACAAAATTTAAAAAATAGCAGCGGTGTTAGGACAAATGAAATCCGTTGTTTTTAGAACAGTTGAAAAATATCAATACTTATTTTTAAAGACCAACAACTTATTACTTGAGAATTTCTGGGTGGTCTGGAAAACTAAGTTTATCCCTCCCCATCTCTATGTAAAAATGAAGGCTGAAGTACACAGGTGGCGGTGACGTGTTCAGGGTGGCACAGAAAGTCAATGGGAGGCCGTGGATGGAGCAAGCTGGGAACCTGTAGCACGTTCAGAGGAGGGAACAGAAGAAGGTGCCTTATGTTTTTGGCAGCCAACATTTTAAGATGGGACTGTTGTTACATTTTTCGCTTTAGCTTGAGGTTTGGCTAAAATTTTTTTTTTTTTTTCCCAACTTAAAACACTGTTTAGCAAGCAGGACACTTGCAGAAAGGGTTGGCCAGCAGCACTAGGGAGCGATGCCCTCTCCCTCAGCCTAGTGAAGAGTTTTCTCCACGCATGCTGCCCAGCCTGCCCAGTGCAGGCAGCCATCGCCTGCCCTCCTCATGCAGCGGCGGCCAGGCTCTCCTGTGAGCAGTGACGCTGCAGCGTGAGGCACCTGGGGGGAACCACATGCTGTTGGGCTCCGATCTTCGATTATTTATGATCTTGCCTCAAGCTTGAGCTGCTGGTCCCTACGTGGACGCCTCTGTAGCTTTGCTGTTATTACTGCTCCTCTGAAGCCTTTTATTTGCCTCGTTCATATTCTTGGGGAAGTTGCTAAATTAAAATAAATCCTGTAAATTCCATGGATAATATATAGCTTCAGTGACATGGCCTGAAGCTTTTACTGGCAACCATTATCTCTAACTACAGATTCTTTTTTGTACACGATTCCTTCCCACTAGCTCGGTTATGGAGAGGCTGTTGCTGAGGCAATAATCTTCTCATATACCTGTTTATGATTTTGCTCCTTCAGCCCATAGGAGAAGGAGAGTCACTGCCTGCCTGAGAAGGGTGTCCAGAGCCAGGTGCCCAGCTTGAAAGTGTGCTGCGGTTTTGGTACGGGGAGAGGGTGAAGCAGGAAATTCCCCGATTTGTGCTGTGCAGAATTCGTGGCCTGAGGGATTTCCCCTGGCATTAATCAGTGGCATTTTTTTTCAATCCCCTGCTTTCCGCATTAGCAGCACGTGGGCAGGTGTTTGGTGTTTGACCATGACTGCAAACAGTGACTACTAGATGCAGTCCTGCTGTTTGCTAACAGGGAATAGGCATGACAAAGAGCCTGATTTGCACTTCCACGGCAAGTTACTTCATGTCTCTGACCACACTGGGGGCCCTGCCAAGAGTAGGCAAGAAAAAGGTACTGTCAGTTCAAGGTACCACTTTTTAATATGCTTTCCAGTTCTTATATGGCAGAGTGATGTAAAAAAGACATTTGCCTGGAGAAGTCCATTCCCAAGAGCAGTTACAAGCTTGGGGATGTAGTTTCACAGGATGCTCAGGCCAGAGCTGTGCCTCTTAGAGCTGGGATCAGACCCACCAGCAACCAAGCCGCACGGGTCTCTACTCTCATCTAAAGCTCCTTTGCTGGCTCTAACGTCTTCCAGAAATTTTGCCGGGGTGGCTCTGAGATGCCAGAGGTTACGACGGATTGTGCCAAAGCCACCAGTGCCTTTGCTGTGCTCCGTCACCAGGTCCACCTTGCACCTCCTCGGTGGACTCGATGATCTTAAGGGTCTTTTCCAACCTGAATGATTCTATGATTCCTCTCCTTATTTGGTTCCCCAGCTTGCTGAGCCCTGGCATCCTTCCAGCTTTACAACCTTGGGCACTGAACATCTACATTTGCTTTGGACACTTGGTGCAGGGGGGCTCTCCCTAGCTGAAGGGGGAGCAGGCTCTGATGGCTGGGTTGCTAGCTTGTGCACACGTGTGCATGTTTATGTGCAGGCACCAGCCCCACAAGGATGTAGCCCTGAGCCCTGAGGGCAGGACAGCATCTGACTGCCTGGGCCAAGGTACCTTGGCCAGACTCACAGTTCCCACAGAGACTCCAGCCACCGGACTTCCACCTCCCTTTCCTCGCTGTCCTTCCACCTCCCTTTCCTCGCTGTCCTTCCCCCCACTCTTCCCTCGCTTCGGGGGATGTTTCAGGCGTTTCAGCATCATCTGAAGAAGCTCTACCTGTTGGAAGGGTTTAACTGAGTTGTGCACCCTTGCCTCCCAAACAAATAAAGTGCTGAGGACAGGAGGGAAACGAAGTCCTCAAGGATGGTATATCTGATGCTTTTACTGGAAATGCAAAGTATAGTACTACGTAACACTTACTAGTGTTCTAGGTACAACAAAATAAATTACCCAATCTATTCATCTATTCTCTGATGAAAACCTATTTGTTTGGACTGGCCTCATTTTCTCTTTGTCTGCAGTTCTCTGATCGCATCCTATTTAGTTTCCCCTTTCATTGAGAAACTGCACTTCCAAATGTGAGCGTTGTTAGTGTGCTCTGCCTAGTTAGTTATAACAATCTTTGTTGAGGGAGGCTGAATTCAGAGACATCCAGTAAAAACTGATTCCCCCCCACCCCCATTAGCCTTGTCTGTCAGGCTGGTTTTTGTTGTACAGTGCCAACCACATCTGGTAAAATTTCCATAGCCCTAAGGCCACTGGTAGGGACAGCCAGCACAGAAAGCGTCCGGCAGCACGTGAAGGAGGACGAAGGCAGGGACAGGTGCTGTCCTTCAGCCGGAGGCAGCCAGCAGAGACCTTCAGACCGAGGCTTAGTTCATGGTATACTCCTTCCAGGAGGGATGTTACGGCATTTTATTTACAACGCCTGAAGGGTTGCACCGTCCGCCTGCTGGGAAGACACTTCAGCAAAGATTTTAGGTGCCCCCGGACAAAGCAGTGCCCTGTTTCACTTGGCAGCAGGACAGTGGTGGCACAGTCTGCTCCGCCTGCTTCGGCTGGCCTGTGGGCACTGCCCAGGCTGGGTGTTTTTACAGCTGTTAACTTTCTTGTGGGGTTTATTTGCGCTCATATTTTCCTTACTCGATTTCTCAGTTGTTGCCCTTCCTGAAAATGCATTTTGCAGAGGTTTACACCCTTGGCTTGATGGAGCGTTTTCCGTACCTACGCAACCAGTCCTCCCCGTGAGGGCTACCAGGCTGGCACAGAGGTGCTGACCCCACAGGTGGACCCACCACGGATTTGTCCCCTCGGGTCCCACTGTGCAACCAAGCCGGTGGCCAGGCATCCTCCTGGAAGATGTTTTCTTGCAGAAACAGCACGTTGTCTGATACGTAACTGCACCTTTGAGCCTTTGATGTGTGATATGCAGCTGTGCCCTGGGTTGGACCTGGCAGATGATCCAGCTCTGGGTGGATCTGGTGCTGCTTTTCAGGAAGGCACGCTGAAGCCAGTGCTCCATACTTCTGAGGCTTTGGACACTCAAAAAACATTGGACTTACAGGGCAAGCCAGCAGCAGCTCTGTTGGCTGTGCGAAGGCAAGCGATACGCATGCAAGCTCTGGGTCACATTATGAAGGCTTTTCCTAGGATTCAAGAAAGCTTTATAAATGAACCGTAGAGAAAAATGGCTGTAATTTTTCAGCGCTTACTGTATATAAAGATGGCATTTACCCAGAGAAGCGCTGTTTCTACAGTATAGAGACAACTGGAATACGCTGTTAGATTGATCCCTTGTAGCTGAAAATTACCATTACATTTCAATTGCATACAGACATCTTAAATTATTAATGGGATTCCTGCCTGAGGGTAAACATTGTAGATTCACATTCTGAGATTTTTAGGAGCTCTTTGATTGCTCACAACTAGGGCTGTTAAATACAGTTATTTGCTTTATACATCTTAAATGGATCAATATCAACCGAAGAAATATCAGGGGGATAGAGAGTGAGAGTAAAGGAGTAGGAGTAAAGCTACTGTCAGTATCCCTCGGGTCCTAAGGGTTTTCTAAATCTGACAGAGGTTTTGTCCCTTACCTGTAACCTTGTCACCGGCCAGCCCCGGAATCCTGGGTGAAATTCATGCGGTTGCACTCAGCACATATGCTTTAAGCAAAAACCAAGCTGTCACCTTTAATCAAACCTTTTCCAGCTGCTTAGCTTGTCTGGGAAGAGGAACTGTAAAGCCGTTCTCCTTTTTCTGATGGGAAGCAGGTCATCAAAAGCTACTTTAATAGAGACCCCGGGTTCTCTCTTCTCCTGAAAAACAACTTCGTGGACTAAAGTTTCCACAACAGAGTAGCAGGCGTTACACACGAGCAATGTAACTTCCTGCGGAGCGGTTTGGAAGCCGGCCCCAGACCCACATGCACCATTGCCTTCACAGTTGTCGATATCCCACAGGCTGTTTTCCTCAGTACCAAAAGTCCGCAGCCTACGAGCCAGGGAGGAGACAACCAAGCATCCACACACGGCCCTTGCAGCAGCCGGGATGCTGTCCTGGGCAGTCTCACGAGCTCTTGGTCACCCGGAGGACTCGTCTTTGCGCTTCCCTCTCTGTATGGGAAGCTATATCTCTCTCCTCGAACCAAATAGCTTCTTTTTGAACAGGCACATCGCTCGAGATGTCGCATGGGGCTTCAATCTACCTCTTTGTCTTCGTGCTACACCTTGATCAGGCACCTATGTCCAGTACTGTTGTTCTTTCTAGTCTCCTCCTCTCACCAGCTTCTTAAAGCCGGCTGTTGCATAGGAAAAGTCAGGCTGAGGTGGAAGAAGGTGCTTTGCCTTCTCCTTTCCAGGTTCCCATTTGTGCTATTCCTCCTTTTGCAGCTGTCGTGGGGTAAGGTTTCATAAGATCGCGTGAACCAACGTAACGGTTCGCTGCTGCCAAAAGGGGACGGTTCCCATCCCAACTCCTGGCCAAAGTTCCCACCACCACCTCTACTAGGTATGCCACGCGCCGGGCTCCTCTCTGAGCAAAAACAGCGGGTAGGTTTTTCATTTCAGTAGGTAAACAGGCACAGGAGAGGGTCTGAAAAGGCGCGAGCCATGCAAGGGAGGCGGTGGGATGGTGTGGCCGGTGGCAGGAGAAGTAGCACCGGCTCCTTTTTCTCAGCTGCGGGCAGCTCTGCCAGCTCAGCTGCATGTAAAGCTTCAGCCGCAAACCTCAGCTCAGCTTTCTGCCTTGTGCCAGTGCTTCTCCGGTGCCACCTCTCTCCACACAGAAGGGAAGAGCCTTTGGGGTGGCACTTCAACATGCTGTGTGCTGTGCGTGGAGCCAGGTGCCCACGCTCGCAGGAGAAATTCAAGGGAGAATTTCGAGCCCTCCCTTTGGGCAAGATGGTGATATTTGGTATTACAAACCCAGTCATGCAAAAAGAAAAGCTCTTCTCCAAACAAAAAGGACACATAAGCAGAGTTGTGCAGCCTTGAAAAGTACTTATTTTATGCCCAGACTCCGACGTATGGTTCATTGTAATTCTTATAAGTAAAATAACTTTCTGTTCAGGGATCCCATTGAAAAGAGAGACCAATCCAGCTATTTTATTTTTAATCCAGGCTAAACCTATGCAGGCACTGGCATATCCTTTCTCATACGAAGAGTCATTCTCGCTGAATTAAGTCATACTGCTGCTATCTATTCCATTCAGTCTACACATTTCTTTATGCAGCCCTGCTGCCCTCTGACTTTCAACGACGTCAGAAAACTTCAGCACTGAAGTAATGAAGACGGTGATTTAGTATGCCCTATAGGAAAAAGAGAAATTAGCCTTCTAACATTGTGGAGAGAAGTGTTGTTATATTTGATGCCTCATTTGCCACAAACAGTTTCTTAATACAAGCATGTTTCACAATATGTTAATCTTAAATCAAGCATGTAATTATTAAGACTGATGTAACACACCTAGAATCACAGCACAGTAATTAGTTTTCCTAGTGCCACTAGTTCAGAGCACTTCAAAATGAATGGTGGTATTCAGAGATGGGATACAGTATGTTCACAATTCCCAAGCAGCAAATCAGGTAAGTCCATCCATCCCAATGTCACCAAAGATGGGGTCTGATATAATATACCCAAATGTATTTAGGATGTGAAAATGAGAATGAATTAATAAGTTTTTCGAGTCTGAATAGATTGGACGGAGTTTCAAAGTTAGCATTTGAACCAGATATTAAGTGGATTCTGCGGTATTTTGCAGTGTGGTCCATACACAGTGAACAAGTACAGAGTAAGGTTCAAAGGTAATAAAATAAAAAATTTTTAAAAAATCAACAACATTGTTTTTCATGGAATTACCTCTTCAGAAACTTTTAGGAGGTAAAACATCACACTGGCAAAGCATGACCATTCCAAATTCCCCAGGAAACAAAAGGGTAAGGGATGTTGATACTTCAACATGTTTTTGAAGACTGAAAACTCAAATCTGGTCCTTGAAGACGTATTTAGCTAGACTTGACATTCAGGCCCAGAAGGCTATGCCAAGTCATTTAAAAGTCCAGGACTTCATTTTTAGCCAGCCATTCCTACATTACAAATGCACAAATGCCATTCAAAGTTGACCTAGAAAGAATTACATGACACTAATATTGTAACATGAATCCATCCTCAGGAGTTGTTACATGGTTCTGATTTTGTCTAATACATCGTACTTGTAAAGCTGAGGTTCAGAAGTGAGGGTGTAGTAATTTGTTAGTGCTAGAGTGCAAAAGCTATCCAGCATAAGGCAGGAAAATCCAAAACCATGATATTTCCACCATCTATTGGGGCTTCAGAAATAGCTACCAAAAATCCCCCAAACCAAAGGAAAGTGCTTGAGCACCTTGAATACATCACCGTCTATAGTGCGGATATCAAGGTCAGCAAGGTCAGGCTATTAACCATCATCAAATCAGAGGTATTGCAAACACTTTTCAGACATGTACATGGTCCAGCTCCTTCGGTGGTATAAATCAACCTGATTAGAGTCAAGGAGATGACAAATTATCTCCCTTAAATCACGAAACCCTCCCTGGCAAGTCAGTCTCCATCAGAGATGTTTGCAAGGGCCGTGGGCTGGCTGCCAGGACTTCTTGCTAGGCAAAGCCTGAGCAGAGGGTGAACAGAACTTGTGGGTGAAGGCAACGCACACGCAAGCTCAAGCAGTGAAGTCTTCCATGTGTATCAGGACTCCCACCTCTTGCGCCCTTTGCTTATTTATTATTTCACTGAACATTGAACATATTCTTCTCAGCTGTGGAAAAGCAGCAGATTTTTGCCAAAGAGGCTGTTAGAGGAAATATTTCTCCTTTGGCTATCACCTGACATTACTAGCTTTTACACTTGCCAGATGACTTATGCAAGCCTGCATCCCTGTGCTTGACGTCCTCCAGCACACATGCTGAACCTTATGCACTGCTAGTTTGTCCCAAGCCACCCTGTTCAGCAGTTTGCTGTTTCTGTAAGGAACACCACCATCTCCTGGCTCACTCTGAGATCACTTTATTACTAGACAAGACTCAAAATGGAAATGAAACAGGTTTATTTGATCAAAGTAAAATGTTAAGCAAGTGTAAAGTGTTAGCCCACTTACTTACAAAAGCCTGTACCTGCCACCCATCCTGTGTTTTAGCTGTTCTCTTCTTCTCTTTAGCTGTTCTCCCTGCTTGGCACTGCTTTACTTCAAACAACATCTTTTTAGTGAGGAATCCTGTTTTCACTTTTTTTATTCCTGTTTGCATGTGGACATTTTATGGTTGCTCTTGAAGTGCCAGAGCAAGTTGCTCTACAAATGTAGAGCACCTCTGTATTGTGCTGATGCTTAGCCATTCACTACACCACTTTTTTCGACTATGTGAGAATACTAATTAAGTACTTTTTAAATGTGAGCTGTTTGAGTGGAGAGTCCTTGATCTGCCAGTTTTTCCTCATCTATTTACCCCTTTTCTCAAGAGTCAAGCAATTTGCAACCACCAGCTGACTCCCTGTGATCTTACAAATCACACATACAGAAGGAGCCCTCTGAGACAGCACTTTTTGGTTTGTCTTCCCAGAGACAATAGGAACCTTTTTGTGAGCTGCATGAAAATTTGCCTCCTATACACTCTAAAATGCCTGACTTTTGACATGTTTCTATTTGCGTAGTTCATATGATGCCCTCGGTATCTGCAGGGGTGTCTGACCTGACAGGCCGAGTGCCAGGGGATTCTCTCGTGCAGCATCGGTGTTTAAGTTTCGTGGGACAAGTATGCTTTAGGAGGAAGTGGAAAAACTAATAAAGCCACCATTGCAATGACCCTCATCATTGTTTCATTTCAACTTTTTTGTTGCCAGCCCAGTCTTGATCTCCTTTGGCAATTTTTTCAGATTTCTCCTTCTGAAATTGGTACAATAATAGGCTAGCAAAGGCTGAAGTGGTGAGTTGTATTACTCCAGCCCTGACCTTTAAAATTCAATGCTAACGTAATTTGAGGATAGTAAACAAAAAAAGTAAAACTTTTTTTTATTTAAAGGGATTTTTGTCCCTCTTGCACAGTAATCATTCCCGGAGCAAACAGTATGTGATCTGTATAGCATGGGGATGCTATATTTACTCTGGGCTGGAAATATTTGGAGCTCCTGCCTAATGAAGAGCTGGTCTCCATGCCCTGTGCTGAGTGAAAAGCTGGAGGAACAGGACCATTTGTGTCTGTGTCCAGCACATGTCCTGCATGAAGAAGCAAGTGGTCCTTCCTTTATTCTGACTTCCTAGGGCGCATACGAGGGAGGTGGGCTTGCAGGAGAGTCCAGTTAGTGGTGACATGCTTCTTCACGTTTAACCCTGGTCTTGGAGCAGGCTGTCCTTGGTCTGATGACACTGTGAAGTTGTGGCAGACGTTTCTCAGGGGTCCTCTCCCAGGTCCCTGTCTCAGGTCTCTCACGTGCCTTTCTTAGGCCACTGCTGGATCGAGGATGGGGTGCTGACTGATCTTGTATGAGCTTCCACGGCATGTCTGCACTCAGAGTGTGTGCAGTGCTGCCTTGGAGCCAATGCGCTGCTGCTCCCTCAGGTGCCCCCTTTGGGGTTTTGTGGCAGAAAGCTGTCAGGGCCACCACTGATTAGGGTTATTAGGGCTAACAGCAGAGAGGTATTTTCTCTCTAACAAGCCCATCTCACAGCCCAGAGGGATGGCATCATTTCCCATGTTTCCAACTTTCTCTCTCCCTCGTCCTTCCCAGTCCTCCTGCTCTGCTCCGCTCATGAAGAGGAATTACCCAGCAGGATGGTGACCCGCAGGGTGATAACCGCATGGTTCCAGCCTGTGTCGGTGAGCCGCTAACTGCCGTCTGCTTTGGGCTGTTTTGGGACTTTTCTAGGTGAGTTATCTGGATGGCTTTCAGTTAAAACCCTCAACTTCTCCCTGTTAAGATGATATGTCTCCTCAAATATAAAAACCATTTATCAAATGTTACAGTAAAAGGCACACAAATGACACATTTACACCAGGTCCATCTTCATTTCAGGTAGGTTATGGAGAAAGGCTGGGTTTGTTCCAGGCAGAGGCTACCCTCTCTCTTCCCTAATGAAGCCGTACGCTTCAATCACCTGTAGAGAGGCATGCGGTGAGACTCCCCGTGGTGCTTTCCAGTACAGAACTGGGCAGCCCAGAGTCTCCACAAAGCAGTGTGAATGGTCCTCCTCCCTCTCGGAGGATGAGACGTTTTTTCCTTGCAGACCCAGTGAGCAGGCAGCCTCGCTTTCCCTACAAGGCATAACAGTATGACAGCACACCCTGTAGCTTACTGGGCTACAGCTTTCTTAAAGGAGGTTTTGTCCTATCTATCAAGGTGTTTATGTGCAAAGCCCAAAGGGAAATTACCAGCTCTCCTCTTACCAGGGCTGCAGAGATGTAATGCCAATTCTTATCTATCCGGGTGAAAGCAGCCTTGTACTAAATATTTGTTTAGAGCCTTCATTATTTGAGAAAGGCTGGTTGCATGTGGTTTCTTAATAACTGGTGTAGGTTTATACTGTGGGCATCTTCTGATGCAGACTGGCCATCTTCTGAAGGTCGGTGCAGACCAGTGGACGGTGCTGCTCTTAAGTTCTTCCCCTAGGTTGCACTTGTTAACCATGAGAGAGATTTTAAAGAGTACTGATGTTTCGATGAAGGAGGCTTTGCCCGTGTTGCAGTGCAGTCAAACCATCACATCGGTAAGGAAACGCAAGGCAAGACTGCTCCGAGCAGTGTGGTCACACAAAGTGAATTTCAGAGCAGTATCTGACCGGGAGCGCTCCTGTAGGAAACCAGCCGCATTGGTTGGAAGTGGAAAGCAGCATCTCTTTGTTCCAAGTATGTAGAAACCCATATTCTCCACAGATGCTGCCAGGCAGTTTGTGATAGACCACTTGTTACTTTATTAACAATTCCAACAGCAATTTAAAAAAAAAAAAGAAAAAAACCTGCTAAAATAAACTAGACTCCATCCCCATTCCCTGTACCGTTCCCAGCTGCTAGCTTAATGGTGCAGTTTTTCTGCCTGAAGGATGCACATGAAACAGATGTTGCAGTGTCCTGAGGTGCAGGATGCCCATGTGTACAGTTTGTTAGAGGGTACATCAGGGAGGGAGCCTGAAGCCTATCACCCCTTAACAAGTGCTACTCTTTAAAGTACTTCCAAAGCATCTGTCCTTTGGTCTGAATAATGAAATGAATAGGGGCACCTTCCACCCCAGAGAACTGTCCCATAGAAATATTCAAAGTTGTAACTGCTGATATGTAATGGCAAAGCAGCTGTTGTGGCTTTCACTTCAATTTTAGCTGTGCAGGCAGCCTGGCGAAGAAAACTGTTCCCCTGAAGCCACAGTGGAAGCAGGCCAGGGGCAATTTAATCAAAAGGCCAAAAGGGAAAGCTGAGAGGCGGGGAAAAGTGCAGAGGTTATGGTGGTGTGGCTTCAGGGGATGAAGATATTAAAAATTCTATACCCCAGAGAGGGAATGGTGAGAAGAAAGGACAGAAGTTGACAAAATTCAGCAAAGAAAATGGGCAAAGGACAGTTACAATAATCAGAGTCCTCTTTTAGCAGAGCTTTATGAGACAGGGACTGAGGGGAAAGGAAGGGTGCAGAGCTGGAGCGACGCCAGTGAGGACACGTCAGGCACCTCAGGTGCTGGGAGGAAGGGAGGATGTCATCAGTGGGCGCCGTACTACTCCAAATGCTGCCGCAGAAGGTGTGTGAGCCACCGCTGGGGCTCGGTCAGTGGTCGTTTGGGGTACAAAGTATTTAGGAACGACTCAGCAAGAACTCATTCCCGCTGGGGAATGGTGCTGGAAGTGTCAGGAAATATCCTAGGGTGAAGCTGGGTGGGGGTGTCTCAGCTGGCAGCGGGGAATCCAACGGATAACAGTGCCATATCTAAGCTGCAAGAGTTACAGTATTGGGGCTTTGCCAGCAGCCGTCTGGCCAAGATGGCGATAGGGACTTGGAAAAGCTAAGGGAGACTGGAGAGGCTGGGAGGATAGAAAAAACAATACATTGCAGTGGTCCCCATGCAGAGAGGGAACCATCACGACGGAGCGTGGTGCAGAGACTAAACTGTTAAACATAAGCGTGTGCACGGCTAGCCACAGCAAGTCACCAGAAAACTCAGAAGATGCAATTCTCGATCTAATCGTGAATGGTACACTAGGCCTGGATCATACTCAATTTAAACATCCTTACAGGAACGGAAAGGTAAAAAAAAAGTCCATTACAACAATGTTTAATTTCAAGGGGACAAATAATGTAAAAGTGAGAAAGCTTGTTAAAAGGTACAGCCAAAAGTACCTAGTGGGACTGAGATGCCTTACGGACACTGCATCAGAGGATGAAAGGAAGAATATATTTTAAAAGACTCTAAAAAGAATCCAAAAAAGCTACACTTCCATGTTGCTGAACAGTAAAAAGAGCACTACCAGAAGTTAAGTAAATAAATAAATTCCTTCAGAAAATGGAAGACATCTCCCAATGAGGGTGATAAGCTCTGGAAGACTAAATGGAAACCCACAGCATGACAGGCCTAAAAAAATTCCTCAGAATTAGAGGGCAAACAAAGCTACAGAGGCCCTTGGGGGAGTCCAAACCCTTTCTTTGCAGATGACAAGTCCATGGATCTGTCTCAGGTTAAGAAAATCTAGACCAAACTGATAGCTGGGGCTCTGGCGGGGAAAAAGTCGAGGACTTCAGAGGTGGAGGCGCCAGATGCCTGCGGCTTGTCACCTGCTGGTGAGGTGAGGCCTCATTGCGCAGGGATGGAGTTGGCTGATGTGGTACCTCTTTTTAAAATGGCCAGTCTGGAGGTCACGGAGGTGACTTGGCTTTCTGGAAGACAGTCTGGTTGTCAGGCTAATGTGAGACAGAAGTAGGAGGCACATGGGTGAACAGGACATATAGGAAAGAATCAATATGGATTTTGTAGGGGGGCGTAATCCTGTTTCATCAGGTGTATTTAATCAAGCCAATTCTTTCAAAGCTTCTTGACAAGGCCCTTTATTCAAGATTTCTGAAGAAACAAGGATACAGGAAAGTTCTAAGAGCAGCTTTAAAAACAGGGAGTAAAAGCAGGGATAAAGAAGCAGCTGGAAGGAGAACATGGGTGAAGGCTGAGAGAAATTTATGTTGTGACCTACATCATTCAAAATACTTGTAAGTGATGTATGAAGAAAAGCATCCATCACAAGGTGAGAGGCTTTGTTGGTCATACAAAATTATTCGGAGTTTTCTGAACTGAAACCAGCTGCAGAGAGTTGCGGAAGGATCTCGTGGTACCGATTAGCTGGAAATAAAGTCAGAGATGAAAGTCGGTGTTATTACGTTCAGGGTAATTCATATAGGGAAAACAATCTTAACTATATATATTATACATATACGTAATGATGGGCTCTCCATTTCCTCTGACCACATAAGAAAGATCTGGTAGTGCTTGTGAACAGTTCTTTGAGAACATCAGTTCAGTGTTAAGTAGTAAAGAGACTCTTGGTAATTACTAGGGAAAGAAGGGAGCACAAAACAGGGTGCATCATTAAGCTATACATTTATGATGCGTCCTCTTTTCATATACTGTCATCTCATCTCAAAAAGTCATAGTCAAAATGAAAAAGAGACACAGAGAATAGCTAGAATTTGCTGTATAGATCCGCTTCATAAAAAGTACTGAACAGAATATGATTCCTCTGCTTGGAAAATAGATGATTGAGGAGAAATATGAAATAGCTCTATAAAATGGTGTGCTGCATAAGAAAATTTATTCACTGTTTCTGACAGAACCAGAGGTCACCAAATGAAACAGTCAGAGACGGCAAACAAAAAGGAGTACTTTTCCACACGGTGTATATTGAATTTGTGGAGCTCATTGGCAAAGGATGTTGTAGAAGTCGAAATTATAAACAGATTCAAAAATAACAAAACAAACTAATGGAGGGAAGGCAGTCAAGGGCTATGGAAAACTAGTGTGCAGATACATACTCTGGCTGGGGCAGCAAGCTGGGCAGGAGCCGGCAGCGAGCCCTGGCAGCAGAGATGGCCAGCAGCATGCAGAGCTGCATCAGCAGGAGCACAATGAGGAGGTCGGGGCAGGGGTTGTCCCCTCTGCCCAGCCCTCGCTGTTAGACCACATCTGGATGACATGGCCAGTTGGTGCCCCCCAATGCGGGAAAGATGCCGATAACCTGGAGTGAGTTCACCCCCGCGATGCTCAGGGCTGGAGGGCGTCCCCATGAGCAGAGGCTGGGGCAGTGGGGCATGCCCAGCCTGGGGCAGAGGTGGCTTCGGGGGCACCTTATAGCCACCCCAGTGCCTACAGAGAGCGGATGGAGAGGGGGCTGCCGGGCCCTTCACAGCTGTGCATGGCAGGGCAACAAGGTATGGCAGGCATGAACGGAAGGGAGAGGGGTTCAGACTGGATATTGAAATCTCTCCCCCGTGAGGACAGGCAGGCCAGGGGGCAGGCAGAGGGACAGGCTGCCCAGGGAGGTTGGGCAGGCTCCGTCCTTGGGGGGTTTCAAGACCCGTCTGGGCAAAGCCCTGAGCAACCTGGTCTGATCTCAGAGCTGGCCCTGCTTGGAGCAGGGGTGCACGAGGGACCTCCTGAGGTCCCTTCCAGCCTGAATTACCCAGTGATCCCATCCTCTGATTCTCTGATCCTAATTCCTTTAGGTAGAAATTGTTAGAGGACAGAAAGCTGTATCGGGGAAAATACAGTATTGATAAGACTATCCCTGAGTCAGACTCGATGCATCTGTTTATTTTTTTCTGTGTTCTTACAAAGAAATAAATGTAGACAGTAGAAAAAAGTAAATTTAATGAAACATGGGATTCTGGAGCACGATTCCATGAAAAGAAGCCCTGAAGCCTGAGAGTGACCTGAGCCTTGTGACAAAATAAAACTGTGACTGCACTTGACTCACAGCTACACTACAGAGCTACTGCAAGTAACAAAAAGTAGTTTAAGGCATCCAATCCATCTTGTGCATCCTCAGCTGGTTCCTTTCGCAAGTTCCTATTACACGGCCAATCAATCACACCTGCCCTGTGGCTGCAGAGGTGTCAATGAAAGCCTCCAGCGCCCTGCACAGTCCTGAATGCACTCGGTGATGTGTGAGGCAGAAAAAACCCAAGCTCAGACCCAAGCTCCTAGGCTGAGTTTGTAGGGTTTGCGGCTGAGAAGACCTAGCACAGACATTTTCCGGAGTGGCCCGAGCCGCTGGATCTGTAGTGCAGCAAGCACAGATCTGGCAAGGCCATTTTTCACCTGTTTTCAGCCGAGAACCACGTTTTGGTACTGAGTGAATTCCCAAAAGAGGCTGCAAGTGGCAACTACAGTGAAAGAGCGGTTGGTCATTTTGAAGTCCCATGGTGATGTTTCATAAAGGTCCACTGTGCTGGGAGTGGGCTGGTGGCTCCCAGCCCCGGGGCAGGCTGCAGCACGCCTTCCGGTGCAGAGCAGTCGCTGTTTGGACTGCATGTTGGGAAGGGTGTGAGAGACATTCCCAAATCTTGATTACAGAGAAGTCTCGATGGTGCTCAGTGACATCCCTCTTTTTATCTTCCTCTGGTATAAGAAGGACAAACCATCTCCTCCATCAAGTACTAGCCAGATGCTGGCGAACGGTGTTGTTTTGCTCTTGTAATGGGGCTCTCTGAGATAGTTCAGTTTTCATGAGCCATTTCAGGATGATGCGTATTCAGTTTTACCCCCAGGTAGATTTTAGGCACAACTGGGCTTTCACATGCAGAGAAGAAAACCTTGGTGACATTGCACCTGAAATCTAGACCTAGCGCTGCCATCGGTTATATCTTAGTCAATGCCTTGTTCCACTTCGTGTAAGGGCTGAGGAACAAGCTTACAGCATCTTATTTTTCTATCCCTACACGGCGATGCCTGACTCCCTAGGGCAAAACATTACACTTTCAAGTTAATTGGTATAGATATTTCCAAAGTTTGGTACTACAGATCAAGCAAGAAATTCATTTCAGAGCGCAGGAGCCCCGTATTTTCTCTCCCTCTCAAGTCAATTCCAAATGCTCCGCTCTACAAGTTTCTCTTCTTTTCAATTACAGTTCTCCCATGGTAGTAAATAAATTTGTTTCAAGCACACATGTTCCTCTTATTTTCAATTACAGTGCCCTCTCAAGTAATTTAATTTCTTTCGAGTCTTCAATTCACATCCAACTTTCTCTCCAACAAATGTATATATCAGGCAGCAGAAATACAACCCAGGCTCTATCTTTATATTGAGGTTTTAGAAGGTGGGTTTTGTCTCCATTACTTCTGAATTGACTAAAACCTCTTTACAGCTTCAGCAAGAGGTACGCAGACCAAATAACATGTGTGAAAGCTGCGCAAGCCGGCTTTCGTTTGGGCCATCTCCTTTGGTTCCTGCAGCTGCCCTAATCCAGCTGCAGGAGTGATGGGAGTGCCAAGTATCAGAGCTCCAGCCTTATTCTGATAGAAATGTATTCATTTTAATTCGCAGCAATAGCTGACGTGATAGTGAAACCCTATGAAAGCTTCATCATTAGCCGTTTCAGGCTTATATTTATCTCCCTCTCATCTTTACAGATTATTAGAAGACACGCAGAAGGGCTTTAAATGCACATGAGGGAGGGATGGATGGAGGACTGAAGGACCTGGAGGTCAAGGGCTGCCTTGGGGTTGAGGCTGGGATGATCTGTACAGCCTCTGGTTGCTCTAGGACCCACGAGAGGTGTATCATGAAAGACTTGGAGGGCAAAGCAATCTGCCAGTATGTGCACTCTATCCCTCCTGGGAATAAACACAGGACTGAGGTGACCATTTGGATACCTTCCACACGTGCAATACTAAATATTCAAAAAGTGAAACGTGGGGGGAAATGCACATAAATTCATTACAATAGGGGCTGACCTAACCTGCCCACATAACAATAAGGGCTTCAGACAGTGAGGCGATGTGTGGTCCTCACTTAGTGTAGTAAAGAGGTACATGGTTGGACTCTGGCAGACGTGTAAATTTAGCCAGTTGAGTTAGTAGCTGGCTGAACAGGCAAAAATGTTTCTCTGATGCTTTACTACAGCCACCTGTCAGAGGATGGGTAGAGCAGCCAGTAATCCACGGAGATCCCCAAGGAGCTTTCTTCTGCCTTTGTTCATTAATCACGGCAGCAAGAAAAGATGATTCAGCCTTTCATGAGAGCCGTGTAAAGGTTGTGAAAGTGAGAGAGACTTCCTCAGCCAGCTGTGCCAAGCTGGTATGATCTGATCTCTACGGCTTGCACTGGGGGACCGAGGTGCTGCGGTGTGTTTGCTGTTGCTGCCCGGCCCCAAGCCCGTGGCAGATCGCTGAGCGTGCAGGCTCTCGCCTCTCACGCAGCGCTAGGCAGATTAACCTCGGCACCTGTGATGGAGAGCCATTACCGATTCCTGATGGCTGTGGGAAATAGGTGTTCACACTTGCTCTCATTTTGGACATTAAAATAGAAAGCACATTTCTATCTTCTCCTCACCTAATTGCGGTTCATTTCTCTCTGGATTTGGCTTTTATGTGCGTCCCAACTGACACCCGCTGTTTTTATTTATTGAGTCTGTATTTGATGAGTTTCTGCCTTTTTCTTTTTTTTCCTCCCCATTTCACTGTAGTTGCAGTTCATTCAGTAGCTCCCTAATTCGATAGCTCTCTTCCGGGATCTGGTACTCGATCTGTCTCTTTGCCAATACAATACAATTTCTTTCCTTAAAAAGACTTGTTTTCCTAATATCCAAATTGTGCAGAGAGGCCCGTATATTCCCATAGTCCACGTACTCTAAAGCATAGCAAATTACTGTTTGGAAAAAGCACTCTGTAGTCCCCTGTGCCAGCCAAAACGCACTCCTTGGCACGATGCCATTCCCATTTACTGTACAAAGTAGTCTCAGGGAGAAGGTTCTCAAGAGGGCACCAGAGCTGATGTGCACAGTGGAAATGTAGGTGCAACCAGAGACCAACTCAACCAACACGCTCAACGTGTAGTATTCTGCAAGACAAAAACCTCCCACATTTTAAATGCTACATAAGGCACACGCTGAGCTCCCCTTCCTGCGATCTGCAATGATTAAAATCCTTCAAAGATTCCTAAGTACACCAAAATCCACCTCTAGCCATTTTGGAGCAGGCGAGGTGTTGTGTGGGAGTGCACAGACCTTTCTGCTCAAGCAAAGTGTTTGCTGGGGCCTCATTAAATACCTTCCCCACTTTGCTTTCGTCCTTTCCTAGTTTTCTTCTGTGTCAAGCATCCGTTCTCACAACACTCTCCCAATTTAATCGCCTCGCCATTTGAGGAGGCACTTTGATTTCACTGTACCAGCACAGCTCCCTGAAAGCCTCAGTAGTGGAAATTACAGGAGTGACTGGAGCTCACTTCTGACCTGCTACAAAAAACCCCACCTACTGCCCCCTGGCAGCCCCTGGCCCTGCTGGGCAGAGGAACTGTTCCTTGCTAGCAGCCCAAGGAAGGGCTGGGGAATATCTCCTGTTTGCCACAGGCACCTGTGAAGAAGCAGCTGTGCTGCATCTTGCTAGGGAGAGCCATATGACTCTGTTCGCCTTTGGGCTGATGCGGCAAAGAGAGGGACAAAGTAGCTGCTGAAAGGGTTCTTTCGATGTCTTAGCTGGCTATCCTCTATTTCAGTCCTGGTTGATCCTGTTAACCCTTTTCAGGTGGGAAATTGGATGTGGAGTCTGCTTGCTCCAGAGTCTTCCTGAGGGGCTTAGGCTCCCATGCAGAAGCGAATGTCCAGCCCTCACTGGGACTGAGACCTCCTTCCCATCAGCTGGCCTCCTGTGAGCCCTGCACCTCCATAGCTGCACAATTTGGGGTTTGTTTCCTAAGTATTTTTTTTCCTTGTTGCTTTGGGGTGGGTTTTTTTCTGGTTGGGATTTTTTTCTGCTTTTTTTTNCTTTGCCAGTGCCTCTTCACCTTCAGTTTTAGAGTATCGCACATGCTCTGCACACCCTGATGGAGCGGCAGAATAGAGAGTCCAGAGAACGGTGAGAGCAGAGGTGGACTCCTGGCTGCAGAAAAGAAATAGTGTAACGATGGACAGGGAACCCTACATATTTGTGTTGACTGGGAAGCCGGAAGGGGATCTGAAAATGAGACCTGAGATAAGGTAAAGAAAGGAGATTTTTCAGCGTGACATACTACAGGAACAGGATGTGGAGGAAGGCTGTTCTTAAATGTATAATAAATCAACCTTTTCTTGCAAATAATCACAATGGGACACAATCCACAACGTTCATATTAATTGATATTTTCAAATATGTTTCTATGGAGAGCATGTAAAAGAGGAGGAGAAAAGACTACGTTGCAGTGTTACTGCCACCAGATGTTGGAGCTGCTGCTGCGTGCCGTGGCTTTCAGTCCCATCGTACTGTGGAGTACATGAGACCCAGGTTATATTCTTAATTTATTAGTGGTGTTGCTGCTGTTGTCATTATTACTATCATTCCTGGAAGACCAGAATTTCACTGTGCTAGATGCCATCTAAACACACAACTAAAAAAAAAAAATCAGTTTTTGTCTCAAAGTATATGTAAACCACATTCGGGTAGGACGCCTACATGAATGAAGGGGTGGGGATGCAGGAGGGCACCTAAGCGAAGCCCAACCTGTCCTGATGCCCCCTGAGCCAGCACAGGGCTGAGGATGTTTCTGTCCTGACCTCCTCACAAAACTCGGACTCGCTGTGTATACAGTAATTTCTGTATCTTTCGGGCACTTCAATGGTGCACCAGATGTGGTGGCAGATCACTTGGCGGTTTGGAGACCTTCTGATACCCATCAGTCCCCCATGGACCTCTGCTCCTGGCCATCAGGAACCAGCATTTGCAGTTCCTCAAGTCCACGTTGTGCTTAGATTGGGCAAGTTTCTTTGCTGCTACAGCAAGAAGGAAACCCAACACCTGTATCAGGTAAAACGGGCACCGTGTGTCGTTTGCACCAGGTGCGGACTTCAGCCTTTTGAAAACAAATGGCTGTGAAATATGTAACTCTGCTCTAATTCTGGAAAGGTTTTATCTTGCTGGTCATAGCAGACTTTGGTCTTTGCATTTGCCTTTTTTTTTCCCCTGCTACTCCTTCTACTGATCCCAGAAGTAATACACCTACAGGTTTGAGAGCATGTGCATAAACTGCTGTCAAACATTGTCCTAGAATGCCATTAAATTAAATACCATTTCTGGGAGCATTTCTCTTCATTGAAAAGTAGTTTTGCCTTATGCAGATTTCAGCCTTTGCAAATTTTAAGTGTTTTTTCTGTCAGAACCAGGGTAATGATATAATATGTCTGAATTTATCCAGTGCCTGGACAAATTACTCAAATTCAGTACAAATTAATTTGAGTCCAGCATCTGAATTTACACAGCTTGGGAGCACAACTGTGCTGAAATCCTTTGATGCTTTGCATAGGAGAGTCTCTACAGGAGACATAGGACAGCTATAGGACAGCTCATTTTATTCATAATAATTTAAAAACTCACTAACAATAAGAAAATTGTTGGTGCCATTTGTGGCAAAGAGGTTACTACTTTATTCTCAGGCTGAGTATTTTCATCACCTCATTTTGCTGCTTGACTGTGTTCCTCTTCTGGTTCCTGAAATCTCTGGATTTCTCATCACTGGAACTCATCTCGTCTCGTCACTGGGTTTTTGGATGTATCTTTCTATTCTGGGAAAGCTCTGGCGAGTCCTTGAGGATCTCTGTCTCAAAGTGCCGCCCGTACCGAGGATGCCACCTTCCTCCTCCTTACCGCATGGCTCCTTTTCCCTTACCGCATGGCTAGTTTGTCAGTCATTTTCTGAACTTCTTTCAGGATGAGGCAATCATGTTTGTATTTGTTGTCTTTAGTCTCACACTACCCAGTTATCCTGTGCAAGAGGTCACTTGTGCATATCTCAGTTCCTTCACCCTGCAAATTGAGTCTGAGGGATGACCTTACTCTCCTGTCTCTGGGTTCAGCAAGATCAGCTGTTCTACCTTTTACTATCGAGGCCACGGCAGGCTTAACCTCAGGCAGAGTACCAAAGACCTAATTAAATAGGGCTTATTATTTTGGGCTTGGTGACATGCTAACCTGGTTCCAGAGCTTCCGGCTGGCACACATCTGGCTGCGGGCTGCGCAGTGCTGATCTGAGCAGCATCTCAACACCTTGAGAAATACGGAGCTGTTGCAGCCAACGTGCCCACTGAGACTGCATCGTCCCCAGCAAGTGAGCCATGGCACCAGGGACTGGGAGGAGCTGCTGGTCCCAGGGCAGAGAAGGGTTTGCCAGGGCCGATGGTCATTCTGCCACTGCCCCTTTCCTTGCATCCGATACTGAACAGCGCAGGATGTGACCTCTAGTTCGCAATTAGTCTTTCAGAGCAAAACTCATCCTGCACAGTGGCTTCCAGGAGCGTTTCTTAGCTCCTAGGTCTCGGCACGTATCACGGCGGTGTCCCGACTGCAGATCACAGCGGGCAGTGCCCAGGTGCCCATCAGTTCCCCTCGGCTCTCGCTGTCCTTGGGAAGGCAGCACCGGTGTGCAGGCTGGACCAGAGCCACAACGTGCTCTGGCAAGGCCCTGGCTAAGAGACCAGGAAACCAGGACTGCAGGTTGAAACAGGGAGCACATGTTGAGCACGAAGTAAAAAGGCCGACTCCTACTTAACGCTGTAGTAGGCATTCTGTAGATGCAGGTATACAAAATTATGTGCGGTAATCGAAGCAATGTAAGAAGCTCCAGTAGGGCATGCTGCAGACCTAAATGTGCACAGAGGTCGCCCGTCCTGCCCTGCAGCTGTGGCAATCGCAAGTAGACCTGTTTGACATATCATTTTGACAGGTCACTGTTATTAGTTTCCCTCAGCTCATGTCCCAGAGGCTGCTTTCCAGCAAGGGTAACAAGATTCATTTTATTCCTAAACTTCTGAAAATATTTAGCAGATAAAGACCTTTATCAATGATTACACAAACTCCTCTACCCCGTTCCTCCCGCAGACCACACGGAAGCTCTGGCACACTAACTGTGCCCTGCTGACAGGCAGGTGTTGCCCGCATTAGGAAAAGGTGACTTTGCAGACCACTTGAAAATATTAAGGCGGGTGCTGCCACTGTTTCTTTTCAAACCAGCATGGATGATGGCGATTCTTTAGCTCTAGTACAGTGGTTGGAGTATTCCTGCCTCTCGTAAAAATGCCGTCTACCAGAGGCCACAGGACAATTAACCTTACTGATGGACGCAGCGCTGCTCATGTACACCACAAAAGAACTGTTACGCATTCAAAAAAGCGATGATCCCCTCCGCCCACGTGACAATAATTTCTTTACACAAATGTTGTAGTTGGTTACTGTCAGCAATGCCAACCTGTATCTGCAGGTTGATGCTCCAAGATGAAGAGTGAAAATCTGTCTGGCAAATAGTGACAGGTTCTAGTATGACAGTGTCCAACCCATCAGCTAATGGAAGACACGGCTGTGATTTATCAAGACTAGAATTTCAGCTGAAAATGCAGATTTGAAATATTAATCACAAATACAGTCCAATAAATAAATCTCTAGGCATTTTATCAGCTATGCAATATATAAACAAATCCTGAGGGTTTTGTATTTCCTAGAATTTACAGAATTTTCTGGTTGGACATCTTACTGTCGGGAGAGTTGCTTGATCCCAGCAACTACTGTTTAAGTAAGCGCTTCCCTGCATCATGCATATACTTTTTGCTTGGTTCTTCTTACATTGTATACCTACCTGATTTTTATAATTTGTCTTTTTGGTACTGATTTTTATAAAATATGCTGTATTATACAACATGTCAAATATAAAATAGAATAAACTGAGATTCCAAGCTATGCGCCTAATGTTATTGAGACTTGAGCCAATTCGCAACACCTTTTAGAAACAGCGAGAATAAAATAAAAGCAAACAAACCCCAACTTCTCCTCCCCCAAACAAAACCTGGCAAAAACCGTAGACGCTATTTAGTTTGTGCTTGTCACAGGAAAGCACACGTGTCTTTGGTGAGATCGAGCTGCTAGCTAGCACCAACAAACAATGCTTGACCTTTCGGTAACATCAAGAGAAGAGCTCTATTAATACGTGGTATTTCCTCTGTAGTAAGATTACATCCTGCCTTTGCAGGAAGAGAAACCCAGACTAACTTATTTTTCTTCTTTAACTTACAATTCTAGCCCTGCAAGAAGTAATACAATTAACACTATGCAGCTTGGTACCATGTTCAGATTTTGGTATATAGGTATTTATATAGGTGTGTATATATATTCACACACCTTTATATATAGGTATATAAACACCTATAGGTATTTAGGTATATAGGTATTATATATAATATAATTAGGTTATTTTCCTTGTGGAACACTGCTCAGACTAGTGATCGAGCCAGGGGACTTGTCTTCAGTGTCAAACGCATGTCTCCCCTGCTTGCACTTCAGCCAGTTGAGGCTAATTCCTACTGATTTGGAAACGGTTATCAAGTCCTGTATGTGCAGCTGAGCCACAGAGAAGCAAAGAGAAGTTACTCATTACAACTTGTGCTTTTTGGAGGGAGAGACGATGCCTAACTTTTATGCTCATACAACAGGTAACATTTGTTATGCTTTTTCGGGGGGGAGGTACGATTTTGAGTGTGGCAAAGCTTTTGATTTGGATACATACTCCAAGCATATGGTACTGCTATGAACTATTGTAGTGTATTTTTAAAAAAAATATTACAGCCAGATATGTTTTTAAAATAAACCATCTGCTTTATACCAGAGTTCTTTTGATCCTTGCCTGTAAACAGCCAGTCACCACTTTGAGACAGGAAACTCCGGGAACGGAAGGAGAGGTGTGAAATATCTGGGAGTCATTAAGCAGTGTAGCAGAAATGTAGTTACCAGTTGCCAGGAATAGTAAACCCTGCTTACACAAGACTCTTTTTTTTTTTCTTTCCTTGGTTCGGCTGGGTCTCAAAGATTTCCTGCCCTGTGGATCTGCATCCCCCAGGCCAGCAGCAGCAGCGAAGAAGTGGGATGCTCCCAGGGTGCCATCTTCCACTACCGCCTCTGCTGCTGCAGCAGGATTGCTGCAGCTCTCAGCAGTGCCCAGCATGGGAAGCTTCCCCTGCCCTTACTCTTCTTTTATCTAGAACAGGAAATCTGCAACACTGCTCCATCCCCAGCTCACCTGCCCCCAAGCCCTGGAGCATCAAGAAATTCATTTTAGCTGTAGCTTTACATGAAGCCATACTTGAAAGTTAGAGGCAAAACCCAAGAAAATTCACTTATTAGAATGCCAGAGGTGGTGGGTTTTTTGTCACAAAGATCCCTAGAAAGCACAATTAAAAAGAATTTCGCCAGGGTAGTACCACCCTGAAGAAAATATATCAGGGTTTGAAGGTGAAAGTGGGAAGCTGCGGTGTGTGTCACATCTAGTGACGCCAGCAAGGGAGGAGTGGTCCAGCTGCCTTACCCTCCGCTGCTAATGCTCCACGTACCCAGGAGGTCAAGGGATGTAAAGGATGCACTGCGCTGGTTGTGCCGGCATGGGACAGCAAGGTGGGCAGTACTGTGCTGGTGAAAGAGTGCTTTTGGGGTTTTTTTTCTGTTGTTGTGACCTTCCCCCCCTCCCACCAAGTGTGTAGTTTTTCACTGGCTGGAAGAAAATGGTTGGACACAAAATAAGTGGAGAAATGTGTAAGGCCATACTTCAGGAAGTGTGCGTTACTGATGAAAGCTTGTACCATCGGTTGGCTCTAGCATACAGGACAGCAAGGATTCCTTTTTCATTCCAGGTTTGTTTTGTGCTCAGGTCTTACTTTGATATTTTGTGAGGCAGCTCCTTTGGATGTATTACATTTGTAATGGAAATGGCAGAAGCTCCTTAGTGATTTATAACTTGGCTATAAATATTAAGCTGGGGTTCAATTTCAGACTGCAGAAGGATGATAGTTTGTTAAAGAAGTTTAGTAAAATAGACTTACACAGTCTTTTGCTAGCTTATGGAATGTGAGTCTGAACAAGGATCAGGATTTCATCACAGTCAGGTATGACCAGTGTTCAGAAAAGTTCACGGGGTCTGAAACCATTTGCAATGGTTCTTGAAGCAGAGCAGCATCTCATCTTAATCTAATATGTATCGATCTCAAATGATAGCCTTCTTTCACAACTGTAAGGAGTTTAGATTAATATTTTATCTGGAACCAGGGGATCAATTGTTAAAAATATTAAAGGCTGTAACCATGTATGAAGTTGTGTAACACTTCCCTTTTCCCTCTTCTAACATTGCCAAACTTCAACTACTTGGTCAGAAATATTCTGTATCAAAATACTGCCTGAATCTGTACTTATTTATGTTTCTGCCAAAACTTTGCAGATGGTTTCGGAAAACAACATAGGAAAGGAGCTACATTTGGGGGGAATTAGGGCAAAAACATCTACATAAGCCAGAAAGAAATCAACTGAAATTTCACACAAAATTGAGTCTCAACCAAAGAGATAACCGGGAGGATGATGAGAATAACTGGTTAGTGTATTCCATATGAAATTCATGGTGGTGCTATTGAGTTAAATCTAGGCAGATGGAAAGTAAACTTCAGTTTCAGAGAACCATTCCCAGTACCAAGACAACGGTAAGACAAAGCATCACCTAAACAACGTTCGGTTGATAAAAGCCTTGAAAATTCTAGACTTGGGCAAAAGGCCCAAGTACATACAGTCCTACAATGCTATTGTCCTTGCTAAACAAAAAACTTGTGAGAATTTAACTCCAGGTGTTTAAAACCCAGCAATCTTTTCAGGAATTGCAGAGCACAGCATAATTAAAATGGCTCAGCACTGCTGCCTATTAGCAGAATCTGAAACTTCATAACACAGGCCTGAACAGGGCTTGTGAGCCCTACCAGGCATCTTAAACTACGTCAGCTGGCCTAACACAGTACAACCAGGAAAGTCCTCTCTATTTTAATAGTAAGATATTTAAAAACAAGACCTCTGTGTCATCAGTAGCTACATACAGAAAGACACGGCTACAGCCGGTAGAAGTCACTCCACACTTGACAATTTAAGTTCTTCACCTACTCACTCAGCACCTTGCCCACCAGAAATGCAGCTGGATCTGTAGCTTTGTTACTCTTACACTTCTTGTGCTCGCGTGTATCTGAAATTACAAGACAAACAAAACCCCAGGAAATTCCAATTAAACGTAACAAA
This sequence comes from Fregata magnificens, assembly GCA_013389945.1. Lineage (NCBI taxonomy): Eukaryota > Metazoa > Chordata > Aves > Suliformes > Fregatidae > Fregata > Fregata magnificens. Next base: position 143,347 of record WAAD01004855.1, read on the forward strand.
ACTTTTTTCCCGTTAGGGTGGTATGGGTTCCTAACAGTACCGTACGCTTGGGTATGTATCCACCAACCTCAAGCATGCTGTGATTCTGTGACTCCCTATTTCATGGTCTATGAAAGATTTATGGAATAATTTAAAAGCGAGACTTTAGATGGCCTTTGCTGTAAGAGCACGTATTGTCTCAAAAAGCACCAGCAAAAAGGCAGTCTCAGAATTCTTATAAAATAATTATTTGATGCTTTAAAAATTATACATCTCAGTTCTTGGCTGAGGCATACTCTGTCACAGACTTCTATCTTTCGCAACACTAGCCATAAAGGATGCTACCCAGCAAACCCGCACAGCGTGTCTACATCATATGGCCTTCACTGATCTTCTACATTTAATTAGAATTTAATAATTAGCTTCCATGGGGCCTGACAACAGATACAGACCTTGAAATCTGTCTGTTAGCATGTGGCTAAACATACACGCATAGAAGCACTTTTTAAAATAAAGCAGCAAGTTCTCTCTTTGAATTTGAAATACAGCACCTTCCAAGGTATTTTCAGGTGAAAAGATGTGAAAAGCAAGTGAATGAAAACCAAATGTACACAAATTTTAAAAACCTTGCCTTATGACCCCAGTATAAATCTTGTCATGCTAAAATTATGTACCTAAAATTTTACCATCGGAACAGACACGTGCAAACTTAGTTGTTACCCAAAGAAAATCCTTTAGGAATCAGTTTATAGCCATGTACATAAGACGACAGTGCTTATTGTAACTATGAGTTGCTTTGATTTATTTGAAGAAGCACAATAAAGCATACGCAGCAAGCTCTGCAAATACTAAAAAGATTCCAAACCAAATGCTACAACAAATTTAAGTTAATATCTCATGTTAGTATGATGGCAATAGCACACGTGCCTCTGGGCACTACATCAGCAAACTACATCATCTAAGAACAGGGCCCGGATGCAGTTGTTCAAGCACAAGCAAGTGGTTACATGCATGCTGGGAACAGCTTGTCTCAGGTGAGATTCAGCTTTCATTAATGGTCTTGTTTGTCTCCAGAAGGCACTGAGGAGTTGTGCTGGTCTGGCCAACTATTTGCAAAAAGACCGGTTGATTTTCCTATCAGTGCTTCTCTCAATTTGAATACACTGTGAGTATCTTGTATGTAGATAGTGAACCACGTAAAGTCTGTTTAAAACACTGACTTCTCTGTGGTCTGTAGCATTTTGCCTAACAATGTTCAAAGGATACTATAATTCTCATGAAAATCAGACAGCCAGTATTTTAACCCATTTTTGGAGTTGAAGGCTGATACAACCTTCATACACAGAATATCCAGTATGTGTTTCTGTAATTCAATCAAGGACAACTTACTGGGCTGTACCCATTTGCTTCCATATACTGACAAAATCAAGAAATTCCACAGTTGCACTGAGAAAGATTATGGAGATATGTAATTTAAAAACTACCAAAGACTTGCTCAAATTGCCAATAAAATAATAATGTCTCAACAAAATATTCAGATACAATGTAATATGTTGCTTTATTTTTTTAAAATCCAATTTGTAAAGGTCCCTTTTTAAACAAAACAAGAACAAAAAAATCAACACAATTCAGAGGGCTAATCTCATTCACCGTATTCTTCCCCACTCTTCACTTATCATAACACAAAGCAGCAACTTATATTATTAGTGCTCATATAGCGCACTTACATGAATTTTGATTTGTGTATTAAGCTTTAAATACAATGTATTTTCCGTGAGCAGAGCCCAAAGAGTACACAACATTACATTTTCAAAGCATATGTTAAAAGAAAGGACAATAAATGTATATCCAAGACAGTCAAACTCAAATATTTTGACTTGGCAAATTCTATAACAAGTAACAGCAATTTTAAACTGCATACAAAGCAGAACAGTGCCAACATGCCTCCGGTCTGTGAGCTATGGTAAAATATCAAGCGTACATATAAAGGAGAGAAGCCAAAGAAAACCGCCACAAATTCAGAGCTAACCTGAGGCACACCCAACTGCGACCGAACAAAGGCAGCCCACTTTCCCACTCCATAATGCAAAGAGCCCAACAACAACGAAAAAGCACTTCTACGCTACAGAAAGTGAAACCATAACTTCTTCCAATTTTGTCTCTGCGTTTTTCAACAACTTGTTCAAAAAATTTAAAGATGAACATCTAATTATACCAAACAAACGTACGAACTATAAAGTCAGAGAAGCTCCAGAAGATTGCCACTTTCAACCTTGCATAGTGATAGCTGGCATTGATATTGCTACCATAGCTTCAGCAGAAGATATGGAAAAGAAAAATCTTTACTTCCAAGTGATGCACATACGTAACATTTTCTTCACAAAATTCAGTTAAACATTGTTTTAATAAAAGGGAAAACAGCTCTAAAAAGGGAAAGGTAGTGTTCACAAGCTTAGAAATAAAAAAATAGAAAACCAGAACATTCCATAATAAAAAATGAAAATAATAAACATTCCATCATAACAGCACCTATTTTATCACTAAATAAGCCCCATACATGCAACAAACTACAACTATTGTATAAGGCTGTCAAATTAAAGGTTTACTTTTCATATAAACAAAGTGTAAAAATAGCAATAAGTTGCAATCTTCAAATTTAATGCTATGTGAGGATTTCGTCCCCCCAGTTTCATTTGGTAGCAATTTCAATATGCGTTTGATACAAAGGTCATTCATCTAGGAACCGTGATACAAATACATTGTGCCTAGGACAGTATTGTCATATCTCTGTTCAACCTTGACAGAATTGGAATGCTCAACAACACTACTAAGTTCAGGGATGCTTTCAGCAGTATCCCCAAACCCATGATAGTGTCCATAGTGCAAAGTATCTCCAGGGTCTTCCACCCACGAGGGCCGGTTAGAAACACAGCTACTCGGGCTTCCGTTCAGATGTAGAGATCCACACATATCGGTGGAATTATTCATGGCTTTTTCTGGTTCCTCGGTGCCGTTACTGGTATGAATTCGATGCCTACTGGGAGCAGTTATTCCAGGAATTATTCCGTTAGGTGTTAAGGTTAAACACTCCTCACGCCTGGCATCCATCCCACTGAGCTGTTGTGTGGCGGTGAAATCCAAATGTCCATTGATGGCACATCCATTTGTCAGTGCATTCAATATGGAGCTACTGCTATTCATATCTGCATTAAGAAATACACCTGTCACCAACAATTAAGAATAAATTGAAATACATCAAAATGTCTCCACTATACTCCACCTATTTAAAAAAATGTTTCCATACACAGCTTTGAAAATATATCTACTCCTTCTTTATTGATAACAATATAGGTAGTTCAAAGTAATGAGAGCTGACCAGGAAGCTTGTAGCATGGACTCTTGTGTTGGAAATGCAACTATCTATCTACATTCAATGTGTAAATATGCCTATATTAATCTTTGCAAAGACAATGTGAATTTCTCAGAATTTCTTTCATTTAGCTGTATGAAATAAGTGTAGCAGACAACATTCTGGGCAGTGTTTCCAAAGGTGGAATAAAAGGCATCGTTCCACCTTAACTGTAACGCCCTCTTGGGATGAAAGATTATATACATACAAGAACTGAGTATCTGTGAGAGGCTGAAGGGTTGGGTTTTCTAGTTTTCTGCCGTAATTTATCCATGGCGCTTTTTTTCCTTTTTAGTGGTAACTCGTGCAGTATAGTATACACTGCAATAGGTCAAATAAAAAAATGTTATGTCAGGGTGCTAATATAAAATGTTTCAAAGTTCCTTTATTCAGAAAGTACTTGAATTTATTTAGCAGCTTGCTAGATAGCATACTAGGCAGGTCTGTATTTAATGGTAAGTTTATAATACCATCTGTACAATCCACATGCAAAATGCCATACAATAGCAACAGCAGAGTGCACAGAAGACTAAAAAAGATTAGTAGTAGGACACGAAATTCTAAAAATGTGCATGCAAAAACCACTGACAACTGTTTTAAAGCAATTTCTCCTTTGAAAGTAGTAATTAGTACAATAGTTTTTATGTCCATAAACAGATTTCATCAGTATGTCTGAAACGTATGTTTTTGCAGTGGTACTCAAAGTACTAGCACAAAAAACGGGTGATACATTCTGCCTTAAAAATGCCTACTGGTAAAGGACATCTAAAATTTACATCTATATTGGTAAAGATGAGCAAGGCAAACATAGAAACTACAGACCTATATGGTGACATTTAAAGATTTTACGTTTCGTTATTATCCTTGGATATATGCACATAAGTTTATGTATACATGAATGCATAAACCAATGTGCAAAATAGGATTGCATTTACTGCGTATCTCCAATTCGAGCCAGTAAGCCTGTTGGTAAACTCCCACATTTGTAACATTGGGTTCCTGTTTAAGTGACACATAATGAGTACCACTGTTTGATGAGGAAGAATCTGAAGTTTTGGTTCTCTATTAGTCCTTCGCATGGATATTATTTGAAATAGGGATTACGATACCGATACTTCACATACAGCAATACATACTGCCAAGAAATGTGTCTGATTTGTAACTCACTGGATGTACTAACCGGAGTTTCCTGCTTAGTCCCTACATGAGTTAAAATAACCACGTCAGCTGAACCCACTGACCACAAATTCTTATTGAAAGTGGGAAAAAAACCCCAAGCCCATCAAGACATCAAAGCTAATATTTCAGTGATGAAAACGCACAGAAGGAATTTCATATAGTGTTTATTAACTGAAAAGTGCAAAATTTTAACTGTTTAAAAATAAATCCTTATAGGCTGGCTTTGCCAAACCAAATTTAACAAAAATGGCACTACTGTTAGTTAATATGCAAAAGTAGGTAATGAATAGTTCTAGTGATAATTATAGAATGTTATTCTTTGTTAAAAATTAGCACCTATAGTAATAGACTGTATTTATGAAAGACAATAATTTTTCCATAAATAAGAACACTTAGTAATTATCACTGGAATATACCATAGTCTACTTTTTAAGTACTGATTTTATATATATATATATATATATATGTGTATATATATTTATTCCTAATATATTAAAGTATCTATTAATTATAATTCTCTTTGGTGAATCTGATCTGTGGTACAAAGCATAAACATATTTATCACAGAACAAATTAAAGTAAGAAATCAATTTCTGAATATAATAATGCACTATCATAGTAACTCCATGCCTTTACCTACAAAGTGCATGGAAAAAGCTGATCCAAGACAGTTTTAATCGAAACTCTATACGCATCCTGGGATTACCAAAAGCGTCTTGATTAAGCAGCCCTTAAAAAACTTAGAGCATTAATATTCACCAATACTAGTAACATTTTGACTGTTTCATGAAGATTGGTACAAACCACAAAAACTGTTTTCCAAGGTACGTTAGTTCCAAATACTAGTTTAAGACCTGTGATGTCCAGTCTTTTATTTACATAAAAAAGGATCCTGCACTTCTGTCATTGTGTCTGAACAAATTCCGAACACATGGTATATGTCTAAGACTATTCTTTATAGTATTTGCTGAACTATTTTGAATATAGTTTAGTTGTAACATACGTTATCTTCAAAGCTATATAAGCACTAGGATATGTTTCCCTATCAAGCCTTCTTATTAGCAATTAAATCTATTTAATGGAAATGAAATGAATAATTTAAATTATTTCTGGATTTCCTTTAACCTGAAGTTATAGCAACTAAAAGCAAGGCACAACGTAATACAAGCCTCAGGTTAAAAGTGAAACAGCCATTGTGGATTTCTGTTTATCTGAAATAATAATAAACTACTAATAAACCTTCTCTTTCACCATTACAATATATTGCATGAAACAGCTAACTTTAGATACCTACTAAACCCCCAATATAATGGGTGTTACAGCAATACAATAGTTTTCAAGACTCCAGACAACAATGTGTAAAAATAAAGGACTGAGTTTTATACTTAAATTAAAAATAAAAAGCATATTGATTCTTGCAACGACAAGGAGTTTGCATTGCAGAAACAGTGTATATTTCAATTTCGTTTGGTCCAACAGAAGTACTCTCCTGTTGTTTGGTGTCTTCAACCATTTGAATGTTGTTGTAGTTAACAGGAAACTGTCCACTCCCACCTGATACAACAGCAAACTCTCTATCAACATGCATATTGTCAGCATCGTCCTCAACTCCTCCATTCATCATTGGTATTAAGCCATCAAAGCTGTAAACTGATAAAGAAAAGTCACATTTAGTCACTGGTGCACACTTGAAAACTCACCCAACAAACCGATGAGTACTTTGATTATTAAAACAGAAGCTTGTTACAAAGAAATGTAAATTTTTCACGTCCTAAAGCTTCTGACATGTTTGAGATTCCAAATGCAGAATAAGTAAATGCTAAGTACTTGCACGTCCATTTAAATCTTTCAAAACGGAGAATTACCAGTGTACCTATCAGACTTTGCACCTACATATCAAACAATTATTAGTCTGATGTACTAATAGATTGAACAAAGAGCAATTTAAGTTACTCATCTTTAGGCTTTACAGCTAGTGTGCGTGATAGATAAAAATGTCTCAAACTGAAAGATCCCAAATGTCTACTGTCAGTCTGGACTTCTCCTTCTTTCACTACCAAGTGCCAGTTCCCAGTAACCCACCCCCTATTCATACCAGACTGCTCCAGGGATCCCTTCAAGAGATGAACAAACAGACCTCTCTCCGGACAAAAGCCGGCAAGGGGTTAGACTGCTGTGGAAAATGTTTTAATAAGCAAGATGGGCTTGACTTCACTACCTCTTATACCTACCACCCAAGGCACTGCTCCAGCATTATCCCAGCAGACCCTGCACTGCTCTCACACTGACATCAACACACCTTTCTATATGCACTGCACACACTCTTAACATTATGCTGTAAAGGGTTACTTTAGTAGACTGCAAGTCAGCTCTCATTACCTTGGGCACAACAGAAATTTTCCTAAAGTACTCGTTTTTAAAGAACCTGAAGCAATAGCTGAAGTGTTTCAGGGCCAAAGAGATCACACAGGGCTAAAAGGAGACCAGGGCCCCTTGGATCAGTGGGCTTCAAACTATCCTAAACCAGGAAAGGCAAGGAGTTTTTTCCAGTTACCTAGAGGAATACGGAAGTGCAGTTTCATGCTGGCCAGTTCAAGGGTACACCTGGCAATGCCTCCATCCCCACCTCTCAAAGAACACCTAAAAGCAGCTGTGCTGAGGCTCATGATACTGATATAGTCAGTCACAGGTTGCCTACAGCAAGTCAGTACTGTGTGTAGCATGTACAGTACAGTGCAAAAGCCAACCTGCCAACGGCCACAAACCAGAGGGGCTAGGATTAGGACTTCCGCACACACCCGTGTGACCGGTTGGCCTGGTGTGCATCATCATTTTATTTGACCCTGTGCACCACCCTCCACCAACCACCCCAGAAAGCAGGGTGAAATTTCTGGAATTGGTTTCAGAAACATGGTCATAAAATCCAGCTAACATTTCTAAGTCAAAACTATTTGTGTACGTTCTGAAAGTGGCCACTGATTTACTTCTGTTAAGTTCAGCTTCAGCCTTTGGAACTCATTTTTGTATTACATTTGAAGAGAGTAGTTAGTTTGTATCATGGTATATCGTGTATCAGTGCTGCTTAATTTTGAGGCGGAAGGTTTTTTTAATACTATGCACCTGACAGCAGATGCGTGTGTGTGCATATAAACAAAATTACATGTAAGTAACCCCCATCCACTGCCCAGTTTAGCTATTCCAGGACAAAGGGCAAAGCACAGCTTAAGTGTTTCTCTTCTTCCAACTCTACTGCTTACAGGTTCTTTTAACGGGCATATACTGTGCCTGGTCATAAGAAATAGGTTTTGTCAAAGCAGTGATTGTTCTCATTGGGGGTATGGCCATCAAAACCTGACTCTTCCCTGCAAATACAGGTTGCCAGCACTCTCTCTGAACGTCTGGAATCTCCTGTGCAAATAGTCTCTAAAGGACAACAGACCAGTTGTGGTTTTGGTAAGGGCAAAATTACCACAAAATTGGGCTTGTTTTGTAAAAAGGCTAGCTAAGACAAAGATGCACTGATGACTTCTCATTACTCAGCTCTGTTGTTTAAAAAGGGCCGTGAGAACAGTGATCCATTCTCACTCCAACAGACTTTTTACATTGATGTGACAGATATTACTGATGCATCTCTTCATTACTATAAAAACCTTCACGCAAATGCAGCAGAGCTTTTGGCTTTGTTTGCAAAGGTCTTAGAAAATCATACTGGTAAAAATTTCAAAAATTGCCTAGTCTGATTGCTTCTCTAACATCTCTGGAATTGCTTAGGAGATCTCGTTCACTTAAACACATTGTGTATTTTGTTTGCTCGATCTAACTTATCCACTGGACCAACTGTTTATGCTGAAAGGTAATGCAGATACTGCTATTTCATGACAACATACAGAACAAAGATAGCTAGCCCAGTGCCATTCCCACAGATGGGGAAATGCTATCTATTGACTAGGTTGGAGCCATTTTCTGAAACTAAAAGAGATTGCTGGTTATGAACATTCAGAAGGAATTGCTCTTCAAAACAAAAGACATGTATCTTTGACATCAAGCAGCGCCTCCCAGTAACAGAACATGAACGCACTGAAGACGTCTTTCCATAGCTGTTGTGGGCATCTGTATACTGCGTAAGTTTGCTCATTCTATGTAGCTACTCAAGAACTTTATTCTTGAAAAGCAGTCGTACATTTAATCGCACAGGCACTCTACTCCATCATGAAATTATTTATAGTTTAGATCAACTCCATGAAGTAACATTTATGATCAGCTGTGGAGTGCCCCGTTAAGGCCTCTGGTCCTGGTATAGTTGAAATGGTGGCTGGATAGCAAGTACTAAAGCAAATACTACAAAGTGTCAATATTGATGTAATTTATGTTGTCCGTGTCACATTCAGAAACATTGTTTTGGTCTCAATTCCCCTCGTTATCTGGAATTAAGCACCGTCTGAGCCCATTTTATTTGGTTCACTGAAAGCCAGTATCTGTTCGAAGAATATAAACGTTAACTGAAGAAAGCGTCTTCAATGAAGACCTACAAAGTCCCTTTCCTGATGCTAGACACAGGAAAAAGAAACGAGGTTTGAGTGCAGAATGCTGCATTCTTTTTAACAAGAATTTAATGGGATGACCAACAGAAAGGAAGCAGAGGATATTCTCTATCATGTTATTCAAGGTGTTTCTAAGGTGTAAAAAAGATTTCTTCATATAGCCACCAAAAAGTATCTTCAAAGTTCTACTATCGCATCATTGCTGGCAGAGGAAGAAGCAGTATCCTCAATGCACAAGGCTGAATAGGAATCCTTAGGGTTCATTCTAGTCTTGCATCCTCCTGTAACATACCAGTCCCCCTTGGAACATGATCCTGGAAACTTAAGGTATGTTAACTTAATGTCACAGATGTAATCCCTCTCGATTTGAGAAACCTTTCTGCATTAGATTTCTTTCATCCATCTTATCTAGCGAACATTTTGGAATTGTGAATGAATCCTGAAGTGGAAAACTACCATCAGAACATCCAGGCATCTTTGTGAATTAATGCAACATTATTTGGCTCTCCTGAAGGAGCAGAAATTGAGGAAGGAGTAGAAGCTAATTTCAGCTCCTACTCTCCCACATATTATTCTTGGCATCATCTAACTTTAGCACTCTCTGGAAATAGAAATTTCTGAACACACCAAGATGATGACAGGGAGAATCGAGATCTTGTGGCATGGAATAACTGTATTCATCTGCTTCTTGTATTAATATGTAATTTAGCTCTGTACGTGAGTTTGTCAATAATACTCAACATCCACTCCAAAAGGCTTTAAAATGTTTATTTTCCTTTCTCAGCAACAGTATCACCCCATCCCTTTTACCTCTGGGGTCTCACCTTCCGTTCTAGCCTTCTTTACTCCAGCAGACTCCGTATCTTCAAAGGATCTCTTTCGACTTGTCCCCCCACTGAATGGATTGGGACCTGCATTCTGATGAACCCCATTTAAGGTGCCATTGCTATAGAAACGATTCAGGTGACAGTTCTGGAGGTTCAAGAGAAACTGGGCACATTCTTGGAAGCCCTGGGTATGCGCAAGGTCTGCTGCTGTCAGGCCACTGGCATTTCTCAAGCTGTACAATACAAAGAAACTGAATTACACTCATTCATCAAGCTAGCTTGCTGCTGCTGCTGCCCTTACTATCTATCTGTTGGTGATGAGAGAAAACATACACTTAGCAAATTTCCATTAAGAAATTAGTTATCAATCTTAGTTTTATAACTAACTTAACTTTTCGCACATATATCTGGCTTCTAAGCAAAATTTGGGAGACAATATACTTTAAAATAAAATCAATATACTATGTGCCTTAAAAAAACCATCTTCCTATTTAAACTTCTCAAAATGCTTTATTCTAAAATAGTCTGAAGTATCTGCTCTTTACATAAACTTCAGACTAATTTAAGCCTTGAATTTTACCATCTTCTGCAGTTTATTCTGCAATCTATTGCTTTAACTTGAGCAAAAGATCAAATACTCAAAACAAACTTAACATGACTTGGCAATTGTCCATGGCATTCTGGTTTCTAAGGTAACAACAACATCACTATTCTTCCTAACAACAAAATATATACATATATAGAAAAAGATAGATAGATAAAGATGCTATACTTAGTTATGCTTTGCTTATACTTTTTTTTTTCTAGTTTGTTTCTCCTTTCAAAGTGTGTGACATCATAAGTGCTGGGACTTGCTTTGTTACTTGAACCAAGACTTTTCCATGCACGAGAGAATGGCACTGGATTTTGGATATTCTAATGCATTAAGGAGATTATAAATGAAATCAGGTAGGACATGTAGAGATGCAGAGGTTTAATTTGAAAGAGTGCTGTATCACATGCATTTACACAAACACACAGTATGTCTGTGCTTAGAAATATAGGGTAACTTCATAAGTAAGTGCATAAAAGTGGAGACAAGAGGGCTAGAAATGACAAAACTAGATTGTGAAGCAAAAGATGCCAATAAATCTTTCCTGAATTTCTTCTGCCTTTCCAGACAAATCTAACTAGTCAGAAAATTGAATTTTTCTTTCTTGGCTTCAGTAGTTCAGACAAGTCCATTACTTAAAAATCCAGAAACAGACCAACTAACAGAATAAGAATTCAGAAGATTAATAGCTCTGATTCTGTTGAAACTCATACCAAGTGGAAAACAACTCACTCCAGCTCATGCAAAGAAAATAAAAAACAAACCCCAGCTTTGCTTCCTAGATCACTGCAACTTATTTGCTATAAAAATGAGACTAAAAAAATCTTTAGAAACTGACTGTTACAGAAAGACTAATTCCATAAATGGATACAGCTGGATTACATAAAATTTGAAGAGTAAGTCAAAATACTACAGAATCAGAAAAATCATTAGGCTAGATCAGGGTAAATTTAATTCCATATTACAATATTCTAAGTCAACATTTACTTGGACTACTACTGAAAGTCCAGAGAACAGCAGCCAAGAGTGGTCTAGAAAGTGAGACTTTAGAAGACTGAAAAACCTAGTTAGTCAGAAGAAATGAAACCTCAAGGTAGAGGTATTAGTTTTCAATACCTAAAAGATAGCTGCAAAGAGAATAACGGGTTCTGTGCATCCAGAGCAGGCAGCATATGAATGGGATTAACATGAACAAAGGCTATTTGAAGGTAGGCATTAGGAGAAAGTTTCAGAGTATAAAGGTTGCTGAATCTCCAGAGGGTTCTCTCCCCGCACTTTAAGAGCAGATGATGATTTCAGAAATTCTGCAGAATACAGTCAATCCTTTCCCATGCCGACCTAGATGGCCTGTTGAGGTCCCTGCTAACCAACATGCTCTTTTGGTAGTCCTCACTTACTTGTGTAGCAGCATACGGATGTAACACAATGCAACTACAATTTAAGAAACAGAAATTTCAACCTATCTGTTTTGGACAGAAGGAATAGCTCAGTTCTCTTGAGATCTGTTTTCAATTTGCGAGCCCCAAAAGGACAGTAAAGGAAATCTGAACAAGAGCAAATTAAAGTTATGCAAAGATAAAAATGACCAAAACAATATGGTGTTGACTGACCACCTAATTCAATAAAACTTCAAGGAGTAAGTCTATTACCTAGCAAATGTTATTGAACAATATCTCTGCTTTGAAAAATGGACTGTAAGACAGACTACAGCTAAGTCACTATTTCCCAAAGGAATGTCAATATAAGTTGCCAGAGGCATGTGGAGATGTACAAAGCAAGATGCAAGTGTGTAAAGCTACATGACCAAACTCTGCGAAAGAAAAGTTATGTTTCCCAGAAACAAAATAAATTAACTCTAAGTTAGTGTTTGTCAGATTTTACAATGTAACGACCTTTGATATTTTTAGATCTGTCCCCTTCCCACCTGTCCTGGTTTTGGCTGGGATAGAGTTAATTTTCTTCCTAGTAGCTGGTATCATGCTGTGTTTTGGATTTAGTATGAGAATAATGTTGGTAACAGACTGATGTTTTAGTTGCTGCTAAGTTGTGCTTACACTAGTCAAGGACTTTTCTGCTTCCCATGCTCTGCCAAGTGCACAAGAAGCTGGAAGGGGGCACAGCCGGGACAGCTGACCCAAGAGGGCCAAAGGGATATTCCATACCATATGACGACATGCTCAGTATATAAACTGCAGGGAGTTGGCCAGGGGGCAGTAATCGCTGCTCGGGGACTGCCTGGGTGTTAGTCGGCGTGTGGTGAGCAACCGCATCATGCATCACTTGCTTTGTATATTCTATTATCATCTTCTCTTCCTTTGCTGTCCTATTAAACTGTCTTATCTCAACCCATGAGTTTTACTTTCTTTTTTCCAATTCCCTCCCCCATCCCACCGGGGAGCGGGATGGGTGAGCAAGTGGCTGTGTGGTGCTTAGTTGCTGACTGGGATTAAACCACGACACCACCTCTTCCTGAGCAGCTTACTCTTAACAGGTAGACAAAGACGTACTTGTTCTACAGCAGTATTTTGGAAGTATTGCATAGGTTTTCAAGGGACTCAAGCACATTGGATAGAACATTCCTGCTTCTGAGAGTTTAGAAATGTCTCTCTTAAAAATCTGAGTCTGAATGTAGCCTATCAATTTCAAGAGAACTTCCTGTGTTCAGAAGTTAGTAATGAAAAAAAAAGGAGAGGGGAAAAAAAGTTAAATAAAATAAAAGGAGATTACAGGATCTAGATGACTGTAGAAAGTGGCCGGCCAACAGCTACAAAAAAGAACACAACTATTAAGTTCTCTGTGCTCCCTCTCAATGGGAACACTTAATTTTCTTTAGCTGATTTTTCTAGCCATCTCTAGGAGGAAAATCCATCAGTGGGAACACAAAAGGCAGCAAGAGCTAGCCGTGCTATACTAGCTCATCATAACAAAATGCAAGTAATCCAAGAAAAAATGGCTAACTCAATTAGCCACATGCACAAAGTAGGAAAGAAAATGCTCTTAACAGGTATCACAGAGTTTTACCAGACTGGAGTAGTTTTATGGCTTTCCAAAACATGTAGAAATACTGCCATCACTGTGGGGCTTCTGAGTGCATAACAGAAAAATACAGTCTTATACAGTCCTTCTAGAAACCCTGGAGTACTTGAATGAATTACAAAGCTAGGACATGTACTAGACCATTCTTTAAAAGTGCCAATCTGGACTTGGAGTGGTACTACCCTGTTACAGCAGCAGTTATAAGGAACTGGGAACACACCGATTACTAAATCTGCAGTGTCTGGTCTACCTCAAATGCTGCCAGTGTCTGAAAACGAAGCAGCTACCTCATCTTAGTCCATGAGCTAAGAATATAAAAGCCATTACTGTAAAGAGACTCCATTATAGGAATGAAAGTAGAAATGGTTCACTGCCCCAACTACACATAAGACTAAGAGGAGTTCAATCTCTCATGTGTAATCCCTATGTCAGTCCTTGGTTATGAACTCCAATTATATGTAAACTGACTATCAAGTGAAAGGGAGTAGTAATTGAAGATTCATTTGGCTATTAAGTAGACTATATATGACATGGACTGCATGGTTAGGGAAAAAAAAATCAACAAGCAGGAAACTCAAAGAGGTAATCACTATATTTAAGTAAATTTTCAACTACTTCTGTTATTAGAGATGTCCTTTGAAAGGTATTTCTCTTCATTTCTCATAGCTGCCTACATAAAGAAAAAGGATTTGACTAGGTAAAGGATATTATAACTGAAATTAACTTCAAGACCTGGGCTGTCAAAGAAAAGCAGTGAAAAAAAAAATGTAAACTGTTGGACAACATGGACGGAAATACCTCAAGATTTCATGTCTCTTGAAAAAAAATCTTCTTTTCCACCCATCCTCCATTTTTTTTTTAAGTTAAAAATCCCTTCAGTACTAGTTTTGATCTTTTACCATAAACACCTTGAAATAGCGGAAGCTGCAAAGTGCAGAACACGCTGTTTGATATTAAATCTCCAGGCAAGCTGCCCTTTTCTAACTGCTAATCATACGGCAAATATGACAGCTCTATTTCTGTAACTGCATTACTCAGAATTTTAAAACAAGTAAGGATATTTCCTGCAGGTTTTGCAGGTGTGGGGTTTTTGTTTGTTTGTGTGGGTTTTTTTGGTGGTGGTATTTTTCATTTTTGTTTTGGCTTTTTTTGGGGGGTGGTGGGTCGTGTCCCCCCCCCAAGAAAGATGCTGAACTTGAGGACAAGCTTATGTTTCTTTTCAGGGTTTTTCTCTAAGCTAGGCTACTTAACTGAAACAAGACTAGGCAAATAACAAGCTACATAGACTGGTATTTTTCAAAGATGATCTTACAAAGGAAGAAGCTACCAGCAAGGAAGATGTGGAAGGATGGAAGAAAGTCATATTAAAGAAAAGAAAATCAGGCTAAGCCTTGAAAAATTACATGCATTTTATGATTAGTCTTTTATTAAATAGTATTCATTGACTTGGTGCAGTATTTTCTAAAGGTTGGCTCAGTTACTGCCAAAACAGACAGCTGAGCTCCAAAAACTTAATTCCCTCTCTCCCCAGTAAAAAAAAAGGTCAAAAAAAGAAGACATCTCTGAAGGAGGTCAGTCCAGCTACAGGAACAGGTGGAAAAACTGAAGAAAGGATACCAAGAACTAAAGCTCTGAAAATATAATTCCCTTTTTGGCACCTACTCCAGACAGGAACATACCTGAAGGCTTGAACTGACAAACAGGAGAACAATTCCTTACTTAACCTTGCCCAGGACTAAATTCAGTTTGGTAAGTGGTCAGAAAGTCAATTCACCCTATGCTTAGCAAACACATACCTTGCATCATTTCCAAAGCAATTAAAGTATTTGAAAAACGAATGAGTCCTGTTAAGATTATTTCACTTAGCAGTATTCTTTTTCTTTATAGTTTATTCATTATTTCCATGCAATTCTTATTACTAGAAACAAATTAGAAACATGAAGCATGATATTATTTACCCTCAGCCTTCTTGTAGGCTAAAATCCAGGAGCTAAGAATGATAAAGACCTATTGTTTTCCTTGAAATACAGAAGTATGAGATGCTAACTCTAAAGCAAAAGAAGAAAGACAAATGTAATCAGAAAGATACTTTTTCATATTATGAAGTTATTCTAAACAGAAAAAAATCCACGAGAAAAGTTGAGGGAAGTCTGGATATGGATGAATAGAAGTAGGTGATCTTGAAGTTCCTTGACAGATGACATTTAACACTTGAATTGTTCTGTATTGACAGGTGCTTTATAAATAAATTGAAAACGTGTACTGTTATATTAAGAGTTAAAGCTCTGACTTTTGTATATACATTTATTCACACACCTTCTACAGTGCTTAAAACAACACTCTTATAACACATTTTTCTTCTTCCATCAAGTGATGTCCACAGGCAGTCTTCAAAACTGACTGATTTTGGCATGAAGAGGACTTTTTTTTTTTTAAAATCTGTTTTTCTCGCTTCAGTTGATGTCATCGGAACTCCCATTTTAAAGGCCCAATTCATCTGAGAGTCCTGGTATCAAATTAAAGCAGCTATAAAGAGGACACTGATGAAGCATATGTTTATATTTCCTTCTTCTGAAATGCTTTTAAAAATGCTGACTGTGAGTGTAATTAAATTGTTGTTCAAAACCAAAAGAGATAAATATGTTATCTGACCAAACAGGATTGGTGCACAGAATCATCAAGTTAACTTTCAGTTTAGCTTTAGTTTAGGAGGTTGTTTTTATTACTTCAATCTAACCACAATTTGTTGTTTTGAGAAGTTCACTAAAGGAAGGAAAAAATCTGAGGCAAGCTCTCGAAAAACATGCAAGACACTTCTACTATGATTAAGTTATAGAAAGTAAAAAAGCCAAAACGAATAAAACAAAACTTAGACTTGTTTAAATATAACTACCTTTGTGTAAGAAAGATTTACTTCAAGATAACTTACAAAATTTACTCTTAGAAGGATCTGTAGAAAGAAAAGATAAATACTTGTGCTCCTCGCATTGAATTATAAATTATACTGAATTTACTTAGAAAGAACTTGATTCTAAGTTGTTTCAATTGTTCATATTTTTTATACTTATTGAAGGAAAAAAGCAAGTACATTTCTATGTGTCTTTAACATAGAAATACATTTGAAATACACTATCTTCCACTTATAATGTCACATACCTTGAAAAACAAAACAAATGTTTGCTACAAAAAGCCAACAGTAAATCTTTTTGAAAAAAACATTCATATAGGTAAAAAAAAAAATCCCCTAAATGTTTAATTTTAAATAGTGATTACATCACCTACAGCTTACTGTGTTTTTGTTAATGCCATGCGACAATCTAAGAAAATAAACCACAGTTTTCGTATATCAATGTAATATCTGTTAAAAAATACTGATCTCAACTTATCTATTGTTAGTTTACAAATAAAAATGTAGATAAATGTAAATTAGGGTAAGCAAAGCATGCAAATCTATAGATTCTATATCTGAATTCCTAGATTAGCATTAAAACCAATCACCGCAACAAATACCTCAACAGTATGCCTTGTGTGCAGAAAGGAAGCGATACTGAACATTCAATGCCACAACTGTAAGGTTTTCGGAGAAGCACCTGTGGCAGTTTCAGCAGTTTCTATATGGAATGCTCCCCCTTTCTAGGATTACTTGAAAAAATCAAGTCAATTCGAATTACGTAGCTGTAAAACATTGACATGTGTAGTTTTTACAGTTTCAGAATCTTCTGTTTGATTTAAACGGGCAATGGTGCATAAACAGGAAACTTATATCATAAGGGATCACATATTTGCAGGCAACATTAAGATTAAAAGTTACATTAACATACATAAAGTGCTGTAGCACAGTATTCAATATGTAAGCCATTGTCATGTGACCACCTTAACAACAAGATACTAAGCCTTTTATGCCTTTAAAGCATTATTACTTTCATCCTGAAACCAAGTTGTCAATTCTTCACTGAAATTTATATAGAATGGATTAAAATTATCGGTCAACTCATGGCTTCAATTACTTTAAATTTAGTAGGCTGTATCTTAAAAGAATTAGTAACTATTCCTATACAAAAATTAGCAGATACAAGGATTAAAACAAAACAAAAGAAGAAAGAGAAAAAAAAGATCAGAACACTAAAACGCCCACAGTGAGAAAAAAAACGTTTCCTATNCTTAACTAAACAGACGTGTGTCACTGCTGGGGACAGCTGTAAAAATTCATGCTAGAATTACATACTGGGCATCTACAAAAGCACAAGTTGGTGCCAAGTTTTTATTTCACAACAAAACATGTGGCAGATGAAATTATTTCAGACTTTTAAAAACAATGGTAGTTTCTCAGAACATCCTCCAAAATCATAACAAGGTAAATATACTGGAAAGAAGGAAGCTCTTCTTTGTGAAGCCACTGTTTTCACATCAAAATCAAGGTTCACTACGAATTATGCAGCTATAATCAGCTCCTAGATATTTTAGCTCACAACTGAGCAAATGCAGGCAGAAGAAAGAATTCATTAACCACGGTAGGCAACATCAAAATTACAACAAGCATCACCATCAGGTGGTGATTTATCGCTGTATCTGTATTCCAATTTATATCCTTTAAGAAAGACCTCGAACAGTGGACTTCAATTTTCAATATCTCTTGTAAAAATGATTCACATTTTCAAGTAAACTTTTGCCAGAACAATATAGGGCTATCTGACTTTGCCTAGCATCAGCCATCAACAAGATTTTTAAATTCATATCCTTTTATGTAAGAAGTGATTCCTAAACACAACTCACAAAAGTAAGGTATGAAAGGCTATGGTAACTCTTAAAACAACAGTCTGACTGCAGTACAGCATTAACAGAAAAGACCTTCCCTATTAAAATAAAAATTAGTATTTCCTAGATCACTAGCAAAAATGAATTCCAAATAAGCACCTTTTTAGTATTGCAGCCACTTTAAATCCAAAGACAATCTAAGAGTTACTTAGCCAGCCAACTTTATGAAAATGAGAACTATCACTGCTGCTGCTATCACGTTTCTAGAAACAGATCAGGAATTGCAAAGTTGCTCACAATGAGGAAAGCATTATGGAAGACTATTAAGAAAAGGTTCAGTGCAAACTTTGACTTGAAAAGATAAACAGCCTTGCAATGCAGATTCTGCCAAGGTGCCTCTAGTAGCAAATGAAATCACATTATTTCTCCTCAACATACCAACTGAAAACCAATGATAGACTAGAATTCCAAAAATTAAGAAAGAAAGCTTCTCTCCAATGTGCCAAGCATGGAAGAAAGTTCAAGAGATTTAGTACAAAAAGCATGGACAGTAAGAGCTTGGGAATAAAACTAAAGGAAAGAGGTAAATGAATTTTAAAGTATTTTTGTGCCAAAAGGGGGGAAAAAATCAAGAATGAAAGGACTAAAGGTGTGAGATGGATTCATTGTTTTTCTGTACTAGACATGGAGAGGGAGACTATCAAACTGCACAAAATTTTGTTTTTTGTGACAAAAATAACAAGCAGACAGATGATCTTGCGGATTAAGAAACCGCTGAAGTGCATAAAACCACTCTAAATGAGCTTCACAAAAGAGTTTTTTCAACTTAGATTTTCCGCCAATTAAAAGAAAAATTTATCTACAATGTATGAGCAACACCAAGCAAAATACAAAGAAGGAAACAGAAGCTGAAACAGAAGAGTAACGTTTTCCCTAAGTTATAGCTGCCAAAGCTCTTCCAGGGTTTGTTACGCCTCCACGCAATGAGATACATCTTATAACCTGTAGCACATGACACACATTAGAAAACTTTTCTGACCAACTTGAACATGTTCTGAGCCATGCCACAACTGCCTAATGTTTTTTGTCCAGGATCAAAGGTACTAGTTGAACTATGATCAACTTTACTGAAAAGACACAAACTAAAATAGCAAATGAAATCCAAATCAACACAGCAGAAGTTAGAGCAAACACGTTGCAATTAACAATTCTCTCATCACATCTCTAGTCAAAAAGTATCAGCAGATCAAGCACAGCACCCATACAGATCACCACCACCATCGATGCCTGGACTAACCATCAGAACTAATCAGAC
>WAAD01004859.1:21368-54256 GCA_013389945.1 Fregata magnificens
ACCTGTCTGCCCAAGCCACCTGTAGTCCTTCAGAGAGAAGTTTTGCTTGTGAATTTATTTTTCTTGGAAGCTCCTGATCAAACCGTTCTTCCTCTTAAAAGTAGTGAGGCATTGTAATAACAGGGCAATTCTCTAATCTCCAACTCACGGTTATGGATATTTCACATTTGGATTGCTCAGCCTGATGGCACCCAGGCTGCTCCACCTTTCTACTAAATTCTGTGATCACTCACCCTCTTTGCTATCAAATATGTTGTCCGGGTTTTCTTCTTCGCTATCATGTATCCTGGTTAGGGGCCACGAGTCTCCTAAAGACACCACTATTTCTGAATGGAAATTCATGATGGATTTATTACATTTTAATTACTTAATTTTAAATAAGGTCTTCTGTCTAAAATGTATGATATTGAATAAACAAACCTTTTACTGTTCACAAGGCAACAAGCAGATATTGATTATTGAGGACGGTATTCGGCACTGGTTATGCTGGGTCACGGAGATACATGACCTTTAATTCACTTGCATTGCAGGAAGCAAAGTGCTGTTGCAGGGAGAGAGGACATAGGATGAACAGGCCAAAGGCAAGTCTCCTAAAGGACAACTGAGCTAATCTTTCTGATCATGTGGGAAAGGACTACATTTGGGCCAAGTAGAAGGGAGGAATTGTGTTTTGGAGGCTTTAGTGCATATGCTAAAGGCTTGATCAGGCCCAAGAGAGGTGAGCTATGAATTATTGCATTACCACAGCTGCCTAGAGCCGCTGCTACAAAAGCACAGGAACAGTAGGATGAGGGACATCATTACTGTGAAAACCACTCTTTAGTGAAAGGTGTATCAAAGCCTGTGTTCATGAGGAGAAGCACAAACTCATTAACTATAATCAGTGTGCTTGTTCAGCTTTTCTGTTTGGATACTCTCAAACCTAAGTAAGATCCAAATCTCATTTATTATGTGTGTGTGTGTCCCTGCCCTTTATTTTTTCATTGAACTCTCAGGGTCTATGTATGACTCTTTTCAGTCTAAGAATGGGAAGACTGAAGCACCCTAAGTATTGAGCCAAACCCAAAAGCTTGTTGTTCTGTAACTACTTGAACAAGTAGGTAACCAACCTTCGCCTGGGTGCTCAGGAAGAATTGATATTCATAACGTTGGGGCAGGCAGCATAAAATCTCCTAACAGCAGATAAGCTAAGAACCTCACACATCAATGCATCACATTAAAGAATTAATTTGGTTTATCACAAAACAATTTCAGTGTGTTAGATTTTTTCCTTTTTTTTTTTTTTTTTGTTTTTTTGTTTAGTGCACCAGGGCTCTTTTAATCATTTGCTGTTCTTTTTTATATACTTTCCAGTAAGAAGAGAAACACAGAAACATTTGGGGCATTTTATAATACAGGGAGAATGAATGAAGAGATGTAAATTCGTTTTATGATGTAGTACTATTCCCTTTGTACCTTAAAATTCAACAGAGTAACATATCTTTTCCATGTGATAATCTCTTCTTCCATCTTCAGCCTACCACAAACCCCTTTGTTGCTTCACAGCTGAAGTGTACCCTGTGGGAATGTTGCCCCTTCCTTGGAGCACCTAAAAGCTGATAAGGAATTATAGCTAAATACTAATGAGGACCGCTATCACTGGAGTGCAGGCTGTCCCAAAATAACTCCTGCAGAAAAAATCAGGTTTAAACATGAAAAAGGAAAATAAAACAGAAGGCATGGAAAAGATTATCAGATTCAGACATCCTCCAAATCTTCCCCAAATCCTCCATCACGGATGTGCCAAAGGCAGGGAGATGTCTCAGTTCTGCCTTTACAGCAGCTAAATTCCTTCCCACACTCTAGACTGTCCAGACCTCTACGTCCACTTGTCAGCCCTCAGTGCTCCCCAGTCTCTCCAGAAATCAGCTTTGCACAATGTCAGGGACTGGCAGACACATGCATCAGGCATCCCTGGCACTGCAGAAGCCCTTTCCATGTGGGAGCAACCACACCGAAAGCACACGAGAGGGTATGTTTCACCTTCTTCCAGATTTCAGCACATTAACAGAGCCAGGCATCAGAGAAGTGCTGAAAGAAATCAGAGTCACCACATGTAAGTTAAAGCCCTTCCAGCCATAGCTGTTGAAAAATACCTACGAACACCATTACTGGCAGAGTACGTCAACACCACCATGAAGAAGGTGGCTCACTGGTTCTCCTAAACCAGAGCTCAGCATCTCCTGGGAATGATTTTTGGACCTGACTGATCCTATAAATTGCGCTTGGCTCCAAAGTACTTCTGAGTAATGGGATTATGAAGTAACCAGAGGAATGTTTTCTTTTAAATCTTTTGACCACCAGGCAAGCTCTTGAGACTAACTCATGGCATTGCAACAGATTTGGTAACACTTACAGGTTGGCAACTACCTATAGCCTAGAAAAAAAATCTGTGCTTGCTCATGGGATTTGATACTCATCTCAGTTTAGAAATTGTTCAATGGGTTGAAGAAGAAACTTTTGAAAGAGATTAGTTTTGATTAGCACCAAAATAACGGGAAAGGGTGAACTCCAAGCAAAGACCAAACGGATGTAATAAAAAATACCTGAGTAACAAACACTGTAGAAGATCAAACAACCTCACTACATGCCTCTACATTGAAGGAGTTTGCTCCTGCAGCATCAGAATAGATTACGATTCAGCAGGGTGTCTGGTTCCTCCAGGCTGTTTTGCCTGAGCTAAAGACTGAGCATTAGATGACCATTAGATTCTGCCAAAGAGCTGTGAGTGCTGAGTGCTTAGCTTCTAATGGCAACCCCGAAATGCATTTAACCCCCTACATGTGGAAGCAGGCAAACAGAAACAATCCTACGGTAGTGTACAAGAGACTTGTATTCCATTTGTGCGGACTGTTCTTCACTGTCTCACTGTGCAGTGGATGTGCCACAGGGTGACGAAGCAAAAGGTTCAGGGAAACGTAGATGACTTAATCATTTTGCGTATGCATAATGCAGATGACTTCATCCCCCAAAATAACTGAACCCAGCAGAAAATTTTAGCAAGCAAAGAAGGCTCCTGCATACAGTAATTACAAGACAAATGGCATTACGTTTGACAGATAAGTTATTTCTTCTGTGCTTCCTTAAAAATCTTTTCCCTTATAGTCCCAAGACTTTCCATAGAATGGACAAGAAGTTCTAAGAGGGAAGAAAACCCTTCCTCCAGGAAAGTTATACTTTCTTGAGACAATTTTCCACCAATTATTCCAATGGTACAAAGATATAGCATTGCACTCCTTTTACTAGCTTGGGACCTTGACCAAGTTTCTTTTTCTTACACTGCAGAAGTCACCAGGGCTCATGTGTGCATGTGTGAATAAAAGGCATTACTTGCAATCGAGCCACGTCCAAATGTTTTCCTTCTTAACACGCTCGATGAGAAATGAAAGCAAAATATGAAGAGGAGAGTGTGTCCCAGAAATGGAAAGGCCATTGCTGTTACTTCACATGCCAGTGGATCCTCAGACTACGACCTCTCAGCCAAACTAGCCTTGATGACTCTTGTTATGGCCTCTTCTGCAGGGTGAGTCCATCCTCTGGGCAGCTTATACACCCTGGAAATGAATGTCCCCTCTTTGTGCTGGAAGAAGGGGAGACACTGATCCTCTCATCACCCTCTCATTCCTTGCCTACTTCTGATCTGAATAGCTAAGTGTGCAGAGAGATTTCCACAACATTTGGGGAGCAGTCAGGCATAGTTATATGCATAGAGCCAGAAAGAGCTGCTTCAGCTCCCCAGGTTGTAATGTGGCTCCATGATCTGCTCCCACTGAGTACAAGATAACTGTCCTAATTTTTTTCTCTTAGGAGTCCAGGGGAGCTGCTCTGAGATTCAAAGACCAGAGTTTCTGAACCTGAAATGGCAGTGCTCTGTCTCTCTCAGAAATAACAGAGAAGGGGAAGAAAACAAGAATGGGAAAGAAAGAGAAACCCCCAAAACCAAATAAAAGGCAGGTGGTCAGCTTACAAGGCCCAAAGGCATCTTTCTTTGCTGTGAAAATTAGGTGTCTATCACCACCCAGGTACAAAGAACTTAGCACAGTTCTGGCCAGCTCATCCAAGGAAAACACCAGTGTCCCTGCAGCATTCCCTGTCTCCTCTCTGTCTGGGAGGTGATGCTTTCCTTTGGAAAGTGCTCTCCATGCTGTTCCGTATGCTGATACCTCCCTGAAGGCTGGACTGCCTCTGTCACCTCCACAGCCCCCTTTACCCAGCACGCTCACTCCTAATGCTTACGGTGCAGCTGGCAACAAAATTAGAAAAAAAATTGGATCCAGGAAATGGTGGGAGGCATTGGCCCAGAAAATAACCAGGAGCCTACTATGAATCCCTCACCATCCTGGGTTTGAATCATTCCAGCTTTCCATCACATACATGTCTCTGGTAATGGGGTTTTTTTTAATGGAAAGAATTATCCAAAATGTTTTCTAGAGTAGATGTCCTAGTTTAAATATTTTTAAATCTATTAAACTTCTTTCTACTTGAAGAACTGGATCCCTGCATTATTAAAAAATTTCCTTGTTCTACTCATTTCTCTTTATTTCCTTATTCAGGTTATGGATCTGGTATTTTTTTCTTTTCTTCCCCCCACCTTCTTTGTATTACATCTGACTGAAATTGAGTACATAGGGAAAGAAAGATGATACCATATGCCATGCATTCTCTCTCAAAGATTACCAAAGAACTTGGTTAGTCAAACCTTGGTCTTTGTCAGGAGTTAGCACACTATTGTGCTGACTTACGGCAGGTTCTGGAAGGACGTATACAGGGAGTAAGATTTGACCACAGCATTTATTCTTTAAGACCCCTCACAAAACCATTTATCTAAAACAGCAAATCTATCTACAGAGCCTGTGGGAGAAGTCCTTAGAGTAAGAAGAAGGAGAAAAATGGCATGGTTTCAGAAAGGCACAGAGGATCGCAGTGATAATGCCAGCACCAAGAAGAACAGAGACTGGAACAATCACTTCATAATGATGGTTCACGTTTTATTAACCTCTTAAAATGGTGTCCTTAGTGGTTACAAACACCATGAACAATGGCCCTACAATATCCCTGTGGTGCAGCAATTACAACCTACTATTGAAAAAGCTGCCTGTTTTCTTCATCCCAAGGAACTGTCATCTGATGGTTCGAGCCAGGATGATGAAGCAGATGTTCCTGCGGTCTGTTTCTGACTTTGCGTGACTGAGGCAAAATCACTCAACTCCTCTGTGATGCAATTTCCTCATCCGTGGAAACAGGAGAATTCCTGTTCACATGGAGAGACACTGCGGATGCAAGTTTTGCAAAGTGCATTGTAAGCAGCGGAATGGGGAGCTGCATTGCATGAATGTGAAGATTCATTCTGTACAACTGCTAGTACCTTACCTCTAACCAACCATGTTTGCCAAGTCCTCAAGCCTATCACCCCAAAAGTTTGGTATCCATAAATGCTTTCCATAGGCTTACAAGCATGGGGCATACTTCCGGAGCTATTAGAGACAAACTCAACTTCAATTGCTTGTCCCAGATCTATCTTTTTAGGTCACCTGCTGGCTCTTTTCACTTGGGGACTTAGTCTTAGGAAAGGGTAAAATGTTCAGTTCTTTTGGGTTGTGTATGCTGTAACCAAGAAGGACACGCTGACCTCCAATCCCTGCCTTTCAGCAGCAGAACTGTAAGTATGTGTGGCTCACACTTCAGAAATGGCTGCAGAGTTAAAAGCTGGGGCTGGGTGGTAGGAGTTTATTTTTGTCACAGGCAATTATATTTGCAGTTGTGCATGGTCATGGAGATAAATCAGAGTTTATGCTTTGTGGCAAAGGAGAAAGCTTGTGGGACTCAGTTTCAGAAGACTTCTCAATGAATCAGTCACCTTCAGGGGCAACGCTGGCAGTTGCTGGCAGTGCATACCAAGCTGGGTGGGAAAGGAGGACATGTGTCTTTGACATACAAAATGAAGGCAGTCAGTTTGGTGTAAAATAAGCACAGGGGAGATTAGCATCATTTACTGTTTGTGTACTGAGGGCCTGCCTTAACATCTTCTCTTAGTTAAAGAGAATAGCTCTTCAAACAACTGAAGGCTTATCAAGTCCTGTAAATAATCACTCTAAGGCCTTCTCCATGGGAATATACACTCCAAGGAGAGATGCACCAGACATTCCTCCCTGCCCCTGTGTGTGTATCTATCTGGCTCACACAGCAGCAGGTAGGGGATCACTGACACCGTTTATTCAGGTGTTTCCCTCCACCCCCCCACCTCCATCAACACTGTAGCTTGCATCTAGCCCTAGTGTCCTGCGTTTTTTAACTGCTGACCAGCAAATGACAATTTTAACTATTATTGCTAGGACCTCTTGAATCTGAAACAGCAGTCCTGAAGAGGAAAGCAGTCACAAAAGTGCAGATGAAAGTTTTCATGCAGAAAGGAAATGAATAATTGCTCTTGCATAAAAACAAAGCAAGCTATAAATCATACCTACAAGCCAGAAGAGGGAAATTACAGAACAAAAAATACCCCCTGAAACAAACAAACCAAAATCTTGTGATCGCCTGGAAGTACAGCCAACTCAAAGAACAGCTCACAGTGCGGCTCATTACATCATCACCAACGGTTGCCTTGCAAGAGGCACAAGTCAGAGGTAAGTAAACCTGCCTGTAGAAACTCAGACGGTAGCAAAGAAAACAAGAGTTGCAGAGCCACTTCAGTCTTGAGAAGTTGCATCCTTCCTCCGTGTGCTGCAAGGGCAGGAAGAAATTCATTAACTTTCATTGGCTTACCCAGCTGATTGGAAGTTCTAAAAGGTCACTGCTGGTTTTCTACACGTTATTCTGGCCACTGTAAAGCAGATAACATGTATTATATACTCTGTAGTATATACCTTTAGAGCTGTATATAATAACATGCATGCATATAACAAACATATATAGCAACATATCATATAGCTTCAGATGGGTTCATCTGAAACATGACATCTTTGTGAAAATCTGTTGAGAGAGGGGGGTCAGTGTAACAAGGCACCAAATATCAGGAAACATTTCTCACAGACTTCTGCAGAGGAAAACCCACCTAGTTCCACACAACCCTGGCAGCACTCTATCAGACTTCTCCCCTTCACTTGTCCTTCTGTCTCTCTTTTTCTCGTGATTTTGTCTGACTGTGGTGCTTTACTGACACTGGCTAGCCCCTTAGCTCCCTTGCGTTTGCTATTCGCTTCCACGAAACCACGTTTAGTGGTGTTCTCTGCCCATAAGGACATCACAGTCTGACCCTTCATGCTTCTACTTCAATTTGAGTTTTTATTAATTTGAATAAAAGATATATTTTACTTTCCAGTTCATTGATCAGTTGTGTACAGTTATTAGCTCGGGATAAAAAGATGTTTAATGAAAGCTGTGCTGCCTCCTCGCACACAGAGAGAGATGGAGTCTGTAATTCCACATGACACTAGCTTCTGCTATCCCTCAGTGACCACGGAGGTAAATCTAAACAGATACAGATATTTAATACAATGCAGCCTATCCATACTAAATGTTATTCAAGCAAACCTGTCTCCATCCATGGGCATCTCCTTCTCACCAGCCTTCCTGGAAAGGCAGTTTTAGGCAATATAGGTGTGCTCTTCTGCTTCATGTGGAAGTGACCAGCAGCTAAAATAGGTCATCTCTTTACCACTAGTTTCATGGGAATTTTTTCTTCTACAGATGAGTCATTATATAATGGCTTTATTGCAGAGTAATGTATTATTACTATTCTTGAGACACTAAAAAAAAATCAATAATACTGCTTAGTCCTAAGCAGCTATCAGGCTTTGCTTCAATATGTTGGAAATCCTTTGCATAGCAGAAGCCTAGGACACATGTAAATATAATTTAGATTGCATTTGACATCAAAAATGGTAAAAGAAATCTGCTCATGAGGGTAGTGAGTCCCAGGGATTTACAAGTAAAGCTGTATACAATTTCTTAGGAGGAAATTATTTTCCCACCCTCCTATCATTTAAGATAAGAAAGCACAGAAGGATCCCAGAGAGACGCAGATCCACCTAGGTGAGATGATACAGGCTTAAGGAAGACTTCCTAGAGGTCCGGAAGGGAAGGACAGTCAGGAGAAAGCTAGTTTCAGTAGGGCTGTGACAAGAGGGACACTGGAGGACCTCAGTACCTCTGGGAAAACCTCAGCAGAGGTGGCATGTTAGGGCTGGGAAGGCGACTGAGCAGGGTGGCAGGGCAGCAAAGGGCTCCGCTCTGAGGTTCTGCTCCCCCCTGCACCCCATGGGACTGAGCCTGTTCTGTCAGGATTCACACCCAAAATAGGAGCAGGGGCTGACATAAACAGCTTGTTACCGATACTGCAGCAAACACTGTGCCTCAACGGTGTGGTGCACACATAGAGGATGTGGAGAGAGGGGAGGCTTCTGTGTTACTGCTCTTCGCAAAAGTCTAAAATTTTGATCCTCAGACAAGAACTGTGGTTGCTGAGAGCTGGTGGAGAGCTCGTCCTGGCCACAGCTGTAACGCAATTGGAAAATGGTATCTTTGTCTGCACCCAAATCCAAAGCTAATGTAATCACCGGTGTTGCTTTTTTAACACGGGGCTATATATGACCCTGTACTCTGCCACTGTCCCTTTCTTGTTTAATGTCAGAGCGTGCTTGGAGCTGTACAACTGGAAAAATAAATATAATCCCTGTACTGATGATCTTACATTCACAGGACTGCTTTGCAGTACTGTAAGGACCTCTAAAAAAATAGTTTACTGCCTTAGACTGCATGTAAGAAGAAATAATTTACTCAGGAGCTTTTGCATTAAGGCTGCCATAAGACCACAAGGCAGTCTCAGTTATCACCCTGAGTTCTCACCTTTTGTGAGTCTGAAAAACATTCACTTTTTGAGCTGAAACTGTTCATTTCTGCTTTCTGGCCAGAAATAAATTATTTTAGTGAGCTTTATCCCTTCAATTGTTATTGAGTTATGGCAGGTTATAAAAAATATATCTTTTCTTGTGGTATAAAATAAATCCTTGCAGTGCTGTTGGTTTTTTCTAAGCTAAACTACAGCAAAAAACAGCTGAGCTCTAAAAAATAAAATCTGGCAAGGCTCCAGTTCAGCTCAGGGCCAGTCCTTGCACAGGAAAATAATTTAGCATGGACAGCAAGTTGAGTATGTGCTTACATCCCCTTCAGGTCAGTGCTAAAGTTACGGTTAAGTATGTGATGAAGTGTTGTGTGGGATAGGGATGGTTTACTGAATTGTGACCCAGCTAATTTTCTTGTCTGGAAAATAAAATGTCTGAGCAGGAGCTGCGGAAAAGCATTTCAAAACTAGGCTCTAAGGACACAGAAGAGACAGCCTAAGTCTGCAGTGGCACACTTAAACACAGAGGGTCAGAGCACCAATAGCCAGGATAAGATGAGAGCAAGACTTGCCCAAAGTTCTCGCTGCAGCTCAGCAAGTCCCAGAGCTACAGAATTTGGGAGGGGAAGAGGACACATGGCTCCGTTGTGTGGGGATGCTGGTCCAGCACTGCCCACAGAACACTCCCAGAGTCCAGGCAGGCTGGGACAGACAGAGAGTATTATTAAATGCTTTCCCTTCTTTTCAGATCCTCCAGTCTTCCTCACCCCATGCTGCTGACCGTGACAGACCAGGGAGCTGCTGAGCTGCTCCACAAGAACATTTTTAGCTCAGGACCCTGCATCTGCCCCGCAATGGCACCAGCTCCGCACTACTGAGAAATAACAAAACAATCCTAAATTACCAAAATGAAAATTCAACCTTCACTGTGCAAGTGTAACACTTCTGCTGCTATTGTGCCCCTTATCTCTATTTCCTTTTTAATACTTAGTACCGACAAATGACAACATTGACCTAAATATCTCTCTCTTATTTATGTTTTAAAAATAGACCACATTGATACACTATCCAGAAACACCAAAATGTCTAGTTTTCTATTTGATTTTTTTCATGGAAGAAGACTTTTGAGGGCTTGTAGGTGCTCTGCTGGCAAGGTCTGCTTTCCCTGTTTCAGGCTTGCTTCATTCCTCTACAGGGATTTGGAAATACTTTTGTCCATCTAATGTGAATTTCCAAATCAAAGTGCTTCCTCTCAGTCTGTAAAATTCTACTTTCAGGATGGTGTGCTTCATTTGGAAACCACAAGCCATGCTTAACAAGCTAAACATCGGACCTGACGTGAACTCGTTAACTACCATGACCTAAGCAGAGGCAGCATCATGTTCCCTCCTCAGCTGGCAGCAGGAGGTCACATTGTGAAGTCTGCACAGCCCAAAAGCGATGTGAGCCAAGCTTTCCTGTAAAACAGGGACACATTAACTTGAGGTTCAGAGTACAGAGCAGCCGTATGAATGGAAACCTCTGATTAGGGATTGCAAAAAAGATGTTAATGTTTAGCCGGCTTATCTGCTGACAAAACATTACCAAAGATCTTCCTTAGGTTCTGATTTCTAAATGGTACATAGCATGAGTTGGGCATCATGTGGCAATTTCAGCTGGGTCTTTTTGAGCTGAGCAAGAACATAACAGATAGACTGCCAAGTATATTTTATTTAGCTTTAGCTTGTCTGTTTTTCAGTTCTGTCCCCATCTTCAGTGTTCAATAATGCATATGAGGTATCTGTTCTTTCAACATCGGAATGAAACGAGGAGGTGGAAGTGGTTTAAAACATTTTAAATTGCTGAAACCTTGTGTATGAGAGGTTTAAAAATGGTAGATAAATAGTTCTGAGCAAATAAATTAAAACTCTGCTGAAGACTGAGTTGGGAGATGGGAGCGTGCACTGCTGCAGTTAGCCCAGCAGCCTCATGTGCAAACACCACAGCTCCCTTTTGTGTTTGAAGCAATAATAGTACATAGTACATAGCTGCCAGGGATGCGCAGCACCCTAACATCGAATTCTGGTGCTTCCCCATCCATCTTGAAGGCAGTGGAGGAGCTGGAAGAGGCTGGAGCAGTGCTAAAGGAGCGCAATGCTGTATCCCCCCCACTCCACGGCTCAAGTGACACAGTATGTTGTATATCTGGAGTATGCACATTGCGTGTCCCTGCTGGGAGCCACAATGGCAGCGGGTCTGGCAAGGGGACCCCATTGACATGTCCTTGCTGTCACTCCTCTTTACAGCTTCTTCTAGGGATTTCTTCACATCAAGGGCTGATTTGGGCTAGAGCCAGGGATGCAAGGCTAAGCGCTTTCCCATGCTGTCTGCTAAGCCACAGCACTAAGCCAAGGCATCAGAAACACTGCACAAAGCCATTTTGTGTCTATCAGGTTTTTACTGAGTCTCCAGTTACTGTCTTTTCTATTTTGCTGTCATCCCTTTCTCATGTTTCAGTTTCAGTCTTCTAGGATTCTTGCAGAAACGGAGCTGGCTTGAAAACTTATCCGTGTCGATTTGCAAAAATCACCTTTTGCTTCTGGATCAGCTGATTGGGCCTGTCATGCAGGGCTAAACAAGAAAGCAGGTTCATTCTCCTGATTTGGGGGGATGGGAAATAAATGAATGCTATTTACCTGAAGTAGAAGTGGATTGACTCCATCTATGTGCATTCACCCAAAATTGCATCAGTGTGAGATTTCACAGAACAAGTGTCAATGAATCAGGTCCCTTTTCGAACTGCTATTTCCAGTATCACTGACAAAATTTTCCAGGACAGTGGCCATCCCCGGTGGCTGCACACTCAGGAGGCCAGAAGACTTTTTAGGACCATGGTTATTTTCTCTGGGATATTTTTTGAGCATGGTTCATGGTGACAACGTACCTGGGGCCACAGGGAGCTCAGCACATCCCCAGGTACCAGCCTTGCTCAGTTGCTCCCATCTCTGCCTCTATAAGGATGGATTTAAGCAGACTTCTGGTTCTGCTCTACCTGCTGGTTGATTTTTGTGCACTTGAGTGATGGCTGGAAAAACCACAAGGCACCTTGTGGAGGTACGGCTGTTTCTGCAGTTGTCCGTGGGCAACCTGACAGCATTAGACTGCCGGTGTGCTGTTGTGAGTGTGAATACTCTGTCATTTTAGCCAGTGCCCTCCTACTGCTTCCCTGTGCTCTTCCATCTGCCCAAGCCCTCCTCTTTCTGCTACGCTGCAGTCTCCCAAAGGGGGAACTGCTTTTGCTCTGTGGTTGCTCCCTGTTTGGCACTGTGGCTCCTGCTGTGCAACAAAGACTGTCATCTCCTGCAATAATAATATTAACTGACTACTACTTCTGCCATTGCCAGGGCAAGAGAAGGTGCAACCTATGGGTCTTAACTGGACTGAATGGCCCAGCCTGCTGTGTCCCATCATTAAGACACATAATGAGAGCAAAGAAATAAGGTATGGCACTGTGGAGTGAATATGCTTATCTGGCCCAAGAGCAAGAGTGTCGTGAGCCTTCACCAAGGTTTGTAGATGTCACAGCAATAAAAAGTCACAGTAGTTGTAATGATGCACAAAAGCACTCTTGCAGAGGAAGACAACTTGTCCCCTGTCTCTGTAGAAAAAGGGGTCCCTTGCAATCTGCTTCAGATGCAAATGACTTTAAAAGCAATGAGAAGGGAGCAACTCGTTGAGGGAATGCCATTTGGTCACAGATAAATGGTGCACACCTACACCTGAATGGCATGAAATTCCTCTACTGATGTTAGGTATTTGTAGTCATTGCAAGTGTATATATCCTGTGGCATTAAAGGTATGAGCAAAGAGAGGACGCATCAGGAGCTGTTAAGCTTAACACATTTTTTTTTAATAAAATTGCTCTGTTTCTTTGTATGGGACGTGCTATCTTGTTTTGCTGGGTTAGGTAGAAGCCCACCACAGACATCACTATACTCACTGCTTTGGTGATGGAATTAAAACAAGAAGTAATGGTTTTGCCCCTTTTTCTTGTGTAGAGACTGAGCATTAAGAAATTAAATGAAGTTTGATTCAAATTCAAGAAAATCAACTTGAAAAAGAATCAAAGAAAGCCAACAAAGGAGATAAATACAGAGAGGAGGCATACCAGATCCCAGAAAAATCCAACAGGCACTCTGAAAAGCAGTTTACAGCAGTACAGATCCCTACATAACATAGGCATAATCTGAGGAGAATCAGTAGTAGTCTAGCCATTTCCACTCCCATCTTGGTGAAGGCTGTGTATGTAGGTGTCTGTAGGTGGTATGATTTACTGTGTCCTAGGGAAACACTGGGCATGAACGTTTGTGTTTGAAACTAGATCCAGGATCTATGCTTGAGTCCCTCAATAGCAAGGTTTGACTTTCAAAAGTGCTGAGCATCATTTGAACCTACTAGAGTAACCAGCATTGGAAAATGGGGCGAGTTCCCTCTAGAGTCAGTTGTGCTGTGGGGTGCAAAAGCTCAGCTCCTGCTTCTCTCTTGTAAGTGTGGGTCCTGGTGCTTCACTGCATCATACCGGGGAGGCAGCCAGCCATCAAAACAGAGCTTTACCCAAACTTAATGTCTATGATAATACATCCAGTGGAAGGACTTTGTGCCTTGAAATGTTTGGAAAAGGCTTTTTACATTGGAAACATATAATTTAAAAGATTTTTAAATTAAAAATATTAACCATTTGCTATATCATGCTGGGTAGGTACTATGGTAGCAGTTAGAGGGAGGGTGCTGAGGACCCCTACACCAACTCGACCCCACTGTTCATAGGGAGGTGGCGAGAGGGCACAGCCAGAGGTGTGGGCATTTACTGCCAATGGCATGCCTTCTAGAGGGCAATGGGAAAGGGAGAGCAGATAAAAGATGACATATGACTTCTCCCCAAAGACAAAAATAGAAGAAAGAGGGAAAATACATTTGAAATTGAAAGACACTTTGAACAACATGATCCAGAAGGAAGGGGGGGGAAGAGGATTTGGCTTGGCTTTCAGTATTTCTACTTTCTGCCTTGATATGAGATACAGAAAAATTGTGAAAGCTTAAAAATTCCCACAGGTTGAGAAAAAAAACATCTGCCCCTCTCTAGTTATGAACATCTCTGTGTCATGAACTCAGATCAATACCACTTGTCTGCAACGGCAGCCGTCTCTGGCTCTTTAACTCTTAATGTCAGGCCTATCTTCCTTCTGCTCCAAACCTTATCCCCAAGCCTTTCCTGGGAGAAGAGGCACAAGTGGTGGCAGACGGGACGGCATGGGAAAGAGCGTGCTCTGACAGCCAGCTGTGCTCAGTCCAGATCCACTCTGGTTATCAGTAAAGGAGGTATTAGAACTTCCTATAGGCAGATTTAGGAAGGAGCTTCATATACCTATGGATGATGAGCGGTGGTCAGTGCAAACAGATGCTTCCACATCAGCTAGCCTTCAGGACTTCTCAGAAAAATGCAGTGTGAGGCTTATGTCCAGGAGCACTGAAGAAATTCATGAGGAAGCTATTATGTCATTTAATTATACATCCTGTTGAATGTAACTTTCTGTTCAGTATATAAAGTTTTAAAACTATCTTTAGTGGGGATAGGATCTAAATCGGAAGTGATGCTGCTGGTATAATGATCTGATAAAATGAAAAATCTAGAGTGTTTTATTTTTCTTGTCTTCAACAAGGACTTTTCTATAAATTAATGTAGCTACAGACCATGAGCCTTGTGCCACTTCAAGGATTTTCTTTACTGAAAAGGCTGTTTTATAACTCCCCACATAGAGGAATCAAGCAAAACCTTAAGGCAGCTGGCTGTGCTCAGTGTACGAGCATAAAATAAGAGTGTGACAAAGCAGTAACTACTGAAGGTTAACAGGGGCTCAAGGGGACACTGGACAAGTACCCAGAAAAAAACAAATAGGCAGAGGCACATCTAAGTCAGGACATCGCCTGAGCTGCAGTAGTCAAGGATGGGTGCTTGAGGTGAATATCATATGGCCTGCCACTCCCCTATGGACATTGCTCCCGTTGATTTTCTGCAGCATATCCCTAGCAAAAAAAATTGTTTCCTCCCCTCATTTCCCCCCAAAAAGAACAGAAACAGGGAGGATTAAGGGAAAGAAACTTGGCAGAAAGGCCAAGTGATCTCAGCACAGAATATGTTTCTGGTCAAAGATGTTCTCCTGCAATACGGAAGACAGAGCAAAAAAACCTTCCTCACTGTTGGGTAAAGAACTTGAACCCTGAATCCACCACAGTCAAGAATGGGAGCCCCATCTCTGGACTACAAATTCCCTCTTTTACATGTGTGGTTTTCTCCTATGGTTTCCACAATGAACATCAAATGCCTTCAGTACATTTTGCTGCAGAAGTGGCAAATTGTGGTAATCACAAAACTTTCTGCTGGACACGAAAAAACATTTCTAGCCCCCTTCCACTAGTGGTGATCTGATACAATTGACCTCCCAGACACAGGTAACTTGAATGAAGCTTTGCGTAACCTGGATTTCCCCTGTGAAACCACACCATGAGGTTGCAGGCCCAACGCATCTTCCTTGTGTTGTCCAGGACAGCTGCTGTGATTACGTTGTCCATGTCTCTAGTCCCTCAGAGTCTGAGCAGCAGTTTTTATTGGAAGCACGCTAGATGATTGTAATGAAAAATTCCACCCCTGCAATACTACCAGGTCTGTTAGGAAAGTGGTTTATTTTAATTGCCTTTGAATTTTCCCACACATATCAGAAGTGACCACAGGGTCTTACGGTCAGCTGGCTATGGCATCTCTGCTTTCCCAGTTTTTTTTCCAGATTAGCTCAAATGTGTCCTGGAGAAAACTTTTGCTGTGATATGACTGCTTTTACATATTATGTTGTCACGGTCCACTCATCCCATCTCACCAGTCTTCAGAGGCAGATCATGCCTCTCTCTGTTCACCCTCCCAACAGAATGACTGGCATTAACACTTGCAATTTGTTGTTTTATACAGCTTGTTCTCAGACTCTTTCTAACCTGTGTCTTGAAATTGCCTCATAACTACCTTGATTGATGCTTTCTGTGTCATTCAGTTGCCTGTATTTCTTTCAAGTTGATGATGTCATATTTTTGGTGAACTGCCATGCTTCATGTTACAATGTCCCTTTGGAAAAGAAGCCAGCTAGGTACATCTCAGTCTCCTGAAGTGTATATTTAAATGCCAGCTCTGCAATATCAGTAGTATGTGATGAAAGCTTCCAGAAGCTGATAGTAATGGCTTTTTGAAAAGCTATCTAGTCATTCATGGTCACCTTCTCTTTGAAGGTTTCCCATGCTTGGACACACTGGATGTATTTCCCATGTACTTTTCACATGTACACAGTCCTGCAAGCCCCTGTTTCAGTGTGGCCTTCAACACAGAAGCCACTTACTGCCGCTTCTGCAGCCTCTGTCACATCTTTCTATACACATCCCAATATTTTGGGATGGGTAGGCAGTCTCTGAGGTATGGGATAGCTATGCCATGTTGAGGTAACCATATACCATGTTTGTGTAACAGTAATCATGAAAGTTTACTTACACCTAAAGGTTCTGGGGGAAAAAATGTGTAGCTAGTTTGCAAATGCTAATAGTCTGTAAAGTGACTGAATCCCTTTAGTGTGGATATATGTTATATTACTTCTGCCTTCCCCAGGCCAGGTCACGGACCTTGCGCAGTCAGTGGACTCCTGCATATGACACCGCTTCCAACTGCAGTCCAGCATCCCTGGATAGTCCCAGAAGACAGTGGGGATTTCTGCCATCATTTGCAGGAACCTTCCCCAAGCTGTCATTGTATCTGTGCTGCCAGAACACCGTCTGCTATGATGCAACTTCCTAAGAATCTTGTTTGTACATCTTTCTGGTAACGCTGAAAGTCTTGCCCTTAGTTTTTACCCCAAATGTCATTCTTTGCCATTTCTATCAACCTGATGACACCCCAAATATGGTGAAGTAGCTCCAATGACATTTATTAATATCCACTGTTGGCACCAGTTGCCAACATGTTTTGCTGATGTCAAGTCAGTTTATATTTCTCCTTTTGCAGGTCTTTGATGTTGAGCTCTTTTTAGTGCTTTGTTTGAAGCACTAAGGGTCTCTGGCAAATAGCTTGCCTGGTTTCTAAGCGAGTACCACACTACTCGTCCAACTCTTGGCTTCTGTGACAATACGAGCTCCTTTTCCATTCTCTTTGCGGATCCCATTGTCCATTGTTTTGCTCTTGTAATGGAATTGATTTTCTGGGAGTCAGCTCCTATAACAGCCAAACTGTTTTATCTGTTATCACATGTAACAAGTCTGGAAGACATCCCGGTCCATCAAAAAAATAACATGATAGTAATTTACTAGCCTTCTGGCTGCCTTGATGGAACAGAAGATATAGTTCCTCCTGCTACACCTTCAGTTTGCTGTTTGCCTCTGAGAGGAACATTTCTTTTGGCTTTGGGGTTGTTAGGGTCATATATTTTAATAAAAGCAGAGGCTTCTTTGTTCTCTTTGTTCTCTACCTGAAATCCCAGCCTTCCTCTTTCCCTGCACCCTGCTTTTAAGTTACACTATGCTTCTGGTTTTGTAAGCATGCCATCATATGATTTTAATTTGCTTTGTTTTGCTGCAATTTCACTTTCTTTCCTTGCAAAAGGCTCAGGATGCCTTTGTGACACAAAACACTGAGCCATGTCCTAGTGTCTGTTTGGCTTTTGGCTTCTAGTTTATTTGTGGCTTCAACCCTTCTATTGGATCTGGTACTCCATCAAGCTTTACAGATGTCTTCTGTTCATTCGTGTGTTTTGTGCTTGGTGGTTTCCTTTGCTGTTTTGTGCTGCACTGAGCTCATGCATGTGCAAGTACTTACCCCTTGGATGCCTGCTTGTTTCTGTGATTTTGTTCCTTTGTTTCCCTTGTTTGTACACTTTTTTCATCACGGCCTTCAGTTTTCTCTGTAGTTTGTCTCCTCTGTATTTGGGCATGCTTTCCCTGTTTATGCCACCATGTTTTCTGGCAGCAGCCCCTTTTCCTCTCCCATCTTTGCTCTGTCTTCGGATGTAAGATTGCCCATTAGCCTTGCCCAAGACTGTCACTCTTGGTGGAGTTACATGGCTGCTTAGGTCATTCTCCTTCAAATGCCATTGCCTTTCATTCTGATTATGTACCTAGCCCAAAACTGCTTCACCTTTTATGAGCTGCTACTTGCTCAAGTCAGTCCTTTTGCATGCATTATAATTTGATCAGTCTCTTGTTCTCTTTGTGAGTACTCCCACTGAAAAGATAGATTATTGGTTTATGTCTTGGAGGAGTTGACTATGTTTTTTGGACATTTGTAGGATTTTGGATGGAGCCTCCTAGTCTGCCACTGCTGGATGCTGCTCATGCAGGTGATGGCCTTTCCTACCATGCTAATATTATAGCTTGTTCTTAATTTTGCTTGCTTTCTTAGCCAGCCTCTTGCAATCTTCTAGTTGTTCCAGGTCAGTCAAAAGAAACTAGTTTTGCCAAAAGAACTGGTAAATTCATCCCTTTTCAAGAGCATCTGCTTGGGAACAGGAAGTTGGTCACTACCACACGAACTATTTTCTTTGCTTCAGGAGGGTTGCTTGCACAGTTGGGAGCACTTCGGAGTTTTTTTGGTTTTTTC
Source organism: Fregata magnificens (assembly GCA_013389945.1). NCBI lineage: Eukaryota > Metazoa > Chordata > Aves > Suliformes > Fregatidae > Fregata > Fregata magnificens. The sequence goes on from WAAD01004859.1 coordinate 39,908, forward strand.
TGTCCCTGATTTGTGTACTCTATTGGGAAGTCTTCTGTCTTTTGTCAGCTGTATTTTCTTGAAAAATGGCTATGCCTGAATAAAGACCACAGTCCCGTTCTTCTCCCTCAACTGAGGGACTGCGTGCCAAATTGCTATAGCTTTATAAAGAGAATGAATAATGACTGCACCATCTTCTCCTAGGACAAAATCTACAGGGAAAATTGCAGGTGTTATTCCAAACACTACAATATGCTCCAACCTGCTCATAACTGGGCAGTTCTATGCAGTCAATAATTTAACAATGCCTCACAAGGAAACAGTTTTGCCTCTTTGCCTACAGTATAGTCCATGTACCAGCTGTCTGTACAGTCTATATTACAAATGCGGGAGACAACATTACACAACAGGTTTATCCATAGTGTTCTGCTAGAAGTGCTATGCATTGTGCTTAAAAAATTTGCTAAGCGTAATAAAAAAAACAGTATAAATTACATCTGTCTGATACGAGGGGGAGCAAAAAGCAGAGAGCCTTCTGTAAGAAGTGCTTCCCACTTTATGTGAAATTGTTCCATTTCCAGGGCAAAAATGTATTTTACAGAAATTCTTTCCCAAATCCCTATGATAAATCATATTGTGATTAGAGTGATGTAGTCACATTCATGTAACGCAGGAAATTCTCCCTACGTTTCGTCTGGGTAGCAAAACATTAAGGCTGCCGTGCTGCCATGCATGTGTGGTGTGATATTCCTAAAGTGCAGGGTATTAATAGCTATTTAACAACGTATAATTCCTTGTGCTTAGGCCCTGAACTGTTGTAGGGTGCTGCTGCTCCACTGAAGGCAGCAGGCTCAGGGGTCTGAAGAAATCAGACAAATTCTGTGGAATCCACAACTCAACAGAGCCTCTCAGAGAAACGCTCCAGCTCTTTTGCCTATATGAAACCCCAAGTACCAGCGATCTCCCATGTGCTCTGCCCATAACTCTGTGATAGCACCCATTTTCTTACTGGGCTGAACTCGTCAGCTTCTGACAGCAGCCCTAGCCTTTCAGCTAAACTTGACTGTAATCTGGTGTAATCTTGCTGGTTGTTAGTGAATCAGCCCCCTTGGGCAGGCTTCCTACACGCCACCTAAGCTTGGTGAGCAGATAAGCATGTTTGTGGAAGACTGCAGCATACAGCCACCTACTCCAACAGAGATGTTTTCTGGGTTCGTTAGGGTTCGGTTTAAGTTAATGTTATTTTGATTATTTATGTCATGGCACTGTTGGCACAGCTGCTGAGGAAGGAGAATGGGACAACAGCTTCCCACCAACCTCCGTCATCCTTGTCAGAGCAAGAAGTACATGGTGGAACAAACCTTATCCAGCCTCCAGAGACTGTTCATCTCATGCTGGAGACTCTTGACACTCCCCTCTGCTTAACAGCAGGCAAAAACATTGTGATATTCAGGGCATGCACTTCTATGCCTGTAAAAATTTCTCTGTAGTCTATAGTCTGGATTACAAATGCCAGGCAAATTATAATATCTCTACTGCTTTTAGATATTGATCCCTCAATGTACCCTGTAAAGAAAATAACAATTACTGTAAAGAATATTGGAGATTACAGCTAAGCCACAGGAGCCTTCCAGCTACAGCTGCAGACTGGGAGACGGGCTTATCTTCTGACTCATAACCCAAACAAGCTCCTGAATGTTCATTGTACATGGGAATAGATGAGAATGCTCTGGAGGAACAGAGCCAGGAAGAACAGTACTGAAGGTAGATAAGGTCAGACCAATTCTGGTAATAAAGGCTAATTAGTAAATCAGCAAAGGAGTGTTTCAATAATGTAGGCTGCATTGCATCAGAAAAGGCAAAGACAGAATGTACCACGTGTCTGAGGGGATGGAAAAACCCTGAAGGGATGAAGTCAGCATGACTGAAGAACTACCTTTACTTAACCATTGAAGGGCTGGATATGAGACCTGTCTCAGACACTTACAGTTTTATTCACTCACACCAAAAAGATTCCGTGTGGAGTTTACCTGGAAAGGGAGGAACTGAATGATATCCAGCATGAAAAGGACACAGCTGGTCTTAGACGTGAGTTTAGATTGAAAGTTAATGTCCCAGCAAAAGCTCTAGCCTCACTTGAAAAAGATTTTCAAGACAAAAGTGAAAGGTCATGTAAGTGCTTGAAAATGGAAATATAATATGTTCCGTTGCAGTGAAGAGGAGAAATATTAATGTTACTGTCTGAAGAAAGATGTAGTATGAATTATACAAGTCATACCATAGGCCCATATCAGATTTGGCGTCGAACATTATCGAGAGTAAAAATGTAGTACTATAAGAGTATTTCCAACAAAAGTAAAAGTGAACAAAGGAATAATTAACAGGTGTACGTCATTTATGTTTGCCTTTGCATGTCAACAGGCCTGACTTTTCATGGTGAAAAGGAGTGGGCATGAGAATAGCAACATTTTTTTTGCTTTAGATTGCAGTGGCATTTTTATGAAGTCCCTGCACATGAGCCCAACCTGCGAGAGCTGAGATGCAGCTGCTCAGACTTGTGGCTGTAAAGTAAGAACGAAAGACAATATTTAGTCTTCTCTTAAGAGGTTACTCTTCAGCACCTATGGAGTTACAGACACCTCAGTGAGGAGAGGCAGATTGCACTGTGATATCATCTGCTGCGAGCACTTGCGGCACCACAGACACCACAGTGGTGCACAGCACTATGTAGAGACTCAGCACCGTAGCCCAGCCCAGAGACAAGGGTGGCTCTTCTCACCCTTCACATCATTGCCACTGGCATGGTAGCTACAGGTCCTGCTTCTAGATCAGGATCCCAGCGACTGAGCAAGGCTCTGCCCTAATGAATAGCAAAAGCCTGTCCATTTCCCTAGGAATTTCTGTTTCTTTTTCTTCAGAAATGCAGGCTAGAAAACCCTGCAGACTAGGGAGACCAGGACGAGTGAAGAGCTAATGAAATGGTGAGATTATGTAGGGCAAAAGAAGCTCAGTATGAACAGGTGGGAGTGACAGGATTTCAAGATGGCCTTTTCAAAGCTCTTTGTCTTTTGTTTGCTTTTATTAACACCTAGGTAACCTCAATTATTAATTAACAAATGAAATAAGGAAGCTTTTATTAAAAAATCCACAGTCTTCATTCCTTTTCGCTCAAACCGCTAAACACTCCTGAGACATCCCCTTCTGCTCCAGTGAACCCAGAAGACCAGAATGCCACTTCCAGTATTTTTAGTACAGTAAATCTGCACACCCTTTTTTAGTTACCTCCTGCCTCTCCTCCCCCTCTACCTGCCTGTAACGATGCTACAAAACATGGCCTTTCCTCCCAAATTTATAGGGCAGTTCAGACCAATATAAATCAAATAAATGCTATCTACAGCAGTCTTGGTGTGCATTTTTGTTACAAAATGTACAAATGTACAAAAAATTGGGCAGACCTGTATTTAATAGAGAAACATGAATGTGGAGGGATTATTTTACAGTATTGATCTGATGTTGGTCTGTAGTAGAGTTGGTAGGGAGGGTTTGTTTGATTAAAGTTTTTCAGGGGAAATTGATGATTTATTGACTCATGAACACTGTCCTGATCTTACCAATCTAAACTCTTCTTTCAAATAATTAGTGTGGAGAAAAGGCTAATTCCCATTTTGCAAGGGGACAAGCCAAGATCTTGATGGCAGAGCCTTTCTTTCAGGACATCCAGGGATGAGGACATTCGTCTGGGCAGCAGCTGACCTAGCGAGCTACAGGTTCCTGACTGTGATATGTGCTCCAGCCTGGACTCTGGGGCACTCCAGCTGTGAGCACACCCTGTTCTTGGCCCTTTCTGAGGAGGTGCTCAGCAGCAGGTGAAAGCTGGTGATATGGTGACCACTCTCTCTTCCTCCTTTCCACACATCCTTTGTGTTTAGTAGGCTCAGGGTATGTGTGTGACAATGAGCTGCAAAGTGGAATAAGTAGGAGGATGTCAATTTTGTGAATTCCAAGAAGACTTAGTCATAAATTTCTCCCTGGACAGCACTATCATTTGGATATCTACCCGCCAGCAAAAAAAAAATGCACAGATTTAGAAGCTTTTATTGGAAAATCAGATTCAGAAGAACTTACCCTGTCAAATGACAAGTTGTGAGTAACAGTGGTGCCTGTCAGTTGAGTTCTGATGCTTATAGAGACATTTAGGCTACATCTATGCTGCCTTTATGATCCATGAAGGGAGCCTGGGGCCTCCGATCAGCTGGTGAGGGATGACTCATGCTCACACCCTTCTTGATCAGCCCCCCTGGAGCAGACCGACTGCAGCAAAACTCAGAACAAACCTTGTCATGGTCCCAGTCCCAGACCCCTTCATATTGATTCACCAACCTGCCCCTGTAACTTCACTCCTCATTGTCTGTGCTGCACTCTGCACAGGGCCACAACAGAACACATCAAAAAAAGGCAGCACACGTTCATCGTTACTCCTTGGCAAAGCTGACCCTCAGCCTGTTCCCGCCCCATTTGCACCCGTGGCTTCTCAGCATATGATGGCAGAAGCCCTTCACTGGGATGGCCTCAGCCTAGGGGAGCCCAGCTGAGGTGGAGCAGGCTTGGGTGAGGGGTACCACCATATAGGGTGCAACTCTGGCTCCTCAATCTGCAGACCACACTTGCTTTTAGCTTTCCCGAACACAGCCCCACTTGCTAAACAACATCATTTTTGATTGCAACCTATGACAGTCCTTCCCTTGTATGGGGAAGGTTTAGGGTTATGGACATCAGTGTCTGTCACTGTTGGGACTAACCGTGTGAGATTGCCAACCCAGGGGGCAAAATTTAGAAAGATGGAAGGCCATCTCTCAGGTGCCCGGCTGGGAACTGGGACACCCCTTGGAGCCACATCGCCACACTTCAAAGCTGCTCCCGTAGAAAAGGTGTCAGATTTAACAGAGCCATTGACTTAAGGATTGAAAAAATCCATTGTGCTCACAGAGGTGATAGATGTTTGCAGTGCCACTCTGCAGAGTCTGTGCACCCACATGGTCCACATTGCACAATCAGGGTTACCCATTTTTGGGGAGGAGATGCTGATAAGCTCCACATCCATGCTCCAGCCAGTGGGCCATAGCAGGAGAGTGCTAACTGGTTTATATAAGCTCAGTCACAAGGACTATCTATGGACCTGCCTCTTGGATGGGATGCAAGTGCCTATTGCCACCTGCACATGTGTAACTGCCCTAGCAACAAATAACCCCTGAGCCTGACTCACCCAGCATCAGCTCTCACCTACTCCCAGAGGTTTGGTCTTCCTCTGGAGCACCATCTCCTCCGGGTCATGAGGGATGAAGATCCAATGGTTAGGTGGCCCCTCCTCCTCCTTAGCACTGAGACACAAGGACATGGAGATGGCAGCTGGGCTCCCTGGTCTATTGGGCTCAAGACAGAGCCCCAGTCCCAGATCAGAGGGACATTGAACGTGGTACAGGAGAGGCGGGCCAGTGAAGACCTCCTCACCAAAGACTCAGTGCTGCTTGCACATTTACGTGAAGTTGCACCAGATCTTTTGGCAGCATCTCTGGCCTTAAAAAGGACTGGATTCAACTGCTGAAATGCAAGCTGGCACAGCTCAGCACAGGGGTTGTATCTTGTGCCAAGCTGCCATGCCATCTGGTGGGAGCTGCCTGGCCGATGGAGTCTAGAGGGCACCTGGGATGCCTTTGATCTCTTCAGCCCCAGCTTGCCCCTCTGTGCCCCTGCAACATGCTAGTTGTTCTTAGTGTACCAGTTCAAGATAAGACAGATATATTTAGAGAAAGAGCCTTGACAACCCAGGAGCATGGTGTTTTTATCTCAGGAAAGCAGCAGTGTGTCATGCACACATGGGATGTGGGGGAGCCTATGAGTTATGTAGATAATGTTGAAAGACTGGTGGGCTGAGTGGTGAACCCTTGCACAGCCCACATCCTTGTTGGCTGCATGGAGCAGACCCTGGACCGAAGTCCTCATCCACCAGTTCTGGGTTTCCTCTTGGAAGGAATTAGTTGGTCCGCAACACAAAGAAGCTCAGGAGCAAACTAGCATACATGTTGGCTGGTAAATCATCACAGCAGGGCTGGAGGGACCAAGGTCCAGAGGAACCCATGGAGAAATGCCTTCTTTAGTACCCTTCATCCCCCTTGAAAATCTAGAGTCTCCAGTCCCTCACAGGCTAACAATGCCTTAATTGGAAAAAAGTTCAGCTATTCCTGCTTTGAACATACTTCTGTGAGGAGTGGGATGGAAATATTCCTTTTAACAATGACCCCAGGACAATGTACATATAAGGTCTCCTTGTCCTGGAGAATTAGCAGAAGCGCTGCCCCCCTCCCTGTGCCGCGTTCAGCTGGGGATTTCCAGGAGGACAGAGAACTTTCCTTTCCGTCTCTCTGGTGAGTCTACCCAGTGAGTTCATGGTTTCCCCCCTGACTCAGCTGCATTCCTGCCACACGCCTGGCTGGGACCAGGGGCACTCATTAACCCCCTCCACACCCCTGGGTGCAGCGGCAGTGGCTTGGCAGAGGTACTCCTTAACTAACTAACTGTCCAGGCTTTCTGGCACTTGATTAAATTCCCAGATATCCAGGTGGCCGGCATAGCCTGACTGAACATGCCACTAACCACAAACCCTCCCCACGGCCAATTCCCATCCCCTGCTCCTTACTTTCCTATGATTAAATCCCATATCATCTAATTTCCTCTCATCGTTTCACTCACAGCATTAAGACCTGCTCTAGAGTCAAGTAGCTGTACCTGAAGACTATCCAATGCCACACAGCAAGGTGCCTTTCTCCCATGTTAACTAACACAGGCTCCTGCCCTCAACAAACCATCTTCTGACACTATATGCTTGGCTGTATTTGTTATATTGGAGGATATTATTCAGAACCACATACTGTATGTGCCAAGCATTACATTCTAAAACAAAGTAAGTACAAGGTATTCAAATGCAAGAACAATAGCTTTTTTAAAAAAGAAAGCCTAGCTGGAAAATTGTATTTCCAATTAAGAACCTGTAGTAAAACTCTGCTGCTGGGTGGGAAGTGCAGGTGGCATTTTCTGAGTCATTATTGAACCAATTTACCAGCATGATGTGAAGGGGTCATAGCACTTTATCATATAGAAAAGAGATAAAACTGAGGCCTTGCTTACATGGTACTCATTAGTTTTGATGTATAAATGATAGTTATTTTTCTCTTAGGTGAAGTCAGTAGGGTTTTTTAATGACTTTTCCTTTGTTTCTGGGAGAAACCACATCTTAGCCTAGGTTGTAATTTTGATTTCAAATGTACTAAGGTGAGGTAGTGCTTGCAACACTGTTGTTACCTGCAGCAGGCACCGCTTAACGCACAACTTTCACCGTGGGAAGGACAGTAAGGGGGGAATGCTCTTCTCTGGTGCACCAGAGGAGATGATACTGCATTACTGCAATCACTGTGAAGTGGCAAATGTTGTTTTAATGACACCCAGCTTGGTAGTTTCCCAAGGGTGAAATCAATATCTTGATGGTTAAACTGAAGCTATCGTTATATTACTGAGAACATATGTATGACCTCATTGACAATACTCAGAACATTGAGCTGAGAAAGGGAAATCTCCCTGTTGAAAGGCTACAGACATCCAAATTCATCTGTGATATAGAAAAGACATGTTAATTTAGGTAGTGTTAGAAAACAGCAACAAAGTAGAGATGGCTAAATGTTCTTTACAGGCGAGGTTCCTTCTGCTGCTTTTGAGCATAAACAGTAAAAGGTCACACTGTCTCTAATTGAGTTGCTTTGTATTGTGCTAATCTACCTAATGTCCTGTTTGCAGATATAGCATCATCTTAAGCACTTTGTGTCATGTGGGCTAACATTCAAATTGTGCTCTTTATTGCACTTGTGTGTTTTGTAACTAAGTGTGGTATCAGAAAACTGTTGTTCCGTTTACAGCTTTACATTCCTATGAATGGACTGAATTCTTTCCTAAAGTCTTATATTTATCTCACATCTTCAGAATTTTTACTTGCAAAAACCCTGTTCCATTTGAATCTGGGGGAGACCTCTTACAGCTGGTGCTAGGCTCTTTACTTCTGAGAATGAGTCCAGTTTTGTTCCTTCAGCTCAAAGCAAGAATTATATTTACGAAGTGCTTTCAGAAACATGCATGAGCTGCACTTTGACTGGCTGCCCCTGCTCTGCCCAGAGCAGTGAGTGTCATGTTGTGGTTTGGGAGGAGATTTGTTTCTGATTTATTTATTAATTTTTGCAAAAGATAACCTTAGGAACAGTGTTGGTTTTGCAGATTTCTATCTCTTTTGCTCCTTCTTGTTCTTTTTAAACTTTGTGCTTCACTCTGATGGAATTCCTTGGCAGTGAGGATGTGAAGATAGCCAGGACTTCTGTGGTGAGAAAAACACTGGTTAATGTCCACATGAAAGTCAGGGTCCCACAGAAGTTCTGTCCAGGTAGAATGATATGGTAGGGTAGGAAAATCCCGAATCCTGAAAGAATGTGCTGCTAACCTTGGTGTCTGATCATCTCTGAAGAATGAGAACTCATGGGCAGAAGATACGGTCATCTTCCCTTCTGTGAGATGCACTCAATTTTGTTCTTAAGTTACCACTATCACTTTAGCAGTCTCCACATCACTTTTTGCCTGAGCTTTTCCATCAGGACTCATTAGATTTTCCACCTCACAAAGAATAAGAAGATGCCTCCAGCCATCAGTAATCTAACATGGCATCTTGTTCCAAGCCCATGTAAGTGAATGGCAACACTTCAACAGTTTGCCACCTTATGCAAAATTAGTCTGGTCAGTTACGTTGTCAAGAAAAGGCAGGAAACCTACAACTGAGACCAGCTGATGAACATACATTTCTGGAAACTGCTTAGTAAGAACATCTTTACATTTACTTATATTTGTACTACAGTACTTAATGATAAAAGGTGGAAAATCTTTAGAGTTCAGCAGAGAAAAAACAAACCTACTCCAACATCCTTTGATAGGAGTAGACAGACATCAATAATCTTTGGGTAAGGCCCTCCATTCTGGTGTTCATTACTTAGGTTAGATTAGGAGTAACTCATTAAGCCAGCTTTGAGTTTACAATGAAGGTCATGGCCAAGTCTTAAATTTTTTTAAAGTATTATTTCATGGTCATTAAGAGCTGGGAAAAATAACTTTGTCACCATTTATACAGTTATTCTTGCAAGGTGGAATATCTCATCAATCAATTGCCATGTAATGCTTAGCAAACCAGCTCTCACCAAAACGTAACATATTTGTATGAGTCCTTCATTTGCCACTAGAAATTCTGCTATTGCCAGAGAGAGGCTTGATTCAGAGACGAGGAGGTAAATTTGAGCTGAGCATGGACAGTATTTTCTTCAAACAAGGAAGGTGAGAAGGTGGTACAGACAATTGCCAAGTCACTATTCAGACAGGTAAAATGGTATCATCATTTAGTAACCTTTTATTTCTAAAGCATGCAACTTGGATTAAAAAAACAACCAACCAAATAAACAAAAAGAAAAAAAATGCCAAACACACACACACACACACAAAAACCCCAAACCAAACAGAAGAAGAACCAAGAAATGAACCCAAAATACTCAGCCATGAAAATTGCAGCACACAAATCTTGCAGATTTTTAAGAATAAGCAATTTTGTTAGGAAACATGAGAAGGGATAAACGATTTTATAGAGAGCTGTTTCATAACTGCATTACTGTACCTTTATTGGCTGAATGGTGACTGGTTTGAAATCACAGCAATGCCACTCCAGCTCTAATGTACAGGACTCAGTAGGTATCGTCCTTGGCTCACTGAAGTTGGTAGCATTTTGCTGCAGTCCTCTTTGCAATCAAAATCATGCTCTACAGAGTTAAGTTATAAACAACTGGCAACAAAATCCAAGTAAGCATCCAGATGAACTTCTCTAACTTTTTTTCATGTGAAAACTTTTAAAAAGAACATCAATAGTCATAAGCAATAGTTAAAGTGAGAATACAGAAGTTGAAAATGGAGCTGGTATATGAAAAATACATGTAACATCATTTGAACTGCAACACCTATTCAGCCATTCGTAATAGACATGGAACATCATCCGAAAAATAATTTTAAGAAAAAAAGTTTTCTTTTACTGGAAGTCACTGCTGCACCATGCTTAAAATGCGTGTTTTGTAAACAATTTGCATTGTCATCTAAAAACCACTGTCTTGTTGACAGAGTCAGGAGTTTGACATGTGGAAGGCAGTTCAGCCTAACTCTGTCAGAACGCAAAATGCAAGTCCCTCCAGCTCAAAGTCAAAAGCACTCAATTTGCAAGTGTGTGTGTGTACTTTGTTGACTGCCCACAAAATGTAAGTAGCTGTTTCAATAAAAATAATAATTATGATACAGAACTCCCATACCAAATGCCAGGGGTTCTCTGAGTGACAAGGAAAGCAAATATTTAATTAAACATTATGTGAGCAGAAACCAGCCTGAATTACCCCTTGGTCATAGGATGATCACAAAAATTAGGAAAGACCATCTTCACACCATCTAGTGAACTTATCAGGTAACAACTGATCAAAGGCTTTTTGTCTAAAAGATTTTTCCATTTGAAAATGTCCTTTTTTCCATAAAATGCTTAAAATGTAGCAAAATTCAGCAGAGGGAAAACACTTTGAAACAAAATTTGATAATCTTCCGAATAACATTTTGAAGATAGAGTTTGTTTGGAATGCAATTATCTTGTTAACTGAAGATTTTAAAATCTTTTTTATTGCTTTACTTCTGTATTTCTTCACAAGTCAGTAGTTGTATATAATGTTATGCCACAAATCACAGATGTAAATAAATGAAAAGATGCACAATTTAGAAAAAATAAACATCGTAACAAAAATATTTAATTTAGGATTCACATTTCAGAGAAAATTTGACCATATTTGTATTTCTGAACAGGAATGAAAATAAATTTTGGGTGTAGAAGTTTCTAAGAAGAAGCAGCAGCAGCAGTTGAATTTCCATCGCTCTTGGTTAAGCTGTTCCCGCAGTACCCAAAGGTCAGCACTTTCACTGAGTTCTCTCTTTCTCAGCACCACAAACCCACACAGAGGAAAAAAGCAATGTCTGAAAACTTGTTCATGTTTGAAAACTGATGTATATTCAGTCACCTTTGACTTTCATACTCACTTTCCACAGGCTTTTTGAGTATTAGTGTCATGAATACTGAGGCAACCAGATGCTAACCATCTAACTAACCATCACTCACCTCTCTGTAAATGCTAGAAATGTCAGTTACAACTGCAGTACTTGTAAATAGGGAAATCATGTGAAAAGCTGGTTTTTGGGGGGTTTAGAAGGATTTTCTGTGGTTCTGATGGCTTTTTGCAATTGGCAGTGTTTTGTGAGCCATCGGGTCCTCACATGGGGCCTGTGGGTTCATTGGGCAGTGACAAAATGATGGCTAACATGAGCTGAGTGGGTGTGGGTGACAGGCTATAAATGCCTGTAGGGAAGTTTGGCACATGTGTGCCTGGCAGGTCTACTGTAATTAATGTTAAAAAAAAACCCCACCAAACTACTTAATCTGTAAGGTATGTATGGGCAGGAAAAATCTGAAAAGTCTTTTTCTGTCTCCCCATCAGCTGAGGCCCCAGTACGTTATAACTACCACAGAGAGAAGAAATATTTTAATTGAAACACAATATTCACAACTTGAACATTCTGTTCTTGCTGTATATTTGAAGCTTAGATTCTCTTCTCTGAAATTACTGGATTAAAAAGTGGACCATCATGTATAAACTATTTTTGATGTGTAAGTGTGAACAGTTTTGCAACGCTAAATAAGCCTACTGATTACTCCCTGGACAAAACAGCTGAAAGTAATTTTCCATGTATTTCAGTACTTGCTGTCTGCTCCAATATACATCGTTGCACTAAGCAATGTGACTTCTGAGATCTTGATGTGTTAACAACCACATGCAAGGAAAAAAACCTACCATCACTGCAGGGGGTTGACCCTGGCCAACAGCCAAACTCCCACCCAGACACTCTCTCATTCCTCTCTCCCGCAAGATGGGAGAAAACAGAAGGTGAGGAGACTCACGGATCAAGATAATGACTTTTTATTAGGGAAACCAAAAGCTGTGTGCACAAGCAAAGCAAAAAGAGGAAATCATTCACTACTTCCCACTGGCAGATGGATGTCCTGCCACTTCCTGGAAAGCAGGGCCTCAGCAGGTGTAAGGGTTGCTGGGGGAGACAAACACCTTCACCACAAACATCCCCCTTTCCTCCTGCCCCTAAGTATTTATTGCTCAGTATGATGTCATGTGGAATGGATTATCTCTTTGGTCAGTTGGGGTCAGCTCTCCTGGCTGTGTCCTCTCCCAACCTCTTGCCCATCCCCAGCCTACTCACGGAGCGGGAGAGGGAGAAGAGAGAAAGCCTTGGTGCTGTGCAAGCACTGTTCAGCAATAGTCAACACATTGGTGCATTATCAACATGGTTTTAGCTACAAATGCAATATGGGCTGCTATGAAGAAGGTTAACTCCACTCCCACCACACCCAGTACAACCACAGCCAAGCAACCTTGCTTGCCTGAGGTATGCAAACTGCTGATTGTGATGGGGCAACCTAGATGCAAGAAAGCAGCAGCCTGACGCAGAAGCTGTAGCACCCTCATATCACCATTTCTTCCCTACCATTTATTTCCCACCTGTAACATCATGTGATAGGGCTGTAACATTTGCTTCATGTAAGAAGTCTGGCTTGAAAACAGCATCCCTGACATTACTCTCTGTGTCTTCCAAAACACAGTCGTTCCTTTTGCATGCCAGAACCTCAATCTTTATCTTAATATCAAGCAGCACTCTTGGGATTTCATGAACCTTTGTCAGCAGCAAGTGATTAAGAAAGAAAATTTAGCTGGCATTCTGGGGAGACGGAATATGTCTTGCAACAGAACAGGGTCTCCAGCAGCTACGATGGCTCTGCAGGCATCACTTATTAAAATCTAGTGTGAAACAGTTGGCTGTCCTGGCAAGTGTGACATGGGAAGAAGATACAGCCATCAGTCAAATATGTTTACAGAATACTTTTCCACATTGCAAGCAGACACATTGGACACGTAAAACTTACCCAACTGAAGTGGAAATCAATGTAACACTAAATCATGCTATGGAAAATGTTCCCACAAGAGTTACAAATGGTCACAGAACTACCTGTTTCAGTGGTTTTATCCCTTGTAACAAATTTGGGCAGTACGAAAATGCCTACCTGCTCTGCCTTACACATACTCCCATCCCCAAAGGCAGAAACCATCAGTCAATAACAAGACAATACACAGAAATCCCATGAGCGATCCTGTCCATCTTTTTGCTTCCCACCTGAAAAAAGGTATTTTAGATATTCAGGAAGGCCCTATATGGCATGATAAGAAGAGGCTAAATGCAATGTACACCTCTTTCAAAATGCTCTCTCAGGTTAGAGAGCTGAAATGTAAAGCTGAAATTTTAGTGCCCACTGTTTCTTAACACTGTCTGGTAGTCAGTGATTGACTCCTGACTGCAAGCCTCATTATTCTAGGGGTTATTTTAAATATACTTTCTGTCTGATTCAGTGTACTCTGTGGTCTGTATGTACACTTTGTTTCTTACTGCACTTAACATGTGCAAGATAATATATTGCATCCGGGGAAGAAAGCTGAACTTTTACCTCTAAAATAAGATATATGCCAATTATCAAGTTTAAAAGGTTGTTAGAACAAAGTAATAAAGGAACGGGGAATTCTGTTCACCCTTCTCTCAACCCTAAAACTACTGGACACGAGAGCATTAAAAGGGAATAAGCTCCTCATCAGCCTGTCCAGCTGCCCCCAGTTAGCAACAGATTCACAACGGGTCTTCAAACCACAAACCTCATATATATCTATGTTTCACTGTCAACTTGACCCATTCTTGATGCTTTACTGCCACGTTTGCAACTCCTCAGCTAAAAACTGAAAGCCAAGCTTTATCAGATACTGAGAACAGTGTAGATTACAGACAGAAGAAAGTCATAGAAATGTTCAAATTTTCTTCGCCCCGAGCAAAATTCAAGCGTAGGGTTAGAATTTAACTCAGAAGAAAAGCAAGGAAGATCAGGTGCAGTTTCTGTGTCCGTACAGACTAATTCTGTTTCGTAGCAACCCAATGAGGAAAGGAGAGAAGACACTGAAAAAAAATCAAATCTATTGTTAGAAACTTGCTTCATCTGCCACTGCAGACTTTAAGCGTTAATCTTCATGACGAGTTACGTGAAGTTTTAATAGCTATGGAATCTCTCTACTTCGCTATAACTGGACTTTATACTGTATGTAGAATTGG